>CM060892.1:127637326-128237326 GCA_030762935.1 Hymenopus coronatus | reverse complement strand
GCCTCACGTTCAACAGGTCGCGAGTTCGAATTTTGTTTAGAGCGAGGAGCCCAGATAAGGTTTTTTCTGCGTTTTCCCTTATCCTGAGAAGACAAATGTCGTGTAACTTCAAGCTCCATGGACCCCGAGATCATTTGAGCATCATTTCACCAATTTCACTATCGTCCGATATGAGCAACCAGATTAAGGGATGTTAAGCTACAAAAAGGCAGAGAGGGAGGGAGAGATAGAGAGATCTGATTCAACTGCGAAAAAGAAATGCATTAAATTTCCTTCCATAGTTAAATAAAAAGGAAACAGCAAAGAAAATGTTATTTTATTACATTGTAAGGTAAGGTTCACATAAGTCATGTGCTTCGTCGAGAAGCAATGTACTCTGATGGGAAAGTGTATCTCAATACGTCACGTGAAGTGCATTACCGCCTGCTTCAGCTCTCCGACAGTTGATTGTAACGTGGGTAACCAGCATGTGCAGGGGCTGTGTGTGGCAGTCCACGTGGAGAAGAGGCAGGTGGCGAACAAGCAACAGTCGCGATTCTTTGTCTGCACCGCATCTGCCCCTCTGAAAACAGGTGGCTCTTTGGAGCGTGCGGACATGCATAATTCACTCCTCCAATCAGGAGAGTTGTGCTTCTCGCGAACGTCTTACTTACTTTAAATTACTGCTTCCGTTCTTTCAGAACGTTGTTGGGTGAAAACGTAACTCCGAAGCACTTCTACTAAACATACTCAAGCATTTAAACATTGATTTTACTTTCTTTACGCGTACTATGCACCTTATTGTATTCCACCCAAAAATTCCATGTCGAGATTTCATCGGAAAGATGTGTTTTGAAGTCCCTTGAACCCCCAAAAGAGTTTTTAGTAAAAGGTCCGCGCGTGCGCATAGCTAAAAAATGAAGAGATCGCTAAACACAAAATTTGATATTTAAGTTGAGTATCTTCCAAGGATGTGACACGGAAGTTTTTCAAGAAAATTCCCCCACCCCATATTATTCTTAACAGTCAACATTTTTGAAAAATTTGTTTTTATCAAAAACGGTGTAACGAATTTTGCATAACTAATAAACCGTAAGAGATAGACAAACTGACTACACAAAAAATTTAGATCTCGTTACAACACACAATGTATATCATATGAGTTTTTTTGTTGTTTTTGTTTTTTCTTAAAATTCTTTTCGTTACATCTTTGGAAGATGCTGAATATAAATATAAAATTTGGTATAAACTGACAGTTTCTTTTATTTATGCTGTTCACAGGCGCACACACACACATACACATACATACACGGACATTTTTATAAAACTGCTTCTTTTTAATCAGGGGGCTCAAAACATACTTCCGGTGAAATCTCAATATGGAATTTTTAGGTGGAATGCAGTACCGTGTCTACCTTTATGTACTTCGTATCTACGTGGTAAAGAAAGCAAAAATCATGGTATAGAACCCCTGGCTCCAATTCGAAAGCCAGTAAAGTCAATTGAAGAAGGGTATTTATTTCTCGTAAAAACTTTTAAGTATTGAGTATTCTCTGTTCATGTTTTCTGAAGATTTCCCGATTTCCGTTTATGTCGGTTATTATTACATTAGTGCCTTAATGGTTCTCTAGACTCAAAGACCTTGTAAGGCTTATTATTCATATTTACGTTTTCACCTAAATGGTTTTACTCTACGCCGCATTATGATCAAAACCAAAGCAGTTTTCGATTGCCCCTAAAAAGTGCCAACCGTTTGCATTGTTTTCAATTTAAAACAGAATCAAATTGATTGAGTTATAAAATTTAAAATATTATGCTTAAACCAGAACAGCAAACAGGACACGTGACACAATCAAACCCCTCGCCAGGGAAGCTCGTGTGTCTCCCAAATTCATGTATATGTCAAAGTGCAGAAGGCCGATCTAGCATAAGTGACAAAGAGAGAGACAGACTGGCTGGCGGGAGGTCATCAAATAGCGGTGTAAAGGGGTGGAAAAAACACCTCTCGTCGGTAAAAGAATGTGAATGTGCTACTATAATTATTGTAATCAGAATAGAGGCCATGCTTTCAGTGATGACGACCCACTTACGCAGGGAAATAGCGATCCAAGCAGCGTTTTCCATTCCTGAATGTATAAACATTCCAAAATAACTGGGCCCGCGTGGTAGCGTGTCTCTCTCACTTCAATGTGAGTTCGAATCTCGCTAAGGGTGAGTTATCCAGATAAGGTTTTTTGGGGGTTTTTCCCTTGTCCTGAGAAGACGAATGTCGAGTACCTTTAAGCTCCGTGGACCCCGAGAACATTTGAGTGTCATTTCACCAATTTTATTCATCTTCCGATATGACCAACTAGGTTAAAAGACGTTAAACTACAAAAAAAAAAAACAAAAAAAAACTGGTTTCTAAAATCTTCGTTATTCAATTTATTTTTGTAGTTTCATGTGTAGTTCTAACTACACATTTTCACACTTTAGTATTTTTATCCAGATTGTTACATATGGTAGATTATTATTAGATTATTTTGCTTTACGAGCAGCAATCTCCCCACCTCCTTCCCAAGTTGACTAAGAACCACAATCACTGAATCAAACGATCTGACTGAAAATGTACTACTCCCCCCAAATATTAGAGTTGCTGGAACAATACATTTAGTGGCACTAGTGTTATATAGAGCTTGTCAAGCGGGAGACTCCCACTGAGAGACCTGGCTCGGGGTGCACTCAGCCTCGTGAGGTCCATGGGGGAACAACTGAAGAACTACTTCATTGAGAGGTAGTGGCTCCAGATCGAGAAGACCGCATTAACTGGCCGGGAGGGTCTCGAGGCGCTGATCACGTCTCATCCTCCAGCACATCATCCCATTCATGACGCCTTCGGGCCGAGATGGGGAGTGCAGCGGCCGGGCGGTAGGCCTTGGTCCCTTGCTGACTGTTGTGCCACTTAATCTTAAGTGTTATATAGGAACATACTTTAGTTTATTTTATTTTCTTGAAAGCTTAGTTTGTTTGTAAGGCCAAAATTATGGTGTTTATCCGTATACGCATTGTTTATATGCGAAATATATAACTAAAGTAAACTTGTGTCACTGAACCATTTCAGGGTTTATACCTTTAGGTACACTTCTATTGTTAACTCACTCGGACTTCAAAAACATGTTTATCTGTTATTACTATGTGTAAGTAATGGTAAACACAAGGATGAATATAATGATTTACTTCGTTCTAATTCTTTTAAACTTTATAGCTTGTACACCACTCTATTCCTGATCATACACAAGGAACAATTATTAATTTACGTTTAACCTTAGAGTTGGAAGCCCACATTTGTGAAGGTCTCAAAAGCACGCTCGCCCTAACATCGTTGGGCTAAGAATCACATGTTTGAACAAGGGAAAATTTAAAGCGAAATAAGTTGGTAGGAATTCTAAAATTAAATTGTGCAACAGTTGCAGTTGATTACCGGGTACAATAGTGGAGTAGTAATGTAGTAGATCGTGAGTTCGAAAACAACCTAAGGCGTATTATTGCGTAATACATTATCCATGACTGCGTACACGACTGAACCAATAGCTCTGTAGGAGATTATATCGGCATTGCAGTAAATTCCAACATTTTTGGCAAGCATCGCAAAGCACTGGGTTTCTCTTGCCTCTTCCCACAGCAGAGTTTAGGATATAGTACAGATGAAAATGCATTGTAAATCAAGATTCTTGGCGTTTGGCCTAGGCTGTTCGATATTCACAGCGTTTCTTTTAATTTCTTGATTCCAACAATACTTTTTTCAAATTAACTATAAAAAAAATTAATTATTTTAAGGACATTATTGTTTTATTTTCAACTAAATATGTAAGCACCTTTACTGTATGTTGACCATAAACAATTAGACTTGGAAACGAGGCTATAGGTCATTGTGATTATTTTTATACAGGCACAAATCTACACTGTAACACTCTTCAATCATCGTATAGCTATTTGTTTGTCTTTTACCTATTACCATGAATATCGGCAGGGTTCCAACTTCATCTAAGTTCAATTTTCTCCTTCCAACTTCAAAAGTATCTTCGAAAAAATAAAAACAAATTAACTATTGAATTTAACAATATGAAGCAAGGCAGATCATATACGTACTTAAGTGCATCACCATTTCTGTGGAATTAGAACTTCATAATCATGTTGTATTTAACACAGATTTTTTTTCTGTATTTGCTAGTGGAAAAAAATGAATTTATGATGCAGTAAAAACTGTGGCCTTAGTGAGGAAGTTCTTCAAAGCGTTGATAATTCCTTAAGTTGGCCAGCTTTTCCTCTATCATATCATAACCATTTTCACCGGAGTATGAAGTTATTTTATCGAATAATTTTACTAAATATTTCCTCTACAAAATGCATGTAAAATAATGTTGTGAACATCACATAGCAAAAACCTTTACAATGTTGTGTATTTTTCAAAATAAATAAGGTATTCAGATTTTTGTTTCCATTTATTTGGTTGCTAGGTTATTTTAAAGTGAAGACGAGAATGATTTCTGGAATTCTACTATCTATTGGTTACTGCACAATAATAGTGGGCAATAACTATATTAATATTATCCGGATAGAAAGCACTAAGAATGTAAGTCGCCATTAAGGTGTTCTCTAAAGGGAGACATACCGGTTGGTTGACCGGATAACAAATAAATAAAAAAATTAAAAACAAATAATAATAAAATAAATTAATACTATAAAATTAATAAAATACTTGGAAGATTGAATGATTACCGGTCTTGTCACAATAGGGTAGTTCAATGATTTGAGTAACCGGACGGAGAGAGGGAGAACTGTGTTCAAATCCCGGCTGTGACATTGAATTTTTCAACTGGTCCTAACAATTTTATAAAATATTTAAATGTGTTCGTAATGGAGGTCTGCGACCTTATCATGGAAACTTGGCTTCACTCTAGTAATAGTTGCAATAGTCCTATTTTGAGAGATCTTACTTTTAAAAAAACTGATGTTTTACGTTCACATGACTTTCTCTGCATCTCTCTAACAAATTATTGTTAAAAAGTTTATTCTTTTATATACTTCATGCTAATCGATTAGTACAAACAATCTTATTACTTCCTTCTTGTTAACTTTGTTAAGTAGAAGGGAAATAAAGGCAGTACTGTATGCTAAAGCAATAGTCAAGTCTGTTAAAAGCTGGTTGCCCTGAGATTGAAATCCGTTTCTTTGTATGGCCAGGAGTTGAAAAATTCCATTATAGAAAGCGTTTAAGTGTTTTAAAACTGAAACCAACAACAAGGAATATCTCAAAAACAGTCAACTCCACGAAAAAATGTCTATGATGAATTGTGTGTTTTAACCAGATCTATGTTTCTTGTGTGGTAAGTTTCTGTCTATCTCTTACGGTTTACTAGTTACACAAAATTCAGCAAAAGTGATCCAAAATAAAGAGGTCTTCAAAGGCTATTCCCAGAAAATTCAAAATATTTATTTTATTTGTGGTATAAATATCTTAGATATACGGTCTTTTAATCAAAATCGTTAGATCCATTTTTGAGAAAATCAAAAATTTCTAAATTCTTTCCATGTAAAGGGTAGTTTGGAGTGGAAATGTTTTCTTCAAAATCTTTGTGTCGCATCCTTGGAAGATACTAAACTTAAATACCTAGTTTGGTATTTTACGACATTTCGTTTTTGAGTTATCGTGTTCTAATTTTTTTGATACATGAGACCCTAAAACGTGTATTTCTGGGAAATCTCGGTATCGAATTTTTGGGTGGAATTCAATAGATATCTTCTCTATACACTATGTACATTATGTGTAGAGAAAATAAAATTTACTTTGCTGAATGATACAACAGTTATTGATTACGAAACACATCTGTTTAATAGTAGATCGTTTAGATATTTAAGTTTATTTTTGCTATTTTTGTTGATTTGTTTCCTGCTTTATTATTTTATTTCTGACCATTATATATACTTTTGTAAGATTATTACTATATTATTATTATTATTATTATTATTATTATTATTTAAAGAATATATTGACAAACACACAGCCAATCGCAATCCTTATATTTGAATTTTCAAGTATAGATTTTTTTAAATGAACTTGATATTTACACAGTTATACCAACCAACATTCGCAACTTGTTTCTCCAGAAAATGTATTACATTTGATTTAGTAACATATACTCTTATATTTAAATTAATTTTGTTACCTATATTCGTTTCATTACTTTCTGTAATCAGGATAGGGATTCCACAAGTCTTAACACACGTTGTATATTTGCAACGATTGATCTTCGTGTATGTAATCTTGAACTTTAATTTGTGTATAATAGTTCTGCTTTAAAATGTTTAATTGGTGCTTAATTTGCCTGTATTGTTGTGTTCTGTGGTTTCTTGCATTCTTTCTTAGCTCGTGAAGAACGTTGAACTGACAGCCTTCCTGCTCGACCTACAATATGGCGTCTTGAAACTAGAATTATAATAAAGCTTGTGTTTAGTTTTGAAAAGCTCCTCGGTCGACCTTGGTTTTTCTGCCTGGGGAATTTGTTCTTGCCACATCTACCAGCTGGTCGCCGGCTGTTCTGAGAAACCATTGGGGGAGGCTTTTACCCGGAGTGAGAGTCTGTCTGCTCCACCGGAAGGGAGTGTTCCCTTAACGGCCATCAAAAACATTATTTATCCGTAGTCTTCCAAACAAAGAATGAAAAGCATTACGTGCATTTCGCAGAGAAATGCAATTGAAAAGGCATTCGTGTTTACTTTCTCTACATGTACTATGTACATAGTGTATAGAGTAGATATTGTAATGCACCCACAAATTCGATATCGAGATTTCACCGGAAATATATGTTTTGGGTTCCCCTAAAAAAAAAAAAAAAAAAAAACTTTCTTGGAAAAAGGTCCGCGCGCGCGCGCGTGTATATATATATATATATATATATATATATATATATATATATATATGTGTGTGTGTGTGTGTGTGTGTGTGTGTGTGTGGAAAGCATAGCTCAAAAACGAAAAGACCATTAAACACCAAACTTGGTATTTAAGTTCAATATCTTCAAAGATGCGATACGAAGATTTTCAAGAAAATCCGCTCAACCCTACCACCCTTTACATGGAAAAAAATTCGAAAATTTCGATTCTCTTAAATATGTCTCTAACGATTTTGATTAAAATCTCCTATATTTAAGATATTTACTGACAAATAAAATATATATCTTCAATTTTCTGGGAATAGTCTAAAGACATGCTTATTCTGGATAAATTTGCGGAATTTTACATAACTGATAAACCTTAAGAGATAGACAAAAACTTACCCCACAAAAAATGTAGATCTCACTAAAACACACAATTTATGTTATATAAAGTTTTTCTCTTGAGGTTGACCGTCTTTGAGATATTCATTGTCATTAGTTTAAGCTTTAAAAAACTTGTATTTTCTCATACGGGAATCTGTCAACTCCTGTCCATACAAACAAAGGTACTTCACTCACATGGCAACAAGCTTTTAAAAGCTTTAACTATCGATTTAGCCTATGGTACTCCCATATTTCCCTTCTACTTACAAGGAAGCGGGTAATAAGACCCTTTCTGCTAATTTTTTTTCTAGATTAGTATTAAGTAAATAGAAGAGTAGGCTTTTTAACAATGATTTATTGTAGAGATGTAGAAAAAGCCATCTGAATGGAACACGATCAGATTTTTTAACTTCTTTTATAAACACAATTTCTACATTGTATGTCAACTGCAGCTACTAGGGAAGGAAAGGGAATGTGTAGAAATGTCTTTTTGCGTCCTTCTTGTGGAAGGCTTCTTTGAAAATTCCACCTTTGGTACGTTTAAAGCTATTGCTGTGAAACACTGAAAATGTAGGATGATGTGCGTAAACAAGTGCAAACAATGCGAACATTTGAAGCGCACCCATTATGGACTAAAATTGTTTATAACATTTTGGAATCCAAATTTTCGTTCTTAACCCTGGAAAGTTACAAGCTTAGTCGCGTTGTTAATTTTTTACTAATTAGACCAGAAATTTCTGTTATTATTCCGGTTGAAATGTAAAGTTTAATTACCTAGCTAAACTAAATTAGTTAGCAAAATTAATTAGATTATTCGTGTTTACAATAAGCAACTGTTTATCATTTGACACATACAATTATACTCGGCCTTTTGACATTTTCACTACCTGTAAAGTTAAAAAGTTGGTCTTAGCGAGAGTTTTCCATTCACGCGGTATTCCTGATTTCTGTAATGCCATTCTGGGTGAAATGTAAGATACATATTGCAAAATGGATAATGAACAGTAAACAGTGTAGGTCTTTTCCATTTTGTGGATCAAGTTGTACAATACACAGAGTAGAGAAGAAAATCCACCCAAAAATTCGATATATTTTTTAAAAAACGTGTATGTGAACAGCGAACATAAAAACAAATATCCGTTGAATAACAAATTTGGCATTTGAGTTCAGTATCTTTCCAGAGTACATGAATATTTCAGGAAAATCCCCCAAGCCCCCTTCAATGGAACAGTTTTTGAAAATTTATAATAGAGAGCGTAGTCACAGGGTTATTACTGTAAGTAAATAAAAAAATCTGATGTGTACCGTTTACATGACTTTCTCTATACCCCTGCAACAAATTATTCTTAAAAAGCTTATACTTCTATTTACGTTATGCTAATCAGGAAAAAATTAGCCGAAATAGTCTTATTACTTGCTTCCTTGTAAGTAGAAGAGAAATAAGGGACTGCCATAGGTTAAAGTGATAGTCAAAAGCCGGTTGCTATGTCAATGAAGTTCCTTTGTTTATATGGATAGGAGTTGACAAGTTCCTGTATGAGAAAAGTACATGTTTTTCATAGCAGAAACCAAAAATAAGGAATGTCTCAAAAACGACGAACTCCACGAAAAAAATGTATATAACATAACTTGTGTGTTTTAATGTGCTCTACATTTTTTGTGTAGTAAGTTTTTGTCCATCTCTTACGGTTTAGCAGTTATTCAAAATTTAGTAAAATTCATCCAGAATAAACTACTCTTCAGAGGCTATTCCCAGAAAATTCAAGATATACATTTCATTTTGAGGTAAATATGTTTAATATCCGAAATTTTAATCAAAATCGTTAAGAGCCATTTTTGAGAAAATCAAAATTTTCGAAAAAAGTTCCATGTAAAGGGTAGTTGGGGGTGGGGGATTTTTCTCAAAATCTTCGTGTCGCATCCCTGGAAGATACTAAACTTAAATACCAAGTTTGGTATTTTACCGACTTTTCGTTTTTGAGTTATCGTGTTCACAGACACACGGACACACACACACACACACACACGGACCTTTTTGTGAAAATGCTTTTTTTGGATATTGGGGACCCTAAAACATATATTTCCGGTGAAATCTCGGTATCGAATTTTTGGTGGAGTGCAATACTTTCTCTATACACTATGTACATAGTACGTATGGAGAAAGTAAAAATGAGTATCACATTGTGATCTTCAACGATATCTATATTGTTTGTGTTGTAAGATTTGTCTCTCTCTTACGGTTTCCCACTCTTGCAAAAGGCATCAAGAATGAAGAGGGCTTCAGAGTCTATTCTCAGAAAATTTGACATAATTATACATTTCATTTGCCATATAAATAGCTTAAATATATGTAATTTTATTCGAAATTATCAACTATTTTTGAGAAAATTGAATATTTCTAAAAATATTTATTCAAAAGGGTAACCTGGGGGGGGGATCTTTCTGAAAATCTTTGAGTCGCATCGTTGGAGTACACTGAGCTTAAACACCAAGTTTGGTACATAACGGTTTTTCGTTTAACGTTGTTCACAGGCACACATAGGAGATGTTTCTATTTTTTATTCAGGAAAACATGTATTTCCGGTTAAATCTATGCACTGAATTTTGGGTGGTACTGCAATACCTTCTCCACCTACTATGTATATTGTATGTGGTAGAGAAACTAAAAACAGAATCGTCTAAAATGTGTCACGGCATATCTCCTTCCGATGTGGTCTTCAAATATTAATGTACATACCTACAACATTTGTTAAAGAATGACATTTAGAGTGCACAACTGAGTAACAAGCGTTTTCAATTCTGTGTAGCCTAAGAAGCTTAGAAGTATTGAGGAAAAGCTGCAGGCTATGCATTCTTTAAATTAGGTCATGTCTGCGAAAAAAGCTTAGGTATCTGTCTCACAGCAGCGGTATGTGACATTCTTGAGAATCAACAAAAGAACAACAGTAGTTTATGCAGCGAGAATCTCTATTGCAGAACAAGGATGACATTTTTTACTTTCTCTAGCATGTACAATGTGCAGAAAAAAATGAAATTTAGTTTTATTTATGGACGGTATTTAACTGCTGTGGTTATCACCGTCCCATTCTATGCCGTAAATCTACGACACGGGACCAACGGCTTTACTTCCCTTCCGAAGGAAGCCATGCTAAGGATTTTTACGCCCGAAAAAATCCATCGTCCTCCGCCGGGTTTGAACCCGCAACCTGGTAAATGAAGTTAGCATGGTAACCATTACACCACGGAGGGCGACAACGTGCAGAGAAGGTATTGTATTCCACCCAAAAATTCGATGACGAGATTCCCCCTGAAATATGTTTTCAGGATCTCTTGAGTCCGAAAAAAGGCATTTTTAGAAAAAAATTCCGTGTGTACGTGGACAGTATAGCTCAAAAAACGAAAAGACCGTTAAAAACCGAACTTGTATTTAAGTTTAGTATATTCCAAGGATGCGACTCGCATCCTAAACTACCTTTTATATGGAAAAATGTTTGAAAATGTTGTTTTTCTCAAAAAGAGTGGCTAACAATTTTGATTAAAATAATGTATATTAAACACATTTACATCACAATAAAAATGTATATTTTGAGTTTTCTGAGAATAACCTCTGAAGACCTCTTTATTCTGGCTGAGTTTTGCAGAATTTTGCATAACGATTAAAGCGTAAGAAATAGACAAAAACTTACAGTACAAAACTTGCAGATCTCGCTAAAACACATAATTTGCGTCAATACGTTTTCTAATTAGAGATATTCCTTGTTTCAATTTTAAACTACTTAAAACGTTTCTCAAACGGGAAGTGATATTTCGTTTCATCTCTCTTGTTTAACTGCAGGCCATGCAAAGTGAGCCGAATTTAAGTTGTTTCACATAGGACACACTTTCAAAAGATGTTAGTATCGATTTAGCTTAGTGTATTCTCTTATTCCTTCTACTTACAAGGAAGCAAGTAAAAAGACAATTCCTACTAATTTTTACCTTGATTAGCATGTCCATAAAAGAAGACTCATTCACACACGGACATGTTTCTAAAAGATACTTTTTTTTTTTTTTCCTGGATTCAGAAGGTCTCAAAATATGTACTTCCGGTGAAATCTTGGTATCGAGTGGGTGGATCACAATACCTGTCTATCCAATATGAAATTTGTACATACGGGCTAGAGAAAGTAAAAATCGATGTACTAGGATAAGCCCATGCACGTCTCGCTTTGTAGCTCTTATTTCATTCACGAGAAAATACATTCTGTACGACCCCCAAAATTTTAGTGGTAACAAATCTTCTCTAGTCTCGTGACTGAATTCATTAGGCACATTGATGCATTTGCTGCAAGTTTTCAGATGCGAGTTTCATTATATTTAACATATAAATCATAGCAGTTTGAAATCAGGAAGACTAATCCTGTCAGGATTTGAAGCTTTCTCGGTGTTAAATTGGAATTTGAGAAATCCAAGCTTTCGACCATCTTGAATTCTCAGATTCCAATTTAACTCGGTTGCTATCCGTTGAACTTATCTGTAGTATAAAAGTTGGTTAAAATATAAAAATAACTAGGAAGAATAGGTTTTAGTAGATGCGGGGAGGGCGCACTGTTGAGTAAAGCAGTTTTAACAGTTTTTATTTCATTACTGTGTCCAAGCAATCTTAATACTAATCTAGACATTTGCGATAAGAGAATATTGTGACTTTGTTCAGTTTTAATGTCACCTCCCTAAGTTCTACTGAAATGGCCTAGTTCAATTTACTTATTTGCAAATGTATAACGGGAATGGTCTACAACACATAGCTTGCAAGGTTAATTATCTTTCTTAAGATGTAGTAGTTTTTTTTTTTTTTTTTTTTTTTAGGATGAACCCTCTGGGGAGTCGAACAAAAGACGTTTCTAATCTCTCCGTTAGTATCACCTATTGCAAGTTCCGCTGATGTCACTTTAGACCGTACTTGATGTTGCATCACTTATATACTAACTCGCGAGAGCGTTCGCTTATATACGAGTATCAGTTGGAAATTTTCACTGTTTTCTAGAGCATTCGAGCAGCGGGAAGAATGGGAACTTTCAGAAAATTGTGGTTATACTGGACGACAGCGCTACCGCATTTATTTGTCTGTTTTTTATCTCTCCAACTGGCCGGTTGGGCGACGCCAAACACCCTACAAGTTTGGGCCGTAGCTGCTGCTTCACAATATTATAAAACTTTTAGACCATTCCTATTCATTCCCTAGACCATCCTTGCCTGCCACTGGTATGGGGGACCCGTGTTCCATTCCCTGTGGTGCATGGGGATGTTTCTCCAATCAGAGTTCTTTCTCCATCTTTCTTCTGCTCCATCCCGCGGAAGGGACTGGTATACCACTGAAGTAAACATCCTACCTGCCTAGTCGCCTTGGACGAGTTGTGGTGTCTCCCATTATTCCAACCCGGCTCCAGCCAACCAACCTTCACGTTGATCGCCATCATCATCCATTATTTATTCCATACAATGATAACTAAAGTCAGTTACTATAGTTTGCGTTATTACAACTTATTTATTCACTTATGCGCAATGCCCAAAGAGCAAATGGAACTAATAACTTTTGAAGATCTCGATCCTGTGCTTACAGAATAAATATCTGCGATTATTAATTAACTAGTCTCCCTTCAAATTTAATCTCATTGTATTCATTATCTCTGCATTGTGTTCATATATAAATATTTTTGGAATCTCTGTTGCATTAACGATATAGTAGTTTCAACCTCTTGGTAATAAACAGTAAAAAAGGCACTCGTGAGCTGCTGCGGAATTGTAGATCTCATTAGTGCCCGCAATGTTTTTTTTCTGTCGTTGGTGCTGTCAGAGTTCATACAGTGAGGTTAACAATTTTAGAAGAATGCAAGGGGAGCATATTTTTATTTATTTCTCCCCTCCGTCTTCTGAATGGTAATTTGAAGGAGATTGTTGCCAATTATGTACAGCTCTCTGTCATAGAGGATGATTGCTTATTTCAGTAAAATATACGACTAACAACCCAGGATTAAAAATTCAAATATCGAGCCATTAGAGCGGCTCACTAATAAACTGCTAATAGCCCGTGGGACGGTTTTATGTAAATAGCTGATTGAGTAAACAACCCATATCTCGTAAATGTAGCTTCCCACATCTTTCACGTTTAGAATTGCCTCTTCTTGTACAGTGGCTCTCAAACGTTTCCAGCTAGCGTTCCGCTTTACGAATTCTACGGTATCCAAAAATCTATATTATTATTATTATTATTATTATTATTATTATAGTTTACTCAAAATCCTTAATTTTTTACAATAATATTATAAATGGGAGAATTGCATTAATAACTTAGGTGTAACAAAAAGCTACAAAATGTGTGCCCGAAACAAAATTGTAAATTGAATTATGAAAAATAACCATAAGCCATCAACTTATAAGTATGAAGCTACTGCTTTAATTTCAAAATGCTGGCTTAATTAAAAACAATGTGATTCGAAATGCGGTAAAACAAATGTTACCACCTATTTGCTTTTATTGGCATTTTCTTATCAAAAGTAAGAGGACACTAACACTGATGATATGCTAATAACGTAGGTAAAATACTACGGCTATACAATACCAACTCAGTTAATAGGAGCCCTTAAGCTATTGGAACAGATCTTTTGAATAAGTTACAACAGACAAAAACAAAACAAGCAATTGTTTTTAGAGGCATTTGAAAGAATGGTGCATATGTCGTTACAGCGCGCACGGGAGTTTGCCTCTCGGCAGCTGGACATGCCACACCTGGTCGCGCTATATTTTGAATTCGCTTCTTAAAATCGTGTTACAGATTCTCATATTGTGGTTTGTTGGCTATGTGGGTGATATGCGATTTGATGACTCAATGTTCTTTATTGCTTTGTGTATTGAGTTGGTCGCTCTAAGCGCTAACGCAGGATTTTCATTTTTAAAATGATGCCATTTAAGGTTACAAAACGAAATGAAATTGTTATTTTAGAGAAAAATTAAGGACAAGTAAACTAAAAATTGCATTGCATTAAACGACGGCTGGTTCCCAGTGCAAAGCAATTTTTAGGTCAAGGATCTATTTTTGCCTATTGCATACTGAATATTATGTCTAGTATCTTGCAATATTAATTCAATTGGTAAAGACTTATTCGAAACCTCTCATTGCATTTTTTCTTTCTCTACATATAATATAAGGTATGCATAGTAAGAAAGTTTTCTGTTCCACCCAAGGATATTTCACTGGAAATATAATATCTTGAGGTGCCCTGAGTCCAGAATGGCATTTTTTAGAAAATCGTTCATGTAGTGTTTGTTCGTGTGCAATGAAAGCAGTGTGTTTTACAGGAAGTCTAGATACGTTTCTCGCTTAGGCGATGTAGAAGAACTAGTCCAAGTAGGCGGTCGCCAAAAATCTCTGCTCAGGTAGATGCTCAACTGCTGCTGAATGCTTGAACCATCCCGTGAGGATTTTCTGTAGCCCATAGTGAACAATTATTCAGGTTAATGATGCCATATTTGCCAAAGGTCATTTCAACAGTGCAGGGGACTGAAGACCGAAATCTCACAATGGTGCTGAATTGGTGCATAAATCAGCGACAGAATTTCCCGTGGAAGAAAATCTGCTGGAGATCATTCTTGCACACGTTGGAGGTGATATAATAGCGGTTGTCATATAGAATACAGATAATTGCTAGCAACTGCGTGGAGCTTGTACCAGGGTTGTTCTCAACATCATGGAGAACTTGTTCACATCTGGTGTTCGCACAGTTCGTGGCCGCCCTGAACGTTCATCTGTCTCAAAAGACCCATATCCACACAAACGTCGAAAAAAATGCTCCAAATGTTGAGATGTGGGTGTTGCTGTATGTAAGGGTACGTGGCTCGGTACATTGTGGTGCCTCTCGACCGCTTCCTGCTCCTTGGCTGTACGCGAACACCATTTCGGCTTGTTCCTGGAATGAATAATAGACCATTTTACATTGCTAATAACAATATCTACAAAAAACAAAGGCACACTGCAATTATAAGAGAATGTCATGAGTGTAATCTACCTTGGAAAATGATGTGAACTATTTTGCTCCGGTTCCAGTTAGAATCACTGCTAAAGTTTGTCGGGGAACTTAAAATTATTCTGTATTAACCATAGCAGAAGTAAACTGGAAAAAGTTAGAAATCATTGCTTTAGAAGTAACAAAGCGTAAAACTACGTTAATAAAGTTATCTTGTAGTTACAATTTATTCTTTGGAGATAAAATGTTTCTGGGTTTGTCTAGTAAAATAACAATGAAAGGAAGTAAACGTATAAAAATAAACAAAGGAGAAACGGTGGAAAAGTACTAAATTTGTTGTTGTTGTATGTTTTAGCTTGACATCCTTCAACCTGGTTGGTCAAATCGGATGATGAATAAAATTGGTGAAATGATGCTGAATTGATCTCGGGTTAAATTTCTCCATTGAAATTAAAGTTACTTGACATTCGTCTTCTCAGGTTAAGGGAAAACCCCGAAAAAACTTTATCCGGTAAACTCTCCCTAAGCGAGATTCGAACTCGCGAGCCGTTGAATGTGAAGCAAACACGCTACCACTACACTACTTAGGCGGGAAAACTTCATATTGAGGTTGCACAATAAGTTGTTTGAATAATAAAGATTATTTCTCCAAGCTATTGCTAGTTAATGTTAAATCTTTCTGCTGAAATGAGAATGTTTCCACAAGATAACCGAGGTTTAACCAAGAAGACCCAAAAAGATAAAAGGCTTGTCCTAGTTGTTGAAGTAATGCGCGTAACGATTTAGTTGGGCACACTGTATGGAATATTACCTCGCTCTTGACCTTTTTACGCGACGTGGATTACGTTACACAGTTTAGTTGCAAATGCGGAACTGGGAATTTACAGCCATAGCATCGAGGTCGCGTCGCAGCTCTCCGATAATCACGGATGTCCGTCAAACGTTTGAAGGTTTCCTTGCCGCAACAACTTTACTTCACAAGGACTAATCGTTTCGCTCGAAATTACTTGTCTCTTTCAGTCAGGGATAGAAACAATGTTTATTTCACATTTCCTTGCCTCAACACATTTCACCGAGCTTTCTCCGCATCCCAGATTCTTATTTTCTTCCAAAAAACATAAAACAAAATTTGTTTCTATAACAGCGAGCATGTTTTTACTTTCTCTACAGGTACTAAGTACAGAGTGAATAGAGAAAGTATTGCATTCCACTCAAAAATTCGATACCGAGATTTCATCGAAAATATACGTTTTAGGGTCCCCTGTATCCAAAAAAAAAAAAGCATTTTTAGAAAAAGTCCTGTGTCCGCGTGTCTGTGAACGCGATAACTCAAAAATACCAAATTTTGTATTTAAGTTTAGTATTTTCCAGGGGTGCGACACGAAGCTTTTGAAAAAATCCCCCACCCGAAACTACTCTTTACATGGAAAACATTTTGAAAACTTTGATTTTCTCAAAAATGGCTCTAACGATTTTGATTAAAATACCATATATTAAAGCTATTTATATGACAGATAAAATGTATATCTTGAATTTTCTGGGAATAGCCTCTAAAGGCATTTTTTATTCTAGATGAATTTTGGATAACTGGTAAACCGTAAGTGATAGATAAAAAACTTGTTACACAAATAATTTAGACCTGGTTAAAATACACAGTTTATGTCGTACGCGTTTTTTTCGTGGAATTGACCATTTCTGAGATATTTCAAGTTATTTGTTTCGGATTTAAAAGACTTCTTTTCTCACACTTTTCTCCTGGTCGTGCATAGAAACGGATCTCAACCACACAACAGATCTGACTATCGCTTTTGCCTATTGTTTTCCATTATTTCCCTTCTACTTACAAGGAAGCAAGTAATTTAGACAATTTATGCTAATGTTTATCCCGATTATCATAAAGTAGATAGAATACGTTTTGTTAGCGATGTAGAGAAAGTCATGTGAATGGAACACAAGATTTTTCATAGATGCCTTACATTATTTCAAGAGGGTTTCTATCGCTAATAATATAATATTGCGAAATTATAAATACATATTAAAGCACATATTTGATATGTACCACTCAGCCAATGGAATGTTATGAATGTACAAATTGCACAGCTTGTATCAGCGTAATTTTACCGATATAATGTGTCTTAAGTTAGCATTGTCGCTCTGTGGCTCAACTGGATAGGCGTGGCCTTCTGATCCTAAGGTTGCGGGTTCAAACCCGGCCCAGGCGATGATTTTTAAGTGTCCTTAAACGCGGCAGCTTCATGCCATTTACCGGCATGGAGAAAAAAACAATCCGATGTATTCCATTCACATAACTTTCTCTAGCTGTTACATATACAAACTATTCTTCCAAAAGATGCTAATCTAAACATTAGCAGAATTGGTCGTATTACTTGCTTCCTTGAAATAGAAGGGAAATAAGAGTATATCCTAGGCTAAAGCGATAGTCAAATCTTTTAAAACTGGTCGCTATGTGATAGAGGTTCGGTGCGCTTTGCATGGTTCCGACTGAGAAAAGTTAGGTAGTTTTAAACATAAACAAAGAACAAGGAATGTCTCAAACCGATCAAATCTACAAGAAAAACGTACATGACGTATATTTTTGTTTTAATGGGATTTACATTTTGTGTTTTTAAGTTTTTGTTTATCTCTTGTGGTTTAAACTTTGCAAGATTCTGCAAAACTCATCCAAAATAGAAAGGTCTTCAGAGCCTTTTCCCAGGAAATTCAAAATATACATTTTATTTATAATGTATATATGTTTAATAAACGACATTTGAATTAAAAAATCGTTAGTGCCATGTTTGAGAAAAACAAAAATTTCAAACATTTTTTCATGTAAAAGGTAGTTTGTGGTGGGGAATTTTCTTGAAACTCTGCGTGTCGCATCTTTGGAAGATACTAAACCTAAACACCAAGTTTGGTATTTAAGGTCTTTTCGTGATTGAGCTTTGCTGTCCACAGACACACAGACACACACACACACACACACAAACACACGCGGACTTTTTTTTTCTTTCTAAAAATGCGTTTTTTCGGACTCAGGGGATCTCAAAACATATTTCCGATGAAATCTCGACATCGAATTTTTGGGTGGAGTGCAATATCTTCTCTAGCTACTATGTACATAGTGTAAAGAAAGTAAAAAGGGGCGGGACGAAATTACAGCACACGGCGCTGCTTTGATCTGGCAATTGATAGCGTCCTTAGCCCCCTCCACAAGTTAGCATATTTTTCTATAATAATTGAGTAGGTAATGCCCGCGAATAACAAAACTCTTACTTACAAATCAATGAGCAACACCAAATTGCGGTTGGCTTCAAATACACTCGGGGGGTTTACATTTTCTTTGTAGTTGGGTATGCTATCCCAGATGTCGTTACTGATTAACTATGCACAAAGCAGTGAAATAAGATGCAGGGCTTGTTTTAAGTGATATCCTACTACAGTAATTATATTATCTAAATACTATAGATTATGGCTTGTATTTAATCGTTAACTTATCGATATATTTGTTAACTAGGCCATTCACCAGGTGAGCTTTTGGCATTTTGCCTATTCTCGAGAATATATTGCGGCATTTACATATAAATTTATTTATTACCTTATTGAAAAGTTGTATTTTCTCTGAAAAAAATCTTGGCGGAATAAAACACTTCCTTTTCTTATTAGAGATAGATTGGTGCTGGAAAACGCTATTGTCTGGTTAAAATATCGATGCAAACAACTCCAGAACAGTTATCGAAATAATGTGATGTGCGTAACATTCATCGTGAAGTATGAAAGCTAGAGAGGGTGAGGCGGGTCGGAGGGGTAATTGAGCAGGGAGATAGTGTATCAGAAACGTCATGAGCTCAGGTGTAAGTTACAATACAGAATAAGTTGCCAAGGTATCGGAATCTTTCCCCACAGTACTCTTCTCTTGACAGGATAGGTTATTGCACATCTAAATGTCATCTCATCCTAAACAGAAAAGTCAACTGTGCTGTGTCTGAAAACGGCATTCATTTAAGAACGGAAATGATGAGGGATTTAGAAACGGACGGACGGATGTGGCCAGTCCACTTGTTGACAAGTAGGTTGCCGTGAGATATTTGCCATCTCATATTGTGAGGGATATGAAGCTCGGCAGGGGGTGTAGAAACCAGCAACGATCAGTATTACCAATATCCTCATTGTGTTGATCTAGAGAGCACCAGCAGGGGGGAGACTAAGTCTCCGGAAAGCCCCAAGTGGCCACTGAAAAGATCTCCGGTTCCATTGTAAAAGCCTTTTAATGGCCTCTGTCATTAGCGTTTTGACAAAGCTTCAACATTACATAGATGAGCGAGCAACATGTAAAGATGTATTGTACATCATTCTGTGGTCACCGGAAGCGTGCATGCTCCGGTTCTCTTAAGTCTTAAATGTTGTGAACTTTGCGCATGACCACGGATTCAACTAGTGTTCCACTAATTCACTTTGATGGTTCAGAAGAAATTCGTGGTTTGAAGATTATTTTATTATTATTATTTTTTTTTTATTTAATTTACACGCCGGAGTAGAGTAATAAGCATATTGCCCGAAACATTCCATCTTATTTGAGGGAACGTAAAGTTCCTTTGGGTGTGCGATTATAATATTGTGTGAACAATGGCAATTGATCAAATACATATACAACATGGAAAAGAACTACTCTTAAAAACAGTGATAACAATGCTTAGTAAAAACAACAAGAAAATGAACATTTTTATATCGTCTTTTAAAACTTTCCAGAATATATTTATACCTAAATAATAATAATTATGACCTCTCTGGTGAGGGACTTATGAGAATAAGACAGAAGAACCAGTAATTTATTCCATGTGGTCCTCTCTGTTCAATACAGGATTACCATAGATTAAGGAAAAGTCCTGGACTCCATTCTATTTTTATATTTCTAATTTTATTTATTCAGACTTTAGCCGATAAATGCTATTTCTTCCATTTCTGAGATGCATCTATTGTGTAGGAGTAACAACATCAAAACTTCTTCAGAAAGTAGCAAATGGGTTCTTCAGTTATTCTACTTTCAATCTAGCGGCTTTCTGAACACGTCGTACACTCGCACTGGTAAGAGCTGTTTTATGAGCACATTGTGTAGCAACTTTTTATAGACCATAGCCGAAGAAGAATAGCTTTCTCCAAAACATGGTGGCCTTCAAACGGGACCGCTCCCCCTGTAATAATCATTTGCAAACAAAAGACGGCCCTCAACTAGGGGCGAGAGGCAACTAATAACATTTCTGTTTCCTGTAGACTTTGTGGACTCTGCTTGCAAGTCGAGAATCGTCCTCAGTTAAGGGACCAGTAAGTGGAAGAGTTGGCAATAGCGAGGGTTGGTTTCCAGCCGCACAGTTCATAACCCCAAGGAGTCATGTCGCCTTTGGCAGAGGACTGGGGCAGGGTTATCATGTTCTGAAAAATACTATAACTGTAGGTGATCCAGATCTTCACTTGTACACATCACAAATACCATGACTCTCAAACATATCGCAAAGTAGTGTAATTGTGACGCCTCTATGAAGATTGAACTTCAACTCCTCAAACGTCACACGTCACGTTAGTCATACGAGCTATGCAGATACATCTCTTGAGATAACACCATACTATATAGTCCAGAGATAACTCAATGCAACTGAAAACAATAAATAAAGAGATACCATATGTTAAAATGTGTATATCTTTTTGACGCACCGTATACTTCGAAGTACTTAGTTGAATTGTAAATTTTCTGTCAAGTGTTGTTTGCAATAAGAGCCTTAAATTGTTAATATGGAAAATAAAAACATCGAGAACCCTAACGATTTTCGAAAAGTTGAAATGTTGAATCATTTACATGTTGCAAACCGTACACCTATTTTCATAGAATACAGTACTTGAATGTGGATTCATAAAGTGTTATGTTTTCACCAGGTTATTTCTGTTTTCTAGTTTTTTACTTATATCTATAATTAGGATATTTTTTAATGAAAACAACATTTTCGAAAATGTTCCTGTAAAGGGTACCTTACAGTAAGTATTTTCTTGAACATGTCTGTCGCATGCTTAGAAGTAGAACTAAATAAACCAAGTTCAGTATTTAATCGACTTTTTGGTTTTGAGTGGAATGCAATACATTCTCTACATACTATGTATATGGTAGAGAAAGTAAAACCGGGAGAAGTATACTGTTAAAACTACGTAAAACAATGGCAGTACAGTACTTGTAACGGAAGTGAAAAGTGAACCGTAAGCAGAAATGACAAAAGAATTATTGAAATCTCGGAAATAAATTCCTCAGAGTACATCTATTGGCTAAATATAGATGACAGGAAAAATGTAAAAATAAGAATATGTACAAGTCGTAGCCTAAATGAGCATATAGCTAAATTAAGAACAACACTATAAGGAAAATGCCAAATCGCAGATTTCCAAAATCATATTCAATTTTAAGCCCAGGATACAGAAACAGAGATATCTAAGAGATTGTACGACCAGTTCAAGATTCCTGAAAACTGAAAGAGCCCGTTGACCTAACCCATGTTATAGAATAAGAATTACAAATAACGAATATTTTATCCTGTAAGAGGTTGTTACAATGATGTGAAACATAGCACTTAAGAAGATGGAGACTGATATGAAATGTCCTCTTCACGAACTTGGGTTATAGCAGTAATGTGAAGGAATTTAGATGAAGTAAATGAGAAGTGGACCACTAAATCTGCTATCAGAATGATCTGTCATCCGAAGGTAGTAATTTTGTGGCAGACGATATCCCCGGTGGGAAACCCAATTTACCGGTGGAAAGTGGTTTAGTTGGTCAGCCTATTCGGAAATTTGCAAGCAGCATTCCGTTAATTATTAGTGTATTACCATTCAGATGATTTTCACACGATTGGCGAACCAGGTCTACAAATAGTAATTAAACATACAATTTCAGTAATTCTAAATTAATAATGTAAAGTGATGCACAAGCTGAAGGACATGTGACCTTAACCTTCGCGTTGCTTTGAGTGCTCTGCGAACTACATACACAGCATTCTCTCGTTCGTCTTTACAGGATCACGCCACTTTGTCAATTTCACAATATTAACAATTTACAAATAACAGGGAAAAGATTACAAGTGTTTTTAAATTCTGTTTCACAATAACAGTTTATTAACTTGTAAGGTTTTAGCATACAAACTTTGAATAAACAATTTACAAACGTAAATATCATGCGCGTATTCCCGTTTTGAAGGGTCAGCAAATACACGTTACAAAAACCACTAGATATTTACATTTCCGTCTGTATTTTTAACAGATTCGATAAGCATTAGGTGTTTTTTTTTAATTTTAAAACATGATATAAGCCTATTCGATTATATTTTGAGTTTAAAAGATGACAAATACTAATAGCGCAGTTATAAATTCTCACATTATCGTATATTGGCTGTGCGGGTCTAGGTCGTGTGCTGAATATGCTTTATTACACTGTCACACGGTCAAGTAGGTATATCGGTCCGAAACTCTTCCAACTTCAAATTGATTCGTAAGACACCGGAGAACATCGGAACTTCTCCGATGTCTTACATTCCAAGTTGTAGTTGGAAGAGTTTTGAACCAAAATATTTGACCACGTGTCATCACTATTATTTTTTATAAATACTAAAAAAAAAATCATTTGTGGATATATAAGCTTGTTTGTAAATTTCAACATTATAAACCCCCATTGTGAAACACTTTACAAATTACAAACCAACTTTACAATATACAAGGATTTTGAGCATTTTGGAATGACTCCCTGGATGTTAAATTAAAGCTCCTAGAAAACAAAATGAAAGGAACGTGAAGAAACAACACAGGTTTACTTAATTTTCATAGCTGTGCAAACATGCTCTCAAGACTCCAAGACTGTATAACATACGCTATACCTAAGTGCATCCACACAGGATGCTACCTTAATTTCCTGAAACTGCAAGACCAAAACTTGACACCATTAAAACATATTATGGATAGAGATATCTGCGCTTGAGAAGTACAATAATCACTCTCTACAACATTTCCAAGTATAAGAACAAAGAGATATTATTCGATTCTCGTGTCCAGCTTAATGACGTCGTAGTATGATGCTGCATGAGGTTAGGGATGCTGGATGAATTGACGCAGGAATGGATCTCTCCATAACATAAGTTTATTCGCAATTTTAATATCGTGTTTGCAAATTATAATGGAAATCCTGTGCCATTATAAATATTTAAGGCTTATCGTAAGCAGAACCATATTTAAACATCAGGATTTCAGAATAGTAACGGCTAGAGAAAGCTGTGTGACGTCAGTCCCTAAGGCTTCAGATTTCCAATAAACCGTTGAGACAAGAATGAAACTACAGTCGCTGGTTGCATTAGACTTGTAAATGAATTTGGCATTTGTGAATGACCATATTGTAACACTTGTGAGACAGGGCAATGTGTCATTTAGAATATCATTGTCCTAGATAATGTTAGAACAAATGGCATAGAAGGGTATTATTGAAACAGAACCTCTTGGAATTTGGTTCACCTTCCACTATACGTATTAGAATAATGGTAATGCAGAACATTCATGATGCACTTTTATTTTGCAGTTACGCTATGATGAAATCTGTTTTAACATTGATGTCCGTTTTGGTATCGGACCCCCCCCCCCCGTTGTATAGCATCCTTTAACTGCTATGGTCATATCGGGGATTTTTTAACTTGTGAAACAACTCGTATTCACTTATATTATTGGCTTTAGGTTAACAATATTATCATTAAACGCACATACATTCACTGCCACATTCATACTTACAGACTCTGTGGGGGATAAAGAATAATTGTAGTTAAAGAAAAATTACCTGCCTCAACTGGGAAACGAACCCGGGACCTCTGGGTGAGAAGTCAAGCTCGCTCATTACTCGACCATAGAGGCAGTCTATATCGGAATTGATTAAAGCTGAAATTCTTATTTATCTTTGCATAGTAAAGTTACGTTAATTTCTCGGCTAAAGGTTCTTCCGGCAAGAGGACTTTTGCATTACTACGACTTCTGCTGCCACATCTAGTGTATATATTGCATTTCTCTGCTGATAAGAAATGTATATTAGATATACCAGCTCCCTTCAAAATTGCAGATTAATAAGTGGTTAAGAGACATTGGAAGTAAAAATTTTACTACAAACTGTCAAGAAATCGAAAATAGCAAACGGGTGTTGAACTTTTGGACATCCTGGGGTATCAACATTTAACTGCCTCCCCCATTGCTTCGAGTTCTACATCCATTTAAAGGTCGTACCATTCTCCTATATCCTAATATTTTATAAAACAGCGTCTTTCTTAGAACTGTATTTTCACACTTTCAAAATGTACCAGACTTCCTCTGCGATCGAGTGGTTAGCATTCTGGTCACGGGTTCGAAAGAATTTTTCTTTAATAAGAATCTTTCCCTGTCCTCCAGAATCTGGAAGTATGACGTGTGTGTGTGTGTGTGTGTGTGTGTGTGTGTGTGTGTGTGTGTGTGTGTGTGTGTGTGTATTTAATGGTTTAAAACTGAAAAAAACCAACGTTAAGAAACCCTGAAGTTCAACGAAAAAAACACCAGCAGTTGTTTCCCAACTCAAAAGCCCCGATTAGACCATAGAATCTAAGGGGGCTATATAACTGAAACAATGTGAAGAAGTATTCATTGTATATTACCAATAGTAATTTTTCAATAAAAATATTTTATGAAAAATGATTAATTTTATGGATTAAAATTTCTGTTTAAAATGATCTAATTCAGTAATCAAAGTTATTGAACGTATTGTTTTTGTGCGTGGTTCAAATCTCCAATTCAAAAAATGCTAACCAGTTTTCTCAAATTTTGAAGGTGTATACAGTTGATTATATTTACAAATTAAAATGTATGAAATAGTTTATATCTTGCAAATTGTTATCAAATTTGAATGAAATTTGATATTCAATTGAAAGAATAGCAATTTAAACACCGTAAAAGTTTCAGAAAAGTAAACAATAACATAGAAACTTGAAATTTCATTCCCAGTGTCCCTGAATAATGCATCAGTAGAGGTAGTTATTATTTTCTGATTAATTCTTAGATAATTTACCACGTGACAATTATCTATACCGTATATATGTTTGTGATTGATTTTAAATAAATTCTGGGATTTGAAGGCTGTAAACAAAGATGCAGTTTGTATAAAAAAAAGTTGTGTAAGAATAAAACAAATTATGCCTTTAACTGCAAAACACATGATCTCTTATAGAATATACAGGTGTAATCATCGTTCCAGATTTTACCTTTGAGCTCGTTTTATTAATGTATCAATTTATCCGAGTTTTTACGTATTCCTAATTCCTTCAAGGTGTCGGTAATTGTGAAATAACTTTATTAGTTTATGGAGTAATTTTATTACCAACCTGAGGATGACGAAGGAGAAGGAAATTTATGCAGAACTGAAAATAGTGTTTTACTAAACGTATTTTTAATAAAATGTTATAAATATTAATCACTTCATATACAATATTGTTACATGTCATTTACTCAGATAGCTAATTCATAAGGCTGTTACTAAATACTCTTTAGTCTGCTAACTGCGAACAGATGAAGAAGAAAACTTTACCGATGATTGTCTCTTAATGCGAAGAGAAACGTGATTGGTTGAAAATGAAATAACCTTTTAGTTTGGACGAGTATATGTAAACGGCACAATCTAGTCGTTTCCAGCAGTTTTGCAGTAGAAAATCTTGTGGACGAAGTTGCAATGAAGACGGATTAAACAGGTGAACTAGGATGCCTGCGGTTGTCATTTGGGCGTAAAGGCATGTCTATCTCTTCCCTTTGAATCGCTGCTTAGAAACGTATACTTGTTTTCACGTAGTCCGTAGGTGGTTTGCTCCTGCTAGGTTTGTTGTTCGCGGAACACAACAGCACTTCAGCAGGAAGTCCGCCCTTATTTAGGCTGTAGCTATCGATTACTTGAAGGGAAAGAGGGTAGGTACCATCACCCCTACGCAAGAAATAAGAGAGGGAAGATTATACGACGTCAGATACAACGTATTACGACTCTCTTTTCGGTAGCCATGGATACGATGTTCTGGAATAACCGAATAAAGGTATTTTAGTTAATAGGGCATTGGCTTGGAGAATATGCGAATAAGTCGTTCCATATCAAATGGTTGTGTTTTAAAAACACACTTTACGTCTCAATCCCTTGAAATATTACCGCTTAGAGTAACTCCTGCATCCGAACGTCCCCATGTAGGACGAGCATTATTGGGGAGGTACCTACTCTCAGATAAAGCGGAAGATGGTGTGACAAAATTTAAAGAAGTAAATATTTTTAATATTAGTGCTGTGTTTAAAATGCTATTAATATACATATTCAATATTTAACTTCAAATCGCTGGTAATTTGCAATAGTGAGCGTAATAATGAACAAGCAATCATTGGTAGCCAAATCTCTGCTACATAACATCTAGGGTTGCTAGCAGAATATCACACTTGCACTCTCATTTTCTGCTAACTTAACCACCACCAAGGTAAAAAGTTACACACGCGAGAGAGAGAGAGAGAGAGAGAGAGAGAGAGAGAGAGAGAAGATTAAAAGCTTGATGATCAAAAACTAGAAACCCGGAAGATGCCTTACGACGAAGAAATGGTAGAATATCTATATTTTGTGAAGTGGAACGTGCTTACTGCCTGATCACTGAAGTTGTGATGATGATGCGGAAGACTAATCTTATTCTTGTGTACTCGCTAAAATTTATAGAATCACTGTGAATTACATAATTTGAAACAGAAACGACTCCCTACATTATTAACATAATTTTATAGTTAATTGATATGATAGGCCTTACGAGTTTGAAGTTAACGAAACTGTAAACTTACAGAGAAGAGATGAATTTTTATGGCAACTGGATATTCCAAGAACATGAAGGAACAGTAATGGTTGATGAGGGGCAGATTAAGTAAAAGTAAACAAAGGCTCCTGCTTAAAAAAAATTGGGACATTTTAGGATTTATCATTTTATTTATCTTATCCGTATTATCCTTAAAGGAATGTTAGGAGGCTGCAGAAAATAACTGCAGATATTCACGAAACATAAAACAATCAAACCTAATGAGTGAACTACATAATGCCTAAAAGGGTAGTTTGTGTCTCGTTTAAAGATTTTTTTCCCCCTACCAGATGATTGCTAAGCGCGAAGATTATAAAGTGGATTTAGTCAGTAACAACACGCTAATCTTACGTCTGACTGCCAACATTTAACACACGTTATAATTTGAATACTTCAGCGAATGCAGAATTCTTGTATTTCACTTCCAGTTTCTACGTGTGGTTCAGTGCTCATAGTGGTACTGTATTGAGCTGCATGACATGATATCTTGATGAGAAATAACGTCGGAAGATAGGTTTTTGGGAGCTTTTGAATTCCTAACAGATAGATGAGAATTCCCTTATTTAAAGCGGAAAAATTGTCTTGTGTGAAACATTTTACTTTTGCCGTAGTGATAAATAAGACAATCTAAGTGTGGAAATATTTCAAATTGATACTAATTATTATTTAATGTACGCTATGCCATTGAATGTTTCAGTCTGACTGTACCTATTCAACTCCTGTCCTACAAACGAGAACAATGCGAGTCAGTTGGAGAATTTAGTGGCTTGTCGCCATGTTAGAGCAACCGAATAGAGGCCGGGAGCTATGTGGTTCAAATACGGACTATGGCATTAAACTTTTCAGTCTGAGTCTACCTATCCAACTCCTGTCGTGCACATGGCTTGTGTCAAAAAACAATTAATATTGATATTGTGCGTGGCAAATAATTAAGAAAAATATGATTTGCTCATCAGAGTCGTGCTCAAGTGTTAAAGTCTATCTGTCTGTTAGTTCCTGTAACTCCTAAGTGGGGGCATAATACATCGTTACCATGTTTTCGTGATCGGATTATGAATTTTGAGTTCGCCGCTATGTGCCATGGCGACGAGGGATCAGCTGGTCAGGCATTGTAGGACGAAATCCGACTTGCGGACGCGAAATGCCGGATTCTGCCCAGGAACCTTCAATTTTCAAGATGTACAAATACTTTACGTGGGACAACCAGCTTTACTTACGAAGGAAATCATGCTAAGGATTTTCAACACTAAACTAAGCTTATTTTTCCGAAAAATCCATCACCGCCAGGTTTGAACTTGCAATCTTGGATTTTAGAGAGCAGCATAGTAACCACTACACTACGGAAGGCGACAAATGTTAAAAACAGTATTATATAATTAAAATATCTGTATCTATAATTTAATTTCTCGTTTGCAGTTTTGACATCTATTAAGTGGTTAGAATGTAATTTTTCAGGTCTGAAATTTCGAGCTACTTTGATCACCCACATAAAACAAACGTAGTTAGTTTATAAAATAAGTGTTACATGTTGGACTTTTATACAAATATTGTGTTATGTTGATGACTTGATAACGAGAATGTATTTAGTCTTGGCCACTTGTGCCACTTGTGCAGGCAAACATGAGCATAAGTTGATCAAATGATACAGGTTGACGGACTGTCAAGTAGATTGTATCGATCCAATACTGAAGGGGATTCATTCTGTATGCAAAATGTGACGCCGCGCCGGTGAATAAGATGTCATTATAAATGATTGAAATGTAACATCTGTGTCGGCAATTGTCAGCAGCCAAAGGTAGTTTTAATGAGAGAATGGCAGACGACCATCGATTTCTGACGATCGATCTTGTTAAGAAATTAGGTACTCTCCTCGCAGATATACATGACTGACAATGCGAGTATTAGAGATATCAACGTGACGGGAACACTTTGAGGTGATTGCAGAGATCCAAAAGGTTGCAGCAATTTTCTGGTGTCAAAATTGAAAGCAAATCTGGAGTTTTACTATCAGATTCCACAAAGAAATTTGTCATATGACACAAAGGAATAAAAGAATGCATACATCATTATACATAATTCAATTTAGGAGTAAAAATAAAATATAACTGTTAATAACGCAGAGTTTAGCAAAAACATATTTTCATTAGAGACATGAATTTCTCTGTTATAGTTTAGTATAAAGTAGATCTTTTAAAGCAGCCAGTGAATGGTGGGTTCCTATGTGAATTCTTTCTTTTGTTTCTTTGTTTATTCACAATCTAATAAAAGTTTAAAAAGAGTAACCGTTATTTTGGAACGGTTCCGAGATTAGAGCTATTTCAGAAAATGTGATGTGTTCCATTCACATGACTTTCTCTACAGCTCTATAACAAATTATTGTTAAAACGCTTGCTTTTCTATTTCATGCTAATCGAGATAAACATTAGCAGAAATGCTCTTATTACTTAGTTCCTTATAGATAGTGCTATGGGATTAAAATCCGCTTTTTGCCTGACCAGTGGAAAGTTCCCGTATGAGAAATATTTAAGCATTTTAAAACTGAAACCAATAACAAGGAATGTCTAAGAAACGGTCAACTCCACGAAGAAATATATATGACATCAGCGCGTGTTTTAACGTGATCTGTTTTTGTGTGGGAAGTTTTTATCTATTTCTTACGGTACGAATTATGTAAAAGTCATTCAGAATGAAGAGGTCAATAGAGGTTATTCCCAGAAGATTAAAGATATACATTTTATTTATTATGTAATTATCTTTAATATACGGCATTTTAATCAGAATCGTTAGACATTTTTGAGAAAATAAAACATTTTCGATTTTTTTCCCATGTAAAGGGTAGTTTGGGGGGGGGTTATCAAAACCTTGGTGTCGCATCCTTGGAAGATACCTAATTTAAATACCAAGTTTGGTATTTTACTTACTTCGTTTTTTCATTATGGTGTTTTCAGACACACACACACACACACACGGACATGTTTCTAAATCTTTGGATTCAGGGGATCTCAAAATATGTATTGCCGGTGAAATCTTGCTATCGAATTTTTGGGTACAATAATTATAACACCTTTTATATCCACTATGTACATTGGACATACAGGCTAGAGAAAGTTAAAATGAATATCAAAATAGTCGAAGTTTGCACCAACGCGATTACTCTAGTACTTTTATAACAGTAACGACATATCATAGTATGTAACGTTGCCCACAGCAATTTCAAGTGTGCACATGATGCCAGATCTTGGAACCGTCCCATTTTAAATTCCAATACAGTACAACGCCCACCAGAAAATTCCCGGTAATGAGATTAGTAACGACTCTTGCGATTAATATGCAAAAGATTAGTTACCCGTGATGCCCCTCTTTGACGTAATGAAAACTGGTACATGTCGGTTACTATGATGGTGATAGGAGTAAATTCCTTTAACGTGGATTAAGAGAACAATTCTTTTAATAAATAATTTTTTTGCTGTCAACAGTGCCAATTTGAATGCCCATAGAGGAAGGAAGTTAAAGTTTCTTCCTAAACAGAACGAAGAATCGCAACTCGTTGCGAGGGAACCCCAATCAATGAAATCCGAGTAGTAATAGATCAGGTCACATGTTTTTGAATGTTGTTTTGGAACGGTCATGAGAATCTAGTATTTTGTTAAAATAAGTGGTCGGAGCTGATATTGGAAGGAATAAAAAATCTAATGTGTTCTATTTACTTCATGCTAGTTGAGAAAACATTAGGAGAAATAGTCTTATTATTTGCTTCCTTGTAAGTAGAAGCGAAATAAGAGAGTACCATAAGTTAAAGTGATAGTCAAAAGCTGGTTGTTATGTGACTGAAGTTTCTTTGTTTGTATGGACAGGTGTTGATAAATTCCTGTATGAGAAGTATGTTTTTCAAAGCTGAAACTAAAAACAAGGAATATCTTAAAAACGATCAACTCCACGAAAAAAATGCATGTAACATAAATTGTGTGTTTTAATGTGCTCTACATTTTCTGTATGGTAATTTTTTGTCCATCTCTTACGGTTTGGAAGTTATGCAAAAATCCGTAAAATTCATCCAGAATAAAGTAGTTTTCAGAGGCTATTCCCAGAAAATTCAAGATGTACATTTTATTTGTCAGGTAAATATCTTAAATATACGAAATTTTAAACAAAATGTTAGAGCCATTTTTAAGAAAATCAAAATTTTCGAAAAAAAAGTTCCATGCAAAGGGTGGTTGGGGGGGATTTTCTTGAAAATCTTCGTATCGCAACCTTGGAAGATACCAAACTTAAATACCAAGTTTGGTTTTTAACGGTCTTTCATTTTTGAGCTATGCTGCCCACAGACACACACACGGACATTTTTCTAAAAATGCTTTTTTTTGGATTCAGGGGGTCTCAAAACATATATTTCCGGTGAAATCTGGGTATCGAATTTTTGGGTGCATTACACTATGTACATAGTACGTATAGAGAAAGTAAAAAAGTTTTCCCCGCTACTGATTCCAATGTTGCCTACAATTTTTGTGTTCCATAAACAATGGGTTAGGCCCATGGTCATTGTGCCACCTTGCTATCTTGTTTCGTATACCAAATGAATGAAGTTTTTCTTTTCCTTCCTGCCCGTGTCCATTCACCTTGTCTTCGTCTTCTTAGACCTTTCGCTCCATTGCTTCCCATTGGTTAATCCACCTTTTGGTCTTAACATATTTCAGTTACTTCTTGGCTTATAATTGAAGAGCTTTTTGTGTGTTCTTGTATTCTCAACCGTTACATTTTCTTTCAATTTTTTTCTTTGTTCGCGTACTTCATCTTTGGGTACATAAATTCTTAGGCGATTTTGCTTTTCACTATGGAAGTCTTGTGAGATCAAAAACTTAACTGCGTTTTCTTCTTACATGACTGCCATAGTTTATACTCCATAGCTTTCGTTTTCAAAATTGCTCTGATAATTCCAAATGTGTTGGATTGCTTTATTTTCAGTATCACGTTCTAGAAATGTAAAACAAATCACTGACTACAATTCTCATACGATTAACTGTTAATAAGGGTTGAAATTAACGGTAGGATCCCCCTCCTATTACATCATTTTCCCGGATCGTTAAAGAAAAATGAATTTTATATATATATATATATATATATATATATATATATTTTATAAGCACCATTACTATTCTCTTTGAAAATGCAGGAATAAACGGAACACTATCGATGCAGACTGTATATGGTACGAATGCGAGTGGAGACAGCAAAACTATCGTAATCGCCAATAACAAGAAGCTAAACAATAAACAATTCTGGGTCATAACTCCAGCATTTGCACCAGCAATGATGATTGTAGTTTGCAGTATTCAGTTCAGTTTTTTGCAGCATTGTTGGTCAGCATGGATAGATTTTGACAAGAATATAATAAAGTTACAGAAAGTGATGACGGTGATGTATTGCAGTTCGAATCTCAACCTTAAACTTCAGATAATATTAATACTCCGTTAAAAATCAGAGCATTGTAACATGTATTAGTGAGAAAAGTACAAATAAACACAACAGATTTGAAAAATGGAAATCTAATCTGGTTCTTAAATGCCCCCCCCCCCGTGAGAAAATTTAATTCAAACACTGCTGTTAATTTCCTATTATATAACTTTTAATTTCCACATAACAGGATATTTCCATTGGAAGCTTTGTTTTCGAGCAGAGGCAATTATTGAGATTATTGAAGACGTTTCCTTTTATTTACGCATGTAACATGAACACTGTCAGCGGGATTACGACTTACTGTAAGGAAGTTGGCTTTCTTCGCGCCTTCGTTATCAGCATTAGGGAGGAGGGTCTCTGTGGATTCCCTTGAGAGGTGGGCGGTGACTTCCTGGCGGTTCATAAACTATTCAAGGTTCGGGCAATGGAACGTGTTGCACACATCTAATAACGTAAAAATGATAAAAAGCATTCAAGTGACTCGGATTTCTCTTTGATGTCTCCTGAGCGAGGCCTCACAGCTTCACTTGCTACTGACTTCGTGACGGTAAAGTGGCGAATGCACTTATTTCGCATAGTATTGTTTCTGTAATATCAAGGTTGCAAAGAAGAGAAGAAGAAAACGTAATGGTAATTCTGGAAGCTCAGCATTCATTCTGTGTAGTGCAGTGATTGTCTATATCTGCTTCGCCCAGTTCTTTGTTGCTCTTTTCATTCTTTCTTTTTCCTCCTCATTCTGAACTTTCTAGTTCTTTTAATTCATTGCCTTTATCCAGGTATTACCTTCCTCTGTTCTTTCCCCCCCCACCCCCTCCCTCTCTCTTTGCCTTTTCTTCTTTTATCTAAGATAGGTTAACTTTTGCAAAACTTGGTTACAGGTTTCAAAGAAAAGAAACAAAAGAAAGAAGAGAGAGTACAATACAACTTACTTCCACTACGAGGGATAATCCCTAAACGAAGGATTGCATGCCAATACCTAAGCTTGTTCATTTAGCTTACAAAGCGGTCAGGAATGAAGTTATGTATAGGATCATGTACATCATCGTTGGCCTGAATCTAAGAATACCACTGAATTTGTCATATCTTGGGATTCGAAGTGAGCAACAAGCGCTACCATAAGTCATTGTCATTTTCTATACATAACACCAACTATATGTTTTAACTTAGTGACAAAATCCAAATGTTGGATCCTCCGCTTACAGGTTCTACCAACTACCTTATGCTTTGGATTGCATAGTAGCAATCTTAACGTTGTAATTCATTGTATTGATCGAACAAATTATTTCCTTTGTGATTTAATGTTTGAATTTATCTTTATTATTACATATATTCTTTCGAATAACTCCTTTCATTAATCTAAGAGTTTTCTTCGTGGATTCGCATTTAAATCTTTCTTTCTCAAAATCGATTTTTTACTTCCATGTATTCACTTTAATCAATTAGCATAATTTCTTTCCTGGTCCTGGTTTAAATTTGTTTTAATGGTTTCGCAGATTTTATTAAGCTATTTTATTACCTGCATTTTTAAAAGCTAAAAATTGGTAGCCTAAATAATTATTCATTCACACCTTTCCCTACGACAGTTTTTGTTCTTATTATGTTTTTTTTTTTTTCTTAAAAGCCATGTGTATGTTTGACCGACCAGTGAATTTAAACATTTGGCTATTTTGGCCAATCTGTTGCTTCAATTATTTGATCATCAGCGAATAGCAAAGTTGTTAATATTCTAAAAAACCGGCTTTCTTAACATTTTAAATTTTAACTTATATAGTCTCACAATTTCGTATGTTTAAAAGTCAAATTATGCTGTCATTAATTATATTTCTTATCTCGAACATTTTTTTAAAATGTATAAAGTGCCATCTCAGACGTATTTTCCTTCACCAGTGTTGATTTTCGTTTAAGACGATTAAAAAATCATATTTTTAGGTGGACGTCCGCTGTGTGCCTCAAGGCAAAAGGGAGTCATAGACGAAAATATATTTCGTACTGATATGGCTTTGTTGTGGAGATACAAGAGAAAGTATCGGAAGCTGAAACTAAAAACAAGCAATATTTTAAAAACGATCAACTCCACGAAAAACATGTATGTAACATAAATTGTGTGTTTTAATGTGCTTCTAAATTTTTTGTGCAGTAAGTTTCTGTCCATCTCTTACGGTTTAACAGTTATGCAAAAATCCGTAAAATTCATCCAGAATAAAGTAGGTTTCATAGGCTATTCCCAGAAACTTCATGATATACATTTTATTTGTCAAGTACATATCTTAAATATACGAGATTTTAATCAAAATCGTTAGAGCCATTTTTAAGAAAATCAAAAATTTCAAAATTTTTTCCTTGTAAAGGGTAGTTTGGAGTGGGGGAAATTTTCTCAAAATATTTTTATCGCGTCCCTGGAAGAAACTAAACTTAAATACCAAGTTTGGTGTTTTACCGACTTTTCGTTTTTGAGTTATCGTGTTCACAGACGACACACACGCACACACACACGGACCTTTTTGTGAAAATTCTTTTTTTGAATACAGGGGATCCTAAGGCATACATTTCCGGTGAAATCTCGGTATCGAATTTTTGGGTGGAGTGCAATACTTTCTCTATGCACTGTTGATAGTACATGTAGAGAGAGTAAAAAAGTATTGAAAATAAAATTGTCATCATCTTGGAAATAACAAAAAAGAAGCAGCTATTTGACATAAACGATTTATTTTTAAAGAGAGCTGTGTACTAAGTCTTTGAATATGTCTTATGATTTAGCACTTATTCAAAATAACACAAAATTCATTAGATACAAATTATTCACACGTAAAAATATAAGAACATTTTTCCAAATAAAGGATAGTTTGCGGTAAGAGGATTTCTTGAACATTTTCATACATTGGGAAATGCTTCACTTAAACATGGTTTGGTATTAACCTACTTATTAAGCTGCTCATACTTCCAGACGGAGTTTGTTACATTCAATGGAGGTCAAAACATTCCTTCCCGGTGAAACCTCGATATTGATTACCTTCTCTCCACATACAATGTACATATTAGGTACTTATTGCATTCCACCCAAAAATTCACGATCGAGATTTCACGAAAGTACACGTTTTCAGTGTCCTTGAATCCCCCCCCCCAAAAAGCTTTTTGGAAAAAAGATCAATATATGTGTGTTTGTATGTGTGTGCGTGCGCGCTCGCCTGTGAAAATCATAGCTTAAAAACGAAAATTCCCGGATATACCAAATTTGGTATTTATTGAAATTTTTGTTTTCATAAAAAATGGCTCTAACAATTTCGATTAAATACCTATATTAAGGATATTTACATGAGAAACAAATACATCTTCTGGGAATAGCCCCTGAAGACTTTTTCATTTTGAATTAAGTTTTCATAACTGGCGAACCCTAAGATATAGACAAAAACTTACTGTACAAAAATGTAGATCTCTTAAAACACACAATTTATGACAAATTTTTATAGAGTTAATCGTTTCTGAGACATTCTTTGTCACTGGTTTCAGTTATAAACTACTTAAAGTTTTCTCAAACAGGATCTGGCCGTGTAAAGCGAACCGAATTTCAATTGTTTGACATAGCAACTGACTTTTTAAAATATTGACTCGGTGTAGATGGCGTATTACTTTATCTCTCTTGTGCTGAGAAGGAATTAGTACAACCATTTTTGCCAATGTTTTATCTCGATTACCACGAGTTACATAGATAATACCTAATGCTATAATCTTTAGAAAAAATCGTTTATAGAGAGTCATGTAAATGGGACACATCAGATTTTTATATTCTATTAATCAAACACATTCACTCTCGTATAGGTATTTCCAGACTCTAGGGATAGGGAGTACTTCTTATCAAAGAAAAATTCCCCCTGCTAGGCAGGAATCGACCTCGGGACCTCTGAATGAAAAGTCAGAATGCTGAATCACTCGGCTGTAGAAACAGTCTTTTTATTTTCTCTACGAGTACAACGAACATAGAATTTAAACTTTTAATTGGAAAAAAAATTAATAAATATCCACTTTCATTTTTATTTCCATTTTTGCTATTATTTTATTTAATAACTTCATAGGCTTATTCCCGTACATATTTACTAGAACTAGTCATATAGTTATAACCCTTTCATTATAGAGAAGGTATTGCATTCCACCCAAAAATTCGATACCGAGATTTCACCGGAATTACACGTTTTAGGCCCAACTGTATCCAAAAAAAGTATTTTTAGAAAAAGGTCCTTTGTGTGAGTGGTGTGTTTGTGTTTGTCAGTGTGACTTGTGTCCGTGTATTTGTGAACATGATAACTCAAAAAACGAAGAGTTCGTAAAATACCAAACTGGTATTTAAGTTAGGTGTCTTTCAAGGATGCGACACGAAGGTTTTGAGGAAAATCCGCCCACCCCAAACTAGCCTTTACATGGAAAAAGTTTCGAAAATTTTGTTTTTCTCATAAATGCCTATAACGATTTTTATTAAAATGCGGCAGATTAAAGATATGTACATGACCAATAAAATGTATATCTTGAATTGTCTGGGAATAGCCTGAGAATACCGCTTTATTCTGGATGAGTTTAGCTGGATTTTGCATAACTAGTAAACCGTAAGAGATAGATAAAGGCTTATTAGACAAGAAATGAAGATCTCATTAAAATACACAATTTATGCCAATTACATTTTTTCGTAGAGTTGGCAATTTTTGAGATATTTTCTTTAAAGCACTTAAAACTTTTCACGTACGGGAATTGTCAGCTCCTGGCAATACAAAGCAACTGATTGCATCCATATCGCAACTAGCTTTTAAAAGATTTGACTATCGATTTAGCGTAGTGTATTCCACTATTTCTCTTCTGCTTACAAGAAAGCATTTCTGCTAATGTTTATCTCGATTAGCATGAAGTAGATAGAAGAATAAACTTTTTAATAATAATTTGTTACAGAGATGTAGAGAAAGCCATGTAAATGGAACACAGATATTTTAATTTGTTTTAGACCGTTTACATCGTACTTCTTTGAATATTTTCCTTCATGCACTGTTTATACAGAAAGCACTATAATCTTCTAGAATTTACCAGATGAGTATTATACAGGTTATATTCCAATCTAATTAATTCTCCCCCCCCCCCATGTTGTTAGCGTTTTAATTAAATGCCGCAACTGTCGTTTTGACGCAGTTTAAGCACACACAGCTTACGGGTAACACGAAAACTTGTGTATTGCGGTTGATTCTGATGAGGAAAACTGAGAAATGAATAGTGGCACAGAGCTGCTTAAAACACTGGGTTTCGAATTTCGTACTCTGAGCTCCTCTGAAGCAGTTCTTTTATATACCCCGTCGCCCTTGAAAACAGATACCACTGGTTCTATTCAGGTCTCATATCACACACACACCCGAAACTAAGAGTAATTATATTATCTGTCTTGCCCAAGTAAGGTCTACGTTGGAAACACTGCTAGCAATTACGTTACGATAACAGGTTCGAGGAATGCACTGTACGTCACCTGTTTTCCGTTTCCATCAGCTGCCGCCATTCCAAAGCCCACTTTGTAACTTAATTGAAGTAGTTTTTTTCTTTTTTCCCCTTTTGAGGAGGCATTTCCATAATTAGTACAAGTTGCTTATTTCTGGACACAATAAGACTATAATCAGGTGGCATCCACTAGCAATTCACATCTCATTTTTCTGTCTGCTTTGTGTTAATGACGAATATCTCATAAGAAGGAGGTAAATACAAATCCCAGTCTATATTGAGCTTAAAAGTCGCAGAATTTTCTTCAGAGGCCTCTTTATGGTCTCTTATGACTTTAGGTTTATTCACATATAAATCTGACACGTGATCATCGGCTTTACCTCCCTTCCGAGGGAAACTATGCTACGGATTTTTACACCCGAAAACACATCCCGCGACATTGGGACTAGAGCAGACTGTTCCAGCTCGACTTGCCTGTGTCCGCAACTTTTCTTGAGCGCTGGCTACGGGAAAGCCAGAGAAGAGAGATCCTGCCCGTCTGTATTTCCGCAGTGCTCAACCAAAGAAAATCTGTTTCTTTGAGTCTCTCAGACATTATGGTGAATTGGACGAAATACATGTCCGTGAGCTCTGGGATCTACAGACCTTAGCATGTAGCCAACATATATCAGGAAGTCTCAATGTAGTCGCTTTGCTCTTCTTCCGAAACTGCGCGAAACCTATTGAATGAATACTAGGAGGCCGAGCGCCCAAAAAAACTTGCGCGCGTAGTACACACGCGTGCTCAGTCACAAAACTCGGAGCAGAGCTGGAGGGGAACATGGTAACCATACTTCACTGCTATGGGCACAGATGTTTAATCCTGTGCGTTTCTGTGTTTGTGCTCCAATTCATTTATCCTCTTAATGACATAGTAGGTTACGCCTGAGACCTATATATATAAAGAAAAAAATAAGTAAATGAAATATACAAGGCAAAGGTCAAACCATAATACTTGCGTCTTGCCAGTTCATTTCCAACGCTTGATTCATCATGATGAAAGCTTGCCTTCAATGCTGGCCCGTATTGCATGTTACAGGTAGACTCGGTGAGTCGCGGGATACTCAGTGCAGTTTTGGCATGCATCAAAGTAGCCAGTCCCCATGGCCACGCTCTCTAAAGCGTCTTGCTTTGGTGCTTCGTGTGCAGGGGATCGTGGGTTCGAGTCCCGCCTTGGGCATATCTTTGTGGAATGTGTATATGTTTGTAAAAGAAACAGTAAACCCAGTAAACCAGTAATCAGTAAAACCTACGGGGGGAAATGTAAATAGGGATACAGTACCGGAGTCCTGATCAGGCTCCGTTACTGTTTAAAAAAAAAAAGAAAGAAAAAAAAGGCTAGAACAGCATGATCTAGAAGATATCCTTAGACTTCGAAGAATGGCGCGGAAGCGTCACTCGGTTATTCGTGTCACGGTGGAGTTTCGCTAGTTTATTTTCAGGCATAGGAATTTCCAAGCATTATAGCCAGACGTAAGAAAATTAGGTTGAAATTTACTGGACTTCACAGTGATGTCTTAAATAGCCCCCCTCCCATTACCTCGTATAGTTTGTTGGAGCTTGCAGACGGTGCTTTACCTCCCATGGCTTCCACTGTTTACATTCTGTGTATTAATGTATGGTTTGAGTGTAGCTAATTTGAAGACTAATGCTTAAAAATCCCTGAAATTGTTTACGTGGAATGACCCGAGTTCCTGTCAAGAAAAATAATTACTCCTTTACAATTATTCATTCATGAGGCACATAAGTGGATCATCTGGGAAATTTTGAACGACAGAGAACACTTCATGCCATGACAAAATATATTTGGACGACGAGAAAAATTTATAGAGACTTCTCACTTGAAAGAAAATTTAAGTGTTGAAAATGCAAACAAATAATAATGAATAGTTCGTAAATGGTTAACAATACAAGCAATCTTATTTAAATTATTTGTTTTACCGATATCTACATTTTTGTATAGTAAGATTTTGTATACCTATTTCTTACGGTTTACTATTTTACACAAAACCCATTCAGATTGAAGAGGATTTCACTGGCTATTCGCAGAAACAGTTTGTCAAGCATACATCCTAAACAGATGGTAGTTTAATCAAAGTGTAGGCCTCATTTTTCAGAAAATCGAAAACAACAAAATACTTTCCATGCAAAGCGTAGTTGTGGTGGGGGCATTTTCTGAAAATCGTGTCGTATCCTTGAAGACTGCAGCAAGACTGCGGTTTGGTTTAACAGGTTAGTTTTTGATTTATGCTGTTCACGTACACTCCTTTTTCTCTACATGCCTTTTATTTTATCTAGCCGTATGTACATAGAATGTGTATAGTAGCTAGAGAAGTTATTGCATTCCATCCCAAAATTCGATGTCGAGATTTTACCGGAAATATATGTTTTGAGGTCCCTGAGTCCGAAAAAATAGAAAAAGGTCTGTGTATGTCTGTGGACAGCATAGCTCAAAAACGAAAAGGTCGTTAAATATCAAACTTTGTATTTTTGTTTAGTATCTTCCAAGTGCGACATGAAGATTTTCAAGGAAATCCCCCCACCACAACCCAACCTTTACATCATATATTAATATATTTGCATCACAAATAAAATGTATATTTTGAATTTTCTGGGAAGAGCCTCTGAAAACCTCTTTATTCTGAATGAGTTTTGCAGAATTTTGCATAACTGTTGAACCGTAAGAGACAGACATGAACTTACTACACATAAATGTAGATCTCGATAAAATACGCAAGTTTTTCTTGTAGAGTTGACCGTTTTCGAGGTATTCCTTGTCATTTTATTGGTTTCAATTTTAAACTACCTAACTTTTCTGAAAAGGGACCATGCAAATCGAACCGAACCTCAATTGTTTCACATAGGTAGCGACCAGCTTTTAAAATATAAGACTATCGCTTTAGCCTAAAGCATTCCCGTATTTCCCTCCTACTTGCAAGGAAGCAAGTAGTACGACCAATTTTGCAAATGTGTATCTCGATTAGCGTGAGGTAGATATAAGTATACTCTTTTGTAGGAATAGTTTGTATATGGAACAGTTAGAGAAGGTTATGTGAATGGAACACAACAGATTTTTTTTTTTCATTCGGGAGTCTCAAAACGTGTATTTTCCGTTGATTTCTCGGAATGTAATGTTTAATTGAAATTCAATGTATTTGCTTTAGTCTAGACAGTGAGCAGTTGAGGAAAAAAAAAGTCCCTGTCGACAATATTGTTGAAAGTGATGGTGTGTAACGGGGCATGTACACAAGAACTAATGCTTCCCAAGCCTATTCATTGCTTTGTGTGTTCTGGTTTTGGACATACTCCTGATAAGTAGGAGGTTATTGACACTCCAGATGTCATGCTAGGAGTTTGCATGTTAACATTGATTTGTGAGCGAATTCAGAAGCCATAATGCACTTACGGACTATTAATAACGCCCAAGGCTCCCTTCCCATGGCGAGGTCGAGACCTACGGCAGGTTTGGGTCATATCCGCCGTATATGGAAATCAATGACTGCCTGACTCAAGGAAGCCCACTCCATTACGCTGTTTCACTATGCACTTGGAACACAATAAGGATCGCATTAGCCGGAAACAGGTGGAGAATAGAGCAAGTTACTCCTTTTATCAAGGACACTTATGCCGAGAACTAGAAAAGAACAAGTAACCCATTAAGAAACTATCTTGCCCGCCAAGGACAGCAGCTAGTGCCTAGTTATCTGAACTTTCTTGCTTCCGTTGGAAATATCTACTTCTACTACGTATAGTGTTAAACTTTCAGTATGAGTAAACGTTATTTTTGCAATAATTAAAGTGTAATGTGTTCTATTAACATGACCTTCTCCATCTCTCTGTAACAAGTTATTGTTATAAAGCTAATTCTTCTATATACCTCATACTAATCGAGAGAAACATTAGCAGAAATTGTCTTATTACTTGCTAGCATATAAGTAGAAATAAGTGAATACACTAGCCTAAAGCGATACCTGGTCGCCATATGGCCAGATGACAAATTCCGTATTAGAAAATTTTAAGTATTTCAAACTGAAACCAATAGCAAGGAATATCTCGGAAATCGTCAACTCCATGAAAAAAATGTATATAACATAAATGGTGTGTTTAATGGGTCTACATTTTTGTGGAGTAACATTTTGTTGTCTCTTACGGTTTACCATTTATGTAAAAGCCATTAAGAACGAAGGAGTTATTCACAGAAAATTCAAGACGTAGTACATTTTGTCAAGACAAGGTACATTTTGTACCTTAAAGACTCTCCCAATTTTTCTCTGGTAAATTTACGTATTTCTCTTATACTTTTCCAGTTATTTAAATTTCTTTAAAATTTCATGAGAATGTAAACCTAGGAAATTCAAGATATATATTTTATGATGTCAGTATCTAAAAATATATTTTTTATCAAAGTCGTCAGTGATGTTTATTAAGGAAGTAATGAACATTTGTCGTGGAGTGAATTCCGTGAGAGTGTTAAATCTTGATGCATATTTTTGTAAGATGTTCGTATTAGACAGGAAGTTACATTTCGGTTTTGGAATCGCACACGCATGCACATTGGATTTTTTTTAGCAATGTCTTTTGGGTTCACGGCGCTTCAAAATGTACATATCCAGTGAAACCTGAATACTGGATTTTTGGGTTGGGTAAAATAGTTGCCTAATGTCTACACAAGAAAAGTGTAGAGAAATCTAAAACAGGGGAACGCTAAGTTAAAGGTACATATTCTGCAGGTTATTAAGGTGGTAACGCGTTCTAGTTGATGAAGTCCTTTGTCCATTGTTGTATAAGATTTTGTGACATCGATGCTGGTTGCTTTGCTCCCGCATGTCTGCTCGTCATGTGTCATGTTGCTTTGCTTACCAAACCACAAACCACCCTCATGAACTACATACATAGTGTTCGATAACTGAGGGTGGAATTTTCCCCTCCGGTCTTCTCATATAGCTTGTTATTGGTTTCTAAAGGTCTGTCTTCTACTTGAATCAGCAGCTGTGAATTCATTCATGTATTAGCCGACTTGATCTAATTTCAATGCAAAGGATTACTCTGTAATTAAAGCTAATATGTCTACCGAATTTTTACTTTCTCTACACGTACAATGTACATAGTGTATAGAGAAGGTGTTGCATTCCACCCAAAAATTCGATACCGAGATTTCACCGGAAATAGATGTTTTGGGTCCCCCTGAATCCAAAAAAGCATTTTCACAAAAAAGTCCGTGTATGTGTGTGTCTGTATGTCTGTGGACGGCATAGCTCAAAAACGAAAAGACCATTGAATACCAAACTTGCTATTTGTTTGGTATCTTCCTAGGATGCGACACTAACATTTTCAAGAAAATCCCCCCTAACCCAACCACCCTTTACATGGAACTTTTTTCGAAAATTTTGATTTTCTTAAAAATGGCTCTAGCGATTTTGATGAAAATATCATATATTAAAGATATTTACATGACAAATAAAATGTTTATATTGAATTTTATGGGAATAGCCTCGGAATTTTATATAACTGCTAAACCGTAAGAGATGGACAAAAACGTATCACAAAAAAAAAAAAGAAAAATGTAGAGCACGTTAAAGCACAGAATTTATGTAATATACATTTTTTTCATGGTGTTGATCGTTTTTAAGATATTCGTTTTTTTTTTTGTTTTTTTTTTTTTTTAATGATTTATTGATCGATCAGCGCATGTGCGCTCTACAGATCATTGATTTTAGACATTATTTACATGCATGATACTGAATAACATTGAAATGAGGTAAGCCCCATTGGGCCCCTCATAAGTAGGTACAATTGTTTTTGGTTTCAGCTGTAAAAAACATACTTTTCTCATACAGGAATTTGTCAACTCCTGTCCATATAAACAAAGAACAGGTAGTCACATAGCAACCAGCTTTTGACTATCACTTTAACCTATGGGTACTCCCTTATTTCGCTTCTACTCACAAGGAAGCAAGTAATACGATTATTTCTGCTAATTTTTTGTTGATTAGCATGAAGTAAATAGAAGCATAAACTTGTTAATAATAATTTGTTACAGAGATGTAGAGAAAGTCATGTGAATGGAACACATGATGTTCTCCCTAGTTTATGCCGATGTCATCTCTAGTTAGCACTACTTGTTCGTTGAATTCAACAATGAAATGTTTAGATACTTATTCATTTAAATGCAGTATAAGCGGGTTCTTCAGGTGCCTAAACGAAATGTACTGTTCATTCCGAGCCCCTTTCTTTGTATTCAACTGAGATTTTGTAATTTTTCGCATAAAGAAAAGAGTTCTGATGTGCCATTTTGTACTTATTGTACACAGAAGTAGGATTTAAATACATTGAAGTTTACAGAAAAGGCGAGGCATTACAGTTTTGAACTTAAATTCCTCGGTTCCAAAGAAGACATTACCTAAGTAGCATTCTCGGTTATTAATGTCTGATTTTCTCATCACTAGAGGATATTTTGTTGCAGGAAGAAAATAAATAAAATATGTTCTGTAATCAATAAGAAAATTACCCATTTCGTTTCAAATTATCTCCAAAAGAAATGTTGTTTGAACTTGTTAACAGTTTTAAATTAGAAAAATGGGCGTGAATCTCAAGTGTTATTATTCTCACCATTACGAGTTCTAGAAAACAACAAGTATAACAAACGGAACATACTAGCAAGAAGCTATGCAGTTGTAAACGTAATTCAGTGTAGAACAAAAAACAAAACAAAAGGAATAGATAGTTACAAAGCATAAGAAACAAAACATATAAAAGTAAGTGATACAAGTGAAAAGTACAATTTTTGTAATGCAAAAATATGTTGATTGCAGAAATAGAAAATATATATACAAATAGAGTGCTTATTGTTAAAATTACGGCTTCTGTGAACCAGTGACCGGTGTTCTGACTTTTCATCCCAGAGTTTCCGGTTTCAGTTACCGGATTGTACATTGAACTTTTCTTCAGTTACAAGTAATATTCCGTATTCTCCATAGAGTATTGGAAGATTAAATGTAAGAAGCCTAATGCCAAGAAGTCGATAGCGCAAATATTGTTTCTGAAGACAGTCATCGATAGGACTGCTAGTTTATGGGCCAAGAAAATGTATAGCAGAATTTGCATATCTGCTCACGTTAGGCGTTAACAGAGAGATTCTATTCTGTGTCGCTTTTTCAATGTCTAGCACTTCTCTTTCTCTTCTTGTTGCTTCTCCGGCCATTCTTCTTTCTCTTCTCCTCTCGTCTCTCAACTCTTTCATCCATCTTCCATTTTCTTACTCTCTCCTCCTCTACCGTGTACTTTATAATATTTGTTTCCTTCTATCCGAGCAATTTACATATTATGGATTTTAAACTGGCTTATAAAACTATTTTTCTTTTCATTTTTTCAAGTTAAAAGGCAGCGTAAAAATGTGCTTCTCTTCCTTATGCTTTCATGAAATTGGAATTATATAGTTTCTTATGGTAAGCGGTTTAATTAGAATAAGAAAAATGTACACTTTTGTTAAGTTTTTAGATTGGGGTTTGTCACTGGAGGGGGTATGAGTTTTAACACATTCTCCCGCTTCGTTTGCTTACCGTCTATGCCGCATTAGAGCTGTGTCGCTCTAAATTCTGATCATCCCAGTGTACAAAGTTGGAGGGAGAAGGCAGAATTTTACCCAGGGTTTGTCTAAAAGTTGTCGATATCAAAATGTACATAATAACGCATATCATAAACATTATGGTATTGACATGTTCATATTAAACAAATGCTACAAATAATGACGAGATTGTATTACATTTCATAACAATCGGTTAGGCCATTGTGTTAAAAAAGACTAATTAAGATAAAACGTTTGCATAGTTTCATTACATAAACATTTCGTTATAGGTACGATAAAGATAGCCATAAAGATAGCGTTAGTCAAATTTCCTCCCGACGAAGAGGACTTATAGACTGTTTCCATAAAATTCAAAATATGCAGTTTATTTATGATATGGTATTTTAATAAAAATCTTTAATAACTAAAAATACACATTTGTAAGTACTGAGTCCATGTAAAGATTGGTTTAGAGTGGGGGGACTTACCTGAAAATATATGTCTTATCTTTAAAATATATCGGACTTAGAGTAACAGGTTTGCCATTTATTACTGTTCGTTTTTGAGTTATGCTGTTCATACACACACACACACACACACACACACTCACTCACACCGATATAGGACCCTTCTTGTAAAAATGCTTTTCTTGGATTAAGGCTTCAAACCTGTATTTCTGGTGAAATCTTACCATGCAAATTTTGTGGGGAATGCAATACTTTCTCTACCTAAGTTCATTGCAGAGAAAGTAAAAAAATTACATTTTATAATTTTTTCCTCATCTAGCTCATCATGTATGTTAAAAATAGAAAATGTCTGCAAACTAATGGGTTAGTTTTATTATATGAGTAGATTAATAAAATGATTAGTAAAACTAATTAATGGTGTTATTTATTACTGTTTTCCCTTGTTTCAGGTAAGTTGATGCTGATTTACAGTTGATGGAAGTAATTAAATGACGAATTACGTAAGTAATCCTCATTTACCTGCTAAGCTATAGCATTTTAACGAAGTTGAGAAACATGTAGTTTAGCCGATTCAAATCATTTAAAAGGTTATTTTTTTTTATCGTGTTTATTTCTTCTACAGGTACAATGTACATAATGTATAGAGAAGGTATCGTACTCCACCAAAAAATTAAAGTCGAGATTTCGCCGGAAACATGTTTTGAGGTCCCCTAGTTAAAAAAACATGTTTAGAAAAAGGTCCGTGTGTGTGGATTACATACCTAAAAAATTAAAATACCGTTAAATAACAAACTTGGTGTTTAAGTTAAGTATCTTTCAAAATGCTACATGAAGATTAAGATGATTCCCTACCCCAATCTACCGTTTACTGGGAACAATTTTTGAATGTTTAGTTTTTCTCAAAAATGACTCAAAGGATTTTGATCAAATGCCTATATTAAAGATATTTACATCAAAAATAAAATATCTTGAATTCTCTGGGAATAACTTCTGAAGACCTTTTCACTCTGGGTGAATTTTTCTGCATTTTGCATACTTGGTAAACCATAAGAAATGCACAAAAAGCCATATAGTAACGGGTTATGCAACAATCGGCTTCCACCATAAGTTCTGCCAAAACAAGAGATTTCACCAACCGGATGAAGACTGTATGTGTGACCTGTGCAGCAAATATTGTGAAAGATATCAACCATGAACATGCAAAACAAAAATAAATAAATAACAATAATAATAATAATAATTAATAATAATAATTTTCACGACTTATGTAGCCAGAATGGACTAAAGTAGCTAAAGTGCATTTTCACTATGACGTGCCAACGGTTTTCACTTCGTGGTGTCATGAAAAATGTTTATTAATATATATTTTGAACTTTGATTTTGCTTCACTGATACTATATTCAATCATTCATGATTAAGCATCAGTGTAGATAGGTTTAAACATTTGTTTCACGCTTCCCCTTCCTCCTAGAGTGTTTTTATTTTTACTTTATTCATACGACAGCTGGTCTCACGTGGCATACGTTTCAGTGATTGATAGTATGCCGCGAAACATTTCATTGAAAATTATGAATTTTTGGCATATGCTTCGAAAATGGAACAAAGATTGAGGAGAATTCATTGCTGCTTTGAGTAGACTAGAAAAGAGCATCTACACCCCTTCTATATTCAACATGTTGTCATTCTGACAATTTGGATATTTGAAATTGATCTTAATTCTATTTTTGGGCAGCTAACTTGGTCCCGTAATATTAACTTGCTGCTCGTTTTTTACAAGTTGTGTACAGTATGACCGAACAGTAAAAATGGTAAAGATAAAGGATCGACAACGGTGGGGGACACCTCGCGCACTGCGATCAATGAAGTTCTAGTGCGCACCCACACGAGGAAGGGATGAAGGCAGGGAACCACAGGAGGCTGCAGACAGACCACAGAGACACGCGGAAGTCCCTACTCTGTGGCTGAAAGTTTTTCATCCCGGCGCCATCTGCCAGCACCACGATCCCAGAAGCACACCTGTAATATAAGGAAATGGCCCCGAAAGAGAAATGATGCAAAGGAAATCGTGAAGAATAAGCGTGTTCTCCTAAGTGACAAGGGGGGAACCACATAAAAAAAGTCTAGAGCACACGATCGTACCCACAACCTCCAGAATGCGAGTCCCACACGTTAGCGCGGCGCCATCGCACTGGGTATGTTTGAACGGTAGTAAATGTAATTAAGACTATAGGAAAGCTAAAGATTATCGGTGCTTACCAGTGCTCTCGACGAAGCTTCTTGGGCGTAGAAAGAAATAATTAGGGATGAAATCAAATATATTGATCTGAGCGGTGTGAAATAATGTTTACATGTCCTAAGAACGTGAAGAAAATGCTTCCCCACATGTATGTGTGAAGTGTGACTGAAACTCCGAGCAAAATATCCATTCATAATTTTGAAGTAAAAACGTTAAAGCTCAGACACTTGAAATCGTGGCGCCTTGTCTTTGTGTTTGGCCATTGCACTTGGGTGTGTATATACATAGCCCCACGTGGAGGATAGCCAGAAATAGATCTAGACAGTGTCATTCCTCTTGCTCTTACGTGGACTTACGGGCTGCGGCGTCCATTTTTGTTTACCGAAAACATTCTCTACATTCACTATCAGAATTTGAAGCCATAGGGCTGCCCAGTTATATTAAAAGCAGATTTGATACGTTACGTTCACATGACTTTCTCTGCCAATTCTGAACAAATTAATAACACAAAAGCTTATTTATCTGTCTACCTCATGCTAATTTTGAAATTGTTTATTATTTATTTCTTTGTAGATAGAGGGGAAATAACGGAATTCACACGCTAAAGGGATAGTAATATCTTTTAAAAGCTGTCGCCATGTGAATGTGAATTCGTACTAAAGCTTTTTTTCTATGTACTTCATATTAATCCACACAGACAGTAGCAGAAGTGGTGTTATTACATATTTCTTATACCTTCAAGGGGAATAACGAAATACACTAGGCTAAAGTTATAACCAGATTTTTAAATCTTTATTTTTTAAATAAACATTTTTATATTTAATCAAATCTATGTGATAATCTTGAAATTCTGTTCTATTTGCATAACCAGTATGAGGAAAATACTGACGATGACTTCTAATATGGTTTGAAAAAATCTGATGTGTTCCATTCACATGACTTTCTCTAGATCGGTGTAACAACTTTTTGTTAAAAGCATATTATTCTATCTACTTTGTGATAATCGAGATGAACATTAGCAGAAATTATCTTAATTACTTGCTTCCTTGTAAGTAGAAGGAAAATAAAGGAATACATCAGGCTAAAACAATAGTCAAAAGCCATGTCGTTGAAATCCGTTTCTATGCAGGGGTTTGCAACTTTGCGTATGAGAAAAGTTTTAAGTAATTTGAATCTGAAACAAGTAAGAAATATATCAGAAACAGTTAATTCCACGAAAAAAAAGTATATGACGTAAATTGTGTGTTTTAACGTGATCTACCTTTTTGGTGTAGTAAGTTTTTATCTTCCACTTATGGCTTACCAATTTACGCAAAATTCAACAAAATTCATTCAGAATAAAGAGGTCTTTAGATGCTATTCCCAGAATATTCAAGATATATATTTTATTTGCCATATTAATATAATTAATATAAATCGTTAGAACCATTTTTGAGAAAATAAAACATTTCGAATTTTTTAAAATGGATCTAACGGTTTCTATTAAGATGTCGCATATTAAAGATGCTAACATAGCAAATAAAGTGTCTTTCCTGAATTTCTTGGGAATAGCCTCTGAAGTATACTTCATTCGGAATGTTTTTGTTACACAACTGGTAAACAATAGAACACAAAAACTTGCTGAACCAAACATGCAGATCTCCTACACCCAATTTGTCTCATATTCAGTTTTTCTGTAGAGCTAGATATTCCCTGTTATGGGTTTCAATTCTAAAATACTTAATTTAAAAGGTAATTTGGAGAAGGAGGGATTTTCTGGATAATCTTCGTGTCACATTCTTGGAAGATACTAAACTTAAATATTAAAACTTCTATTAAACGGGAAGCCCTCATCCGTTTCATTTCTCTTTTGTTTTACTCCAGGTCGTTTAATCGCATTTTAAAACATTCCACTGTCTCTTTAGCTTTAATGTATCTCCTTATTTCCATTCTACTTAAAAGGAACTAAGATAAGACAATTTCTGTAAATGTTTACCTTGATTAGTATGATGTACATAAATAATAATAATCGTCTGTAAGAATATTGTTTTCAAAACAGATAAGAGAAAGTCGTCTGAATGGAACGCATCAGAATTTTTTAGTTGTTATTCAGCGTATGTGTGTGATTATGTTTGTGTGCAAGCACAAAATACAAGAAGTCAGATAAATGGGCAGACTGGTATTTCAGTCAAGCATCTTCCAAGGATACGAAAGCTTTTCAACACATTCTTCTTCGCAGCAAACACCCCTTAAAACATGAAAACCTTTTTGTGGTTTTTTGACCTAAAGATTTAGTTTAAATGTTCGTATTTTCTGCGAGCAGTTTGTAAAAACTCCTTTACTCTGAGTGTAATTTTTGCATAACTGTGATTCATCTTTCGCTTATGGCCTCGAGCAAAATAACAATGACCTCTGGAGTACACGAACGTTGGCTCTGGATAAACAGCTTTAGGTATAGTGTATTATAGAGCGAACACATCAAGACAAACTTGGATATGTGCTACATTCACATTATTTTTCTACCTATTCTGAAACAAACCATGCTTGCAAATGCTTATTCTTCTGTCTACTTCATGCTAATCCTGATAAACATCAGCAGAAATTGTCTTTATATATATATATATATACCTTGCAGATACAAGGGAATAAGGGACTGCACTAGACTAAAGTAATAGTCAAATGTTTTTAAAGCTGATCGCTGTGTGGTGGTATTGAAATTCTGTTCACTTTGATTGACCAAGAAAAGGAAAAGTGAACGACTTCCCATCTGAGAAAACTATAAAAGTATTGCAAAATTTAAACCAATAGAAAGGAATATCTTGGAAATGCTTAACTCCACAAGAAATCTTTTCGACATAAATTATGCATTTTAAGAGATATAAATTTTCGTGCGGTAAGATTTTGTCTGAAGTTAGGGTTTAGCAGTTAAAGCAAACGTCATCCAGAATGAAGAGCACTTCATTAGCTATTCCTAGAAACTTAAAATATTAATTTATTTTTCATGAAAATAATTCACATTACATATTTACTTTATTAAATGTGGAGTTAATTATTTTGAGTAGAATTTATAAGAAACCATATTGTATAACATTTGAAATTTTAATCGAAATCCGTAAAGCCGTTTCAGAGAAAATAAAATGTTTAGAAAAGTACTCCATGTGAGGGACAGGGCCTTAATGATAAATTTCTGCTTCAACATTTATCTGTAGTAGGGTTATTGTTTTAATTTATTTTCATGAATTTCGTGCATAATGTAAAGTTCTCATTCTACATATATTGGTCATGAAAGACCACTTACTTATTTTCAAAGGCCTTTTTATCAGGTCTTGAAGTTGTTGCGTTTAAACCCGCGACCTCGGGAATCAGACCACGGAGGATGGCATTCATGTATAGAAAAAGAGCACGTTGTAATCTACGGCGGACCACTTTAATGGTCATAATAGCTATTTTAACATCTCAGTTTATTGAGGCTTTCCTTGCTCTGTGGTCCTGTTGTTTTGTAATAGAAAACTCCTTGTGGAAACAAATACTACTGATCGTATGGACAGTTTCAGAATTCTTCCAGTTACCTGGTGACTAAGTATTAATAATGAAAACCTATGCAATTGAAACACTGTAAAGGAACCCAATACTCACATCTCTCCGCTATCACTTGAAAAATTTGTTGCAAAACAAGGCACACTCACATGATTTTCAAGAAGCGTGAGAATTGGCTAGCATGTAGCGTGCTGGATATTCTGACCTTATGAAAATCTCGAGTAGCGACACAACCAATGCAGTAAATCAATAGCATTTCAGGTACAAGCTACAGGACCGCTGGGGAGACCAAAGTAAGCGAACCAATGAAGAAATTGCGAACCAAGCGTAGTCTCCAGCATGGTGATTAAGTGATGTTTCTGGGTCTCAAATGGCATTGTTTGGTTTCTGAATATATGGCGTTGTATTAAGCTGATTGGCCACACGTATGCAATACATAATGCCAGTTCATGGAGCGACCATTAGCAACGGAATCCTGAGACATATTGCACAATAATTAACAAAACACCTGCATTAAGTGAATTCACCAAGTGTAACTGTCGCATATGGGGGTGTTGCCGTTAACATAATTGACAGCCTTCCAGCTTCTAGCGACATGTGTTACATACAAACTGGCCTTGATGAAACTGGTAGCAGCAAGGTTTCACGTCCATCTGCAAGCACAGATCTACTCCATTACCGTTGATGAAATATCGCCGTATTATCCTTAGTTCTACCACAAGTATTATAATCATAAAATAACCAACTAAAGTTATTTATTATCTTTTCTAGTTACTCTCGCTAAGGAAGAAGAGTCTCCGCTGTCGCATTTCTTTATGCTGCAACATCAGTTGTCCTCTCATATCTTATTTCCAGACAATAAAACACCCGAGTACTTTAATTTTCCATTGGTAGAGCAGCAATCTCTTCTCATGAATGGATGAGCAATGAATCATCTCTAAGAGCATTAGGAGTAAATTTTCCAATTTCTATATTTTCGTATAAATGCAGAATTTTACTTTGAATGGGTTGCCGTTGTCAATATGAATATCAATTTTCATTCAAATTGGATAAATATTTTATTTCATAAATGTTATTATGCAGACTTTTTGCACAGTCAAAGTGTTTCTCATACCTCAAAAATTGAGAAAATAGATTGGCATTTTCTGAATTTTATATTATACGGTGATTATTTCAGTAACTTTTATTACTGAATTATTATCATTATTAATTATTATTTTAAAAAGTTGTAAAATTGAACCTCTAAAGATAGTAATTTTTTCATACAAATATTATTTTGAAAAATTACAATTGATATTAGGTTAATTTTATTTTGTAATATTACAATAGCTATTTCTACTCATTCTGGAAGATTTAAGTTGTAGTTAAACAACTGAGGCGCGTAGTACGTTTTGAAAGTGTGAAAAATGTAGATTTGAGAAAAACGCTGTTCCATGAAATAGCACACTGGGAAACAGAATTTCTCTCAAGTGTCCCTTAAGTGACTTGGTTTTCCGCGATCTTGTACTTTATTGCATGCATAGATGCTTCTAAATACACGGTTTCAAACTAATGCATGAACGCGGGAAGGGGGAAAGGATTCATCCGATATATTTATATTTCATTATTTATTTAGTACTCCACTCCCTGCGTTCCAAAATATGAGTTAGAAACGTGTCATTTATGTTGTTGCAATGTATGGTATAAATTTGAAAAATATTCCAGAATAAGGAACATAATTATGTTATTAACAATTACTGCAGCCTACAATTACTACATAGACACAAATAAACCATATATAGTGAATGTATATTGTTTCAAAACACGAGTAGTATACAGTACACAAACATACTCTGTCTACTACGAGTACATATACAAAACTAAGGCACAGTACATCTGGCATTACTGTTCCAAAACGATACAAATAAAAGTAAGGTGAAAACATTTTTTGTTTGTGTCCCACGTGCTGCTACCAACTTGATTCCTGTTGATTATTAGCTATTTCAATGTGTTTGTTTGTTTTCACTACACAATACAAGAACAAGGTCACGTCCATGTACCAGAGAATCATATTCACTAATGAAAACATTAAACAGTGCATGCGCAACAATCTCACGCTTTCTAGACTATATTTTGGAACGGAGGCTATTAAACACTAAGTGCTCTATATATCGGCCGGCCCTGGACTATTTCCATCCATCGGATTTTCGGTCCTGGATATGGGAGCGCTGCCCAGCTGTGTCGTGAGAAAATTGAGAAGTTTCGGTAGACAGGGATCCTGACCAGGAAGTCAGGGGATGTGTGATACCTTGTTCTCGTAGCTATGGGTTGAATGATCGTCCATTTCTGCCGAGCGTATGTGGACGTGAGTTGGCCATTCGGATTGCCTCTTAAGCGTTTATAGCGTCACGGGGTTGCTATTAGTGGCAGTGTCTAATAGGAAAATGGCAGCGCATTTAATGTGTCTGTATGGATAAGTATTAATAATGTGAATTATCAATTACTGGCAAATTGTCTTTGAAGGCGTTACTTACAAGCTCATCCTGAAATATATTTAATACAACATTTTGCTGACAAATCCACACTCTAGATATGAATGAGTCTTTCTTTTCGGGGCTTTGCCTTCACGGACCTCGTATCGTTTTCATTGGTATCTAAACGGACAGTGACTGGATAAATAGGGGCGCCTTTTCTATGCTCTATCTTGAAACGTATGTTAAACATTCTACTTTGATAAGATTGGATTCATGGCAACGGAACCATCATACATCCGCTTCCTCTTCTGGAATCAGGAAACCAACCAACAGGGCTACTCTCATCATTGGAGGGAAAGAGAGGAGAGAATCGAATACTGGAGCAGCTAATTTATCATAGGTTTATGATTATTATTATTATTATTATTATTATTATCATCATCATCCCTTTGGAAAGGGATTAAAACGCCTGTTTTAATAAATGACGCTTGTTTCCGGCAAGTTACTAAGCTTTAACACGTTTGCCGGGAATTTAGTACATGTAGTCCTACACAGCGGCTGGGACAATGATTCCCGCTGTGATTTTAACTCGGTAATTTTATTATTATTGAAAATAAAGCACCGTGACTTCAGCCCAAGTTATTTACATTTCCAGCCTATTTGTAAATATACGACAAAATTTAAAATGCAAACCAATGTGGCTAATTCAGTTAATGCAGCGAAACCGTAAACAAGAGTATTTTTAGGGGTCTATGTGTACAGTTTGACATTTTCATAAGCTGGTTTTAGAAACTATTTCAGTAACATTATATTGAAAGTAAACTTACAGATTATTTGCACCATATATGATGTTATTTGTCCTACGATTAAAGCCACTCATTGTATATAAAGATTAAGGAAAGAATATGTAAAACAAAAGCGCAAATTGCGCTCGGGGACCTAAAGCGCTAAAGCTACCCGATATCATCCTTAAGCAAGATTTACCAAGAAATTAAACTATATACTTTTCGTGCCTGCAGTCCCTTATTTATGGCATAGATTGTCGGGCACAAATGCATTGAGATCGCCGAGATCCCGATTTCGATTCTGACGATCTCCCACTCTGACCCATTGATTTTTCGTGGTTTCCCCTGGGTCGGCAGGCGAATGTGGGGTGGTGTCTCCTGTACCAGAATTTCTTTTCCGTTATTTCTCCTTCCTTCCGTTTCCTTCTCATAGAGGATGTGTATTTGGCGACTCCAGCAGTGGACGGGTAAGCCTTCCAGCTTACACCAAAAGATTCTAAAGGCCGCAGACTTCCGCGCGTCTGTTGCCTCTCTCTCTCTGGTTTCTTACAGTGATGGGAGTCTCGAATGCAAAATGTCGATGTATTGGCTTCTTGGATGATCTCGAGAGATTTCGAAGCCTGAATGCTGTATTCGAATCGGATGTGTTCAAATGCACAGTTCTCGTTTGAAAATGTCCTGAATGCAATACTCGGATAGGTGCAGGTGCACCGAACTGAATCGAGGTCTCGTCTCGAGATGGTGCGGGATAGCTACACATAAATCTGATTGGTGCTACTCATAAATAATTCATTTTATTTTGTAAAGGAATTTTCGGATACTCAGATTCATAGTTTATAATGTTTTACGTTTTTCATTAACAATATCTATAGTGCATATAAACACGCAAAGAGTGTATGAAATTAAAATTAGGAACGTACGTGGTTAAATAATATATCTTGCAGATATCTTAACATTTCTGTGTTCAAACAAAATGTTTTTCCACCCTTATTAACTTTAGAATCACTGCAGCACAGTGTCCACACATACAGAGCATAACAATAAAAGCTCGTGCGTTGCAGTGAATTTGTTAGAAATCAAGATCCAAGATTACAATAAGTACAGCAGTACCATAATATACTGCATCTATCGTTTATCTTTGTCATTCAAAATTTTCTAATATACAAAAAAAATTTAGTAAAACCCAGCTCCTACTTGTCAGCATCTGTTTTATTTTTCGTCCATAGTTTGAACTGAATGTTTTATTCGAGGACAACCATTCAAGCGACGATAACGTAGCATCCGAGAACTTACATACGAATACAAACTGATTTCGGTTAGCGAAAACCTTAATGAGTGATACTTGTGTAATGAAAGTTTCGGTTCGTAAAAGTTGAAAACATTCGATTCTGTCCATTACTGGTTCCTTCATTTCACCTGTTGGTGTAAGCCACAATAGATTGCGCTAGACATCTTTCTCGTCTATCCTTCATCCTAACATTGACAGACATGCAAGCTTAGGCTACAGGCCTGAAATTTCAACCTTGAGGGGAAAGAATATCACGTACAGCAGTTTCCATTAATTGTATTCTATTGAGAATTGCAGTATAAAAGCTTAAAGCATTTTTAGGTCTGTACTATGTATTAATTTTCGATCCAGAAGATTTTGAACATGTTCTAGCAGAAAAATAAATTCGATAATAGTGATGTGATTGACAAACTGTTATTCACTATAGTGGCTAGTAAAATTATATGTTTGTATTTCTACTTAATTGCAATAATAATAATAATAATAATAATAATATAATACTCGCAGAGATAAATTAAACATATTAACTAGTTTTATGTGCGTGCATATTCATCAGTTGGGATCAGTTGTTCAGGAAGACAAATATTGGTTTTGCAAAACTGTACCTTGAACCGGATAACTGTTTGCCGCCGTACCCATTTCCACAGCGATAAGATTTTCTGGGAGTGCGTCCAAATGTTGACGCAGAGGATATCAGTTCGATGTCGACTCCCATTCCTCTTATTAGAGCTTCAAGAATTTCAGGGACGGCGCAATAATTGTTGGAAAAAATCAGATGAGTTTCTCTGGCTGTTCCACAAACAACTTGTCTCATAAACGAGTATTCCTTTATCTACATAATGCTAATCAAAATAAATATTACAAAAATTGGTCTTGTTATTTGCTTCTTTCTAAGTAGAACGGAAATAAGGGAATACACAGACTAAAGCAATAGTCAAATCTTCTAACTGCCGGTCGCTATGTGAAACAATTAAAAGGCGGTTCTCTTTGCTCGCCAGGAGTAAACAAAAGAGAGCGAAAAGAAAGATGACTTCCCCTTGAGAAAGTTTAAGTAGCTTAAAACTGAAACCAATAACTGGGAATATCTCGAAAACATTATACTCTTAAAAAGATAAAGAAATTGTGTGTTCTAACAAGATCTAAAGTTTTGTAAGTTTTTGTCTAGCTCTTACGGTTTAACAGTTATACAAAAGTCATCCAAAATAAAGAGGTCTTTAGAGGCTATTCCCCGAAAATTCAAGATATAAATTTTGTTTACCATTAAAATATCTTAAAAGCATTTTAATAAAAATCGTTAGAGCCATTTTTGATAAAATCAGAATTTTCGAAAGAGTAGTGGGGTTGGGGGGATTTTCTTGAAAATCTTCGTGTCGCATAGGTCTCAAAATGTATTTCTGGTGAAATCTCGATGTCGATTTTTGGGTGGAATACAATACCTTCTCTATCCGCTATGTACATTGTTCATATGTGCTGAGAAAGTAAGATCTGACCTTTTGTTTTCAAGAATGCTGGTCTAATCTTGGCGCTGGACGAATGTATTTGAAGTACACGAAGATGTTACAGCTTTCATGCTCGTAAAAGTACTGTTCTTCCCTCACGGTTTAGGCATTTCCCTGTTCGGGTCTCAAATTTGTTGAAGCCATCATTTTTGGAGTCGACCTATTTATTATAGGATAAAATTGCAACTATGCTATCATTACTTAGTTGCAAGTCCATTAAGTGCTTTGATATTGTTCAGAAAAGGCAGTATACCAAAACTGCAGAGATAATGAGCTTATACGGATTTCTATTTCCGGTAACTTGAGAACAAAATTAAAAAGGAGTTATTACTATTCACTGTGCAAGACATGCTCATCAAAATTTTAGAAATAGTCTACATATTAAATCTTGTGAAATAAAAACAAAGGTTTGGGAAATGAAAAATCTAAATCAATAAAACTGATCGTTCTGTGGAGAAAGTTTAGTTTTACCAATAAGTAGCGGAGTCAAAAGTAACGATGCAAATAATTAAGTGGGCGTACAAAATGGCCTGCTGTTAAAACATTGCATTTTATGTCACTACTAAAGGTTTAAAAGAAGAGACGTTTCAGAGCTAAAAGAAAATTCACTAAATGTTTGTACTTTCTCCCTATCGCACCACTCATGACTAGAGAGCTCAGACGGGGTATCGTTTGAGGGATTGCAAGTTAACAGCGCTACGGGGATTGATGACAGAAACGGGGCTGAGTCTGTACAGTCACCATCCGCTCATGACTGATGAGGCTGTCGCTCCCGCCGTCCTGTCCTTTTGTCTTCTCTGTTTCAACACCGGCTCGGAGAGCACATTTTGCTTATGTCTAGGTAAATGTACAATGAACGAACTTCAGTACACCAAATATGCTCCCTGGTCACGACTAATTATAGGTACTCGTAAAAAGAAGCGGGACTGTGCAATTAAAGCATCCATTCAGGGAAATAAAATAAAATTAAGATGAAATTTCCAGTTTTTTAATATTAACATTATCAATTATGTGCAGTTTTTCGTATATGCATTTCGAAAAGTTATGGAGCTATTTTTAATTATTGTTAATAGTGTAAGTCCAGAGCCGGAGCACGGAATGCACTCTGTGGGGATAGTGTAAAACCCGGGGTGTACTTCCGGTGCCCTCTCACAAGGGGTAATTGCCACATTGATGTCGCAGGGTTGTTTTTATAGTGTTTAACGGTCGCTTTTACTACTATTGCACCGCAGGCGATGGCTCTGATGATACATGGAATGAAGATGGAGCACCGGTTGGCGGGGAAACCGGAGATCTCGGAGAAAACCCGCCTCTGTGCCGATTTGTCCACAAATTCCACATGCGGTCGCTTGGGATCGAACTCTTTATGAGAGGCGAGTGGTCTTACCACTGGGCCATGGCGAGGCCATTGGTGTCGCAGATTAAGCTGAGATTTTTATAGTGAAAACACTTCTAAAACAGAAATATCGTTTTCGACTTTCGCTAACCTTAGAGACTCTATTCGTCGGAAAAAAAAATGAAGTTTTAAACTGTAATGGCTGTCTTTAGGTCTGTCTTGCGCTCAACGATCTACTGCATGGCTAAAAGGCAAGATCACGGACCACACTAACAGCTAAGAGTTCATTTCGTGAAAAGAGTAGTAGCCGCGGAAGTGTTTTAATTTGTTTTCCAGCGAAAAAAAAAATTGAAGAATGAACATTTTTGTAAGTTCTCTCGTTAATATTGTATAAATACCAACGTATACAAGAAATTACATATTAATGGAGCATTCTAATTCGGAAATTATTTTTGTCTCATCAACTTGGGCCTATAGGGGCGAAAGGCAGGTATACACGTGTATTTTTATTTTCGATCTATTTCACCAAAAATTCCAGCTCGATCCATATCAATGTGCCAACGACCCCTGTCAGTATCGTGAGGAAGGTCAGTAGCTGCGATAGGACGGCAGCTTGCATTTCGGCAAGGAGATACGTGATACTGGCCACGTCACCTCCCCGTATAGGTTGGATGATCGTTCACCTCAGCAGTGGTAAATAGCGTGAGGTCGCAGTCGGATTGTTAATGCATTCCTTTCTCTTTGTATCTGCAAGAAATATTATTGAATAATTTCTGCTAATGTTTATCTCGATTAGCATCAAGTAGAGAGAGGAATACTTGGAGGAGAATACTTTGTTTGCAGAATCTGTAAATATAGGTGAATAATGTAACACAAGAGAGTTTTATTAATGCAAACTCATTTTTAACTTCTTTTTAAGTGTTTTCGTACATACTGTGTTTCAGTGATGCAATTGTTTAGCTATCCTTGTGTACTGGTATATGCATTAAATGGGCATTTACAGCTCTTAATCTAAATAGTCGTTATTGATAGAACATCCTTTGTGCCCAAAAATTGCTATACTTAACAATCGGTCAAAAATTCGAAAATGCTTTTTATAGCAAATAGTTGTTGGAACCTTTGAGCTTCTATAGAGAATCAACGTTTAGTTGTGTCCCCTTGCTTCGGGCTCTACAGCTATCTAGAAATCGTACAATATACCTGCTCCTAACATACTGTATTTTCACTCTTTCAAAATGTACAAGAGTGCTATTGTAATACCATAAATTGCAAAATTATGCTAACAAATTTTATTTTTTAGAAATATATAACATCTGTGAAAAATGGTTAATTTGAAAGATTAAAATTTCTAACATTAAATATATAATAGTAATAGAAATATAATAATTGTTTTAATAATATAATAATTATAATAATATAATAATTATAATATAATAATTATAATAATATAATAATTATAATAATATAATAATTATAATAAAATAATAATTATAATAATATAATAATTATAATAATATAATAATTATAATAATATAATAATTATAATAATATAATAATTATAATAATATAATAATTATAATAATATAATAATTATAATAATATAATAATTATAATAATATAATAATTATAATAATAATAATAATAATAATAATAATAATAATAATTCAGTATCAAGGTTTAAAGTTTTTGTGGTTCAAAGCTCTAATACAGAAAATGTCATCTAGTTTTCTTAAATTTTGAAGCTCGTGGGGCATTTATGCAATATCTTTACATTTTTAAAATAAGCTCTATTTGCAAAGTGTTGTCCAATTTGAATAAGTTTGGTTTTCGTATGAAGTAAAAGCTATATAGAAATGCACAAATTTGTAATGTCTCTCCCAGCGTCCCTTAAACAAGTCGGTGTTCCATTAAAGTACATGATTGAAGGGGCGTAAAGTCATGTTATATTTGTGCTTAATTTAAGATGCTAGGCGACAAGAGCGTGAAGATGCTGAAGCGAATCTCTCGCTGTGCTCCGTCTCGTCTGTGCGCTGTATGACTTGCCTTCTCAACGAGATTGACTCATGGACGTGAGAGAGGGCGATGTACAATCAATCAACTCCCCTACCTCACTCGTATCGACTGATTCAATCGAAACAAGTGTTACAGCTTCGCGCCAGACGAGCGTTATTTGCCTTTTTATTGGGTGGCGAAGAAGTATTAAGCTATTATGGAGCAGCTTTCTGAAACGCGGTGTCGCAGGGTGATGTCATCAGTGTTTAGGGTGCGTTGTTGGACCGTGATTAAAATTCATTCCACTGTAGTACCAATACTTCGCTTTTCAATTAGGAGAACCATCAGATTGAGTCTCGTAAATTTGGTTCCATTCTTTCCCATTTTATTACTAAACGAGCCTTACAGACGTTGAATACTTTCCTTTACAGTTGTGTACCGAACAACATTGATAATATTTGCCTGCAACAGAGTTATAACATTCGAACAAAAGAAACTGATATAGTTTTTATTTTTGCCTTAAATTTGTTTTCGAGAAAAGAAATCGCTAACAACGATCGAGTGAGATGGCACCGTGGTATCGTGTGAAATTCGCATTCAGGATGTTTCGGTTCGATTTCCGTTGAATCAGCCGCTCTTACATTTTTTCGCGGGTTTCCCTGGAAGGCAAGCGAATTCTGGATGGATTATATTATAAACCGATTTTACATACCCTCTATTTTGTTATGTTCATTTAATTTCCTTGTGTTCAGGCGAGTAAACGGCGGGCGAGACCTATACTTTGTGAAACTATGCTCCGATGAGGGACGAGTCCTCAAGAGGCCTCTTTGTGGGTTCATGACGTAGGCGGTCGGGGATTCTGCCAGCAACAGGATGCCTTTGGAGACGTTAGGGGCTCCGCCTGTTCGCGAGCCTGTCGCCAGGTCTGTGATGTTGATTAGATTCTCCTGGAGCTTTCCAAAACACAATAGTGACTGTGTGCTAAGTGCCGAAATACCCTCCGCTTCCTGGAAACCTTAACCATGACTGACAGCGACTTAGTAACATTGCATAAAAGACAATTTCTGTGTTTGCAAATATGTTCCTTATTGTCTTCTCATATTGGGAATCGAGCACTCCTATTGATACCAATGTAAAATCAACTTTATTGAGAAGACATGAAGTGCTGAACAGCCAGATGTTCATGATCTCTGTGAACGGAGCCACGGGCCTTGCTTCTCATGGGCTTTCAGTCCATAGGGAAGTGCTGTATTTCTTAATCTTATCCCGCTGCTAGGGAGAGTGCCATAAACATGTCCTCTGCTCTTTTCAGTAATGCATGCGATGTCAATAATATCCGCTCTTACGTATTTCACTCCTACACATTTTCTCCGCTCTATATATCTATGCCTTTGGAATCAGATAAGCTCAATGTCACCCAATTCAAATACACAAATACAGCTCATCCTCATATCAGATGACCCAACTGCCCCGTATTTGACGAGATATCCTTTCGTGCTTTAAAATAGTTGCAGATCTCAAACCGCCAGTGGAGAACTGGTGAGAGCGACCTACTGTTTACTCCTCTTGCTTATCAGCTGAGACGGAGAATGGGTCACGATTGTTCAGAGGAGCTTCCTTCAGAAGGGAAGTAAAGTCGTTGGCACATAAACATGATAAACAAGCCTTAGAGTAAAATTAAGCGGTCTTTCATTCCCAGTATAGAACGGGACGCTGAAAACAGCATCAGTTAAAAGAGCGTTCATAAATAAAACTCAGTTTAGTTTAATTTCATGTGTAGATTTACTATTTTAAAGCTTACATATACCGCTTGGATACAAATTCCGTATAAATTGAGCGTTGTAATTTTTAAAAAGGTTGTCGAAGAAAATAAACATTCCTGTGAAATTTAGTGTGAGACAAAAGGCAGGCTTTTGCTGAAATCCGTTATTTCGCGGAGATTCTGCGACCAAGTTCAGGGTATTCCAACTCGACACATCTGAGTCAGATTACTCGCGTGTACTCAACCACAAACCTCATAGCAAAATGCTCCTGTCAGTTCACTTCAACGGTTGATTCAGCCATGACGATACCTTGCCCTCAATTCTCAGCTATGTTGCACATTGCTGTGACTTGTGAACAGCACGCGACTCTTGTCACGCACTAAAGCTGTAACAACCCATAGATAGATGATGCCACGGTTCGTCGTGAAATGATTGTTGTTAGGTGTATAATGCAACTCTAAACTAACTTTAACCTAACCTCACCTTTCATCATCTGCCGACTTGAGAGGTTCCGTGAGGTGGTGTGTGGAATGAAACTATGCTATATTTACTCGGTTTTTCATTTTTTTCTCAAAATGAGGGGTTTCTACATAAGCTACCATATAGAGAAACTTGGAAGCTTGCTTCACACTCCAACATGAAAGGTAACGAAACAACCGTTCAACCCCTGTTATTAACGATCTTCTTTATGCAAATAATTCAGGACTCAAAAGCCTGCCTGAAAATACAGTGTTCTTTCTCTAACTTGAATCATACATAAGCTGTTGCAGGTTAAATAGCGCAGAATTTGTTTCCTATAAGTCCTCAGTCACAGGTTCTCCGCAGGCATGGCAAATTGTGCGGGTATTTTCTTGTGCGTGTTTTATATTGAGGTTGTATACATATAAGAAGTACACAGTTTTCCACGAAAGTTTCGAAACACTAGTCCATATCTCGCCAAAACCATATTAATTCGCTTCTTGTTATTGGCGCTTTTATGCCGCATCTAAATCTTTTATGGCGAGGCGGCTATTTGCTGACACTACTACAGATGTGGCGTGAGGTATTTGAATAATTAATTCACAGTAAACTGCAACACATAACATTATTACGTTCTCTAGCACGTGTGTACAATGTACATAGTAGGCAGTGAAGGTTTTGTATTCCACCCAAATTCCGATGTAAAAACGTCGTCGATACATGTTTTAAGGACCCCCGAAGTAAAAACTTTTTAGAAAAAATAAGCATGTGTGTGTTTGTCGTGGACAGCATAACTCAAAAACAAAAAGTCGATTAAATCCTAAAGTTAGTACTTAAATTCAGAATCTTTTAAGGATTTGACACGAAGATTTTCAGGAAAATCCCCCCCAGCCAAAATTACCCTTTACATGGAAATTTTTCGAAAATTTGGATTTTATCAAAAATGCTCTAGCGATTTTGATTAAAATCTATGGTTAAATATTTTAATGACAAACGAAATGTATATCTTGAGTTTTCTGGGAATAGCCTCTGAAGAACTCTTCTTTCTGGATGACTTTTGTATAACTGGCAAACTAAGAGATCTGACTACCGCTTTAGCTTAGTGTTTTCGCTTATTTCCCCCTTACTTACAAGTAAGTGATAAGAACATTTCTGCTAATATTTATCTCGATTAGCACGATACATGTAGATAAAAGAATAATCTTTTCTAAGAAAATAGTTTGTTTGCAGAACAGGTAGTAGAGAAAGCATGCGATTTTTTGTCCTATAAACAACCAGTAGACATTGTTTTATTCACTAAATGCAAGTTCTAAGCCTGCTTTTAAAACCTTTCAACTTGCCTATCCATTAGATTGTGGCAAGTGACTTTCACAGTTTATTTAAAATAATTCTTGAAATTGCACCTTCTTTCAGAGCATATGATATTATTGTACTCCTTTCGCTAGTAATGTTTTCTCTATCTCATAACTCATTTCCCATGTATTATGTTATGTAAACGTGTTAACTTTGCAATATCTTAAAATGGAAATTAATGCGTTTTACTGTACATGTCCGCTTTAATACGTTTTCTACTTCTATGAGTATAGATGGTAGATACGAGAACTTTACATTAAAAATCTAATGTGCTACATTCACATACCTTTCTTTACTTATGCTGCAACTAACTATTCTTACAAAGCTTCTACATACTTCACGCTTATCAAGATAAAAATTAGCAGAAATGTCTGTGTATAATATCATTTCCTTGTACAAGTTAATTAATTTCCTGTAGCTCCTAAGCGAGTTCGCTGCTATACGCCATGGTGAGGAGGGATCGACTCTTCGCCCACAAATGGCACTGTAGGTCGAAATCATGACTTACGGTCGCGAAATGACTGGATTTTGCCAAGAAACCTTCTTTCAAGGCATGGGATTCTTTTACCTGCAAATAAACATTGCACTGGACTACCGACTTTACTTACCTTCCGAAGAGACCATGCTAAGGATGTTCGCGTCCGAAAAAAAAGCCATCATCCTCTGCCAAATTTGAACCTACAATCTTGGGTTTTAGAGGCTAGCAGGGTAGCCACTACACCACGGAGGGCGACCCTTGTACAAGAGAAATAAGGAAATATAATAATATTTTCAAAAGCCGGTCGCTATGTGATGGTTTGAAATGCCGTTCTGTGACGAGGAGAAAGAAAAGCGATTAACACTTTTCCATTTGAGAAAAATTGAAACCAATAACAAGAAGTATCTCAGATATAGTTAAGATCAAAAACAAAACAAACAAACAAAGCCGAAAAGTACGTATGACATAAATTATGTTTTATTACAGAGTTTACCACCTATACAGAAGTCGTCCAGGATGAAGGGGTCTTTAGGGGCTATTCCCAGAAAATTAAAGGTGTACATTTTACTTGCAGTTTAAATATATTTAACATATGGTATTTTAATAAAAATCGTTAGAACCATTTTTGAGAAAATCAGCATTTTCGAAGATTGCTCTATGTGAAGGGCAATTTGGAGTGGGGGAATTTTGCTCAAAATCTTCGTGTCGTACCCTTGGAAGATACTTAACTTAAATACCAAGTTTGGTATTTAACTGACTTCTCGTGTTTCAGTCATCGTGTTCAGACGTACGGACACCTATTCTCACGTGCGCGCAGAGCTTTTCCTAAAAATGCTTCTTTTAAATATAAGGGACCCTAAAAATTGCATTTCCGATGATATCTCGGTATAGAATTTTTGGGTGGAGTGCAATTACCTTCTCTATCTATGCTAAGCAGGGAAAGTAAGTACTAAGAAGAGAAAGTTTAAAGAAAAATCTGGAGCCAATTTTACACCTTCAGCATGACAGAACAAACGATAGGCTTGCTTTTAATATAAACCATCATATTATGTTCACTAGCATATAAGAGAGAGGGTTTTAGTTCCACTGCATGTGTCATGCGATCACATATCTTCGCCTCGACATCTATTATGGGTCGAGTAACCAGAATAAACATTTTAGCCGCCCTTGCCCAGGTTTTTGGAGCGCTGGAGCCGTAATGCAAGTAATTTAATATGACGGGATTTGCTCACAACGGCTCTAATGGAGAGGGAGGGCAGGCAAACTAACCACGTGAACTAACAGGAATTGAGCTAATGTCACGGAACAATTTCCCAGGATGGCAGCAATAACGCTGCTGTGGTCTGATCAACGTTGCTGAGCGTGGACAGTGTCTCACTATAAAATGGTTGAGTGCATCTAATGAGCTTGTGGTTGAAACCCGCCGTATTGTATCTAATGCCAGAGAAAAGTATTTTATAATGAAACTTGTGACCATGTACTTTTGAATAGCTACAAACTATGCGGAGACGAATCTCTAACGATAAATTTCATGTCAAGAATAATAATGTAACAAATGCCTTGATTGACTTAAAAATCTGACGTGTTTCATTCACATAGCTTTCTCTAACTGAACGAACTTTTATTACAAAAAAATATTTTTTTATCTACATCATGCTAATGGAGTTTAACATCAGCACAATTGGTGATATTACTTGATTTTTTGTAAGCAGAAGGGAAGTAAGATAATACATTAGGCAAAGTGATAATCAATTACTTTAAAAGCCGTTCGTATTTGAAAAAAATGAAATTCCGTTCTCTTCCTCTTTCCTAGCAAGGAATACGTAAACAGAACGCAGAGGAGAGAATCTCTTACGGTTTACCAGTTATGCAACATTCTGCAAGATTCAATCCAGAATAAAGATGTCTTCAGAGGTTATTCCCAGAAAATTCAAGATATACACTTTTATTTTTCAATCAAATACTTTTAATCAAAATCGTTAGAGCCAATTTTGAGAAAATCAACATTTTCGAAATATGCTCCTTGTAGAGGATAGTTGGGAGTGGGGAGATTTTCTTTAAAATCTTCGTGTCGCATCCTTGGAAGGTACTTAACTTAAATACCAAATTTGGTATTTAACGGACTTTTTGTTTTTGAGCTATGCTGCCCACACGCGCGCATGCGCGCGCGCGCGCACACACACACATGGAAATTTATTTCTAAAATGCTTTTCTTTAGATTCAAGGGGTTCCAAAACACGAATTTCCGATGAAGTCTCGATATCTAATATTTTGGTGCAATATAAAACCTTGTCTATACACTATGTGCATAGTATATGTAGAGAAAGTAACGATTTTAATTCACGCTGCAAACAACTCACTCGACGCGTAGACAGTTTTAAAGGCTTTCTCACTCCACTGCTCGCACACCAGTAACTCTCCAGTCGAAGTTACTCCCTCAATTGGCTTGCAGTTCTTTATACAGCTGTGTATATCATAGAAATTTCTGGAATTAGTCGAAGCTACCGGACCATTCTAACATGTGCTGGCTGATGTCCCGCATTCCAAGGTATATCACATACCAAAGCGAACGTGAGAGCGGCCGCACTCTGCACTGTCACACTTACTGAGTCAGTTTAGCCTCCTCTAATGGGACTTACGAATTCCAAGGGTCAGAGGTCTGTTGAGGAGCAGACGAACATTAAATCAAAAGGGAAGAATCTAGAAAGGAGGTTCGGCTTTAGTCAGGAATGAAGATGCCAAGAGATGATATGAAGTTGCAATGGATGAGGGGGGGGGGAGTGCGGAATGAATGCCGGGGTTCACAGGAGAGCCCGGAGAAAACTCAACCAGATGCCGGTTTGTCTATCACAAATAAACATGTGGTCCTCTGGCATCGAACCCGAGCCGCGTTGGCGAAAGGCGAGCAACCTGACCACTCGTCCACAGCGCCGCCCAAGAATAATACTATCTACCAACATAATACATGGATCGGCTTTCTAAAGGTTATTTAGCCATCTTACATCACCAAGAGAACAATCAACCTTCTGCTTCTTTTAAAATTAATTTATGTTGATTGAAATGTATTTATTTTTATTGTTCATTGTACCCCGTCTTTAACTGCTTGGTCCTATCGGCAATGGAGTTAACTTGAGTGCTGTAGTTAGGTTTCAATCATCTTCTAATTTTTATCTTTAGATCCACACTCTGGGGAGGATAGGGAATAATCTGGGCTTGAGAAACATTCCCACCCGCCCAGCCGGGAATCGAATCCGGGACCCCTGACATAGCAGGCGACTCTATGGGACTGAGCTACCCTAAATTGATTTAGTTCAGGTAATTCATATATTTATGTGTCTGTCCATCCGTTTATTTACGTTTGTAATGACAAATTTGCTGACTTTCGAATTCTATCCATTAGCATTGCGTTAGCAATCAGAAAGCATTTTGCAGTAGATTCAAATGCTGCAGACGGCGAGTACTCGATCACCTCCGAAGCTTCCAAAATTTACCGAGAAATAAATTGTCAGTGTTGACAATTGTTATTGGCAAAGAGTTAAGTTAGTCCTCACTGTCTTTCTGTTAACTCTTCTCCAAGCCTTTTTTTTTTTTTTTAAAAAAAACAGTAACGGAGTCTGATCAGGACTCCGGTACTGTATCCCTATTTACATTTCCCCCCGTAGGTTTTACTGATTACTGGTTTACTGGTTTTACTGTTTCTTTTACAAACATATACACATTGCACAAACATATAACATCCATGCCCAAGGCGGGACTCGAACCCACGATCCCCTGCCCACGAAGCACCAAAGCGAGACGCTTTAGCGAGCGTGGCCATGGGGACCAGCAGCCTTAACATGAAGAAACTTAGGCACTTGACCTGTAGTCTTCGTATTCCAATTGTCGACACATGGACCTGCAGTGTATAGGAAGTAGAGCAGTTTTGCTTTTAAAACTGTGGTATGTTCTTCAAATGACACTCTCTTACCTGTTCTGCACACAAAATATTCTTATAAAGGATTATGTTTTTATCTACATGATCTTAATCGAGGTAAACATGGTCTTATAATTTTCTTTCTTGTAGGTGAGAGAAAAATAGGGAATACACTAGGCCTAATCCTTTTAAAAGCTGGTCGCTATCTGAAACAATTGAAATTTGGCTCTCTCTGCAAGGCCAAAAGCAAAATAAAAGTAATATGAAATTGGATCTTCCTGTGAAAAAAAATTAAAGTATTTTAGAAGTGAAACAAATAATAAGTAATATCTGGAAATGGAGTCTTCAGAGGTTATTCCCAGAAAATTCAAAATAAACTCTTCATTTGTTAATATACGGTACTTTAATAAAAGCCGTTAGAGCCATTTTTAGAAGATCGAAAAATCTGTAAAGGGTAGTTTAGGGTGGAGGGATTTTCTTGGAAATCTTGTTATCGCATCATTAGAAGATACTAAACTTAAATACCAATTTTGGTAATTAACCGACTTTTCCCTTAGGAGTTATCGTACTTACAGATACATGTAATCACATCGCAGACCTTGTTCTAAAAATGTTTTTATTCAGAAGACTTCAAAACATATTTCCGGTGAAATCTTGACGTCGAATTTTTGTGTTGAATGCATTGCGTTCTCTATCTACTATGTACGTGTAGAGAAAATAATATGTTGGTTATGAGTAGAAAACAATAAAATTAAGTATCTTTTGCGTAGGCTTAGCCTTACAACCGGGTAGGACGCTGTGTCCCAGTATTAGATCATTAAAATATAGAAGACTCAGCATGGAACCAATGCGGGTTTCCCCGGGGGGCAAGAATGACGTGAAGTTATACCTGGGCGGCCGGAAACAGGGACGACGGTACAGCAATGGCAACAAATTGAAACTCCCTGACAGAGGGATACACAGACCTGGACCCCGGCCTATATAGGGTCCCAAGGAGCAGTCCTTGTACCAGCCGAAGTCGGAGAACGGTGCGTGTTACAATTAGCCTTTTTCTTTGCCATGTTCGTATCATCGCCGACACTTCATGGAGACAGGAAATTCAGGAAATGTAATTAACCTTCCCAGCATTCGCTGGGGAAACCAATGAGCCACGGCAGTCTAACCCACGACTTACGGAATGCGAGTTACACATGCTAGCATTAAGATTTAGTAGCTCATATGTTTTTGCACAACCAAGGGGTTTCAGTTCTTTTCCAGTATTAAATTTAAACTTTGTCTGAGCACTGCAAATAATATTTTATCGATTTTTACTGGAGCTTGCTTATAATAAGTAGAGCAAGTAATGTACTTCACCCAATACTTCCGTATCGAAATTTCGCCAGAGGTATTTGTTGTGAAATCCCGGAAACTTACCAAAAACATTTTTGGAAAAAGGTTCGCGTTGGCATGAGAGAGAGAGAGAGAAAATAATTTAATTAAAAAGCGAGAAGTAGGATAAAGGACAACATTGATATTTCAATTATCTTGGTCCAGAGTTTCCGGTGTAGACCGCGTCTTAAGGCTAAAATCTGCCGACGTTTCGCCCATCTTATGATAAGGCTTCCTCAGGCAGTTAGCCCTTATCATAAGATGGGCGAAACGTCGGCAGATTTTAGCCTTAAGACGCGGTCTACACCGGAAACTCTGGACCAAGATAATTTTAATATTGGCCGTGGAAGTTTACGAAAACATTGATATTTCAGTTCAGTAGTTACCATCCACTTTTTGAGGCAACTCGAAGATTTTCAAGATATCCTCTCCACTCTTAGTTACCTTTATCACGAAAAAAAAAGTTGTGCATCTATATTTTCTCAAGTACAGCTCTAAAGACTTCGATTAGAGGTCTCTTAATATACAAAAATGTCAAAATATCTTAAAAGGCAGTTTATTTCAAAGAAAATGTTATCCTGGTATCGGCAATTGCCGTGGTATTCGTTTCTGTTGATTGGCATGTTCAATTTTTGAAGTGATATTCCAATCCTGTGTGTGTGTGTGTGTGTGTGTGTGTGTTTGTGCTTTTAACACCCAATGTGCAATGAAGCAATTTGTGTAAACGTCCAACTTCATTTATGTGAGGTAGATAAAACCTTACGCAAGAATAATTTGTAGAAATGTGGCCAGGAAAAGTCATGCGAGTGTAGCACGCCAGAGGTTTTTACTTTATTTTAATTTTGTCATAATCCAAATCAAGCGTCAGCTTGCAGCCAAGATTTTAAGGGATTTCTACTGTCGTCCCGAAATGAAATGTAAAGCAAAGGATAACTTGAGTGTCCTTTGCCGTTTCTCTCAGACATCTCTTTACGGACAAACAAGATGGTCTAAAGCCTGTAACCACGCTACCTCAATCTCTCCTAAGTTGGAACGCTAGGCCTCACATCTAGGTCCGCATATTGAACCAGAGTTAAATAACTTTACGCTCTGTTTGGTTCTGCTCGAAGGGGAACTTGTGTTAATTATTTTACAAGCTAAACGAGCCCCACAGTTTGCCATCTTGTGATCAGAAAGCACTCAACGGTTCGCATGGCTATCGAAATATCTCTCTTTCATACTCTTAGACATTTCTGCATATCCGGAATGTAAATGTCAACACTTGAACCAAGCGATAAACTTTGTTGTTTTTTCCCGCTGTTTTTGTTCTGTTTTTCTATGATATGTCATTAATAAGTATCTGTCATTAACGAGGTACTAAAGAGAATAAAATGATTTTCTAGAGTATCACAGCTAGAGCTTTTATGTTTTATTTTCTCTAGCACGTATGGAAATACAACGTACATGTTAGCTAGAGAGGGTATATATTCCACCCAAAAAACTATGTCGAGATTTCACCGGAAATATATTTTGAGGTCCCCTGAGTCCGAAGAAAGTATTTTTAGAAAATCGTCGTGTGTGTATGTGTGTGTCTGTGGGGGGGGGGGGGTGGACAGATAGCTCAAAAACGAGAAGACCGTTAAAAACCAAACAATTAAACAAAATTGAATCTAGAAACGTTCCTTTAAAGTTTAACCTGAGTGTCATTTAACCAGCGCAACACTTTTAATTGGCGTCCAAAACACATGTATTTATATCCGCTCTAGGAGAACCAAACAATGCAAATATATACTTTAAAGTATGTCCATTTTTGCATCAAAAGCAACATTTTTCAACATCTGAGTCCTCTTAAAAGAGTTAATGTTTATTTTTGAATGAGTTTTCGGCTTGTCTGATCTATATTATGCTATAGAACACTAGAAATACGATTTCAGTAAATACATAAAACAACATGCATGCGTTAGTTCATTCGTCTGCTCTACATTTTTTCCTACCAGTGAATTTAAAAATACAACACATTTTAGTGGCAATATATTCTTCATTTCTGGTGTCAAAACAGGTGCTATTAATCGCAGCATTTTCGGCTATTCTGTAAAACAAAGTAACAAATTATGACAATTTTCGATTTAGAATGAATAATGTATTGACACTATCATGTTTTCACTTTCTCTACCAAGTGTACGATGCATAGTACATATTAGGTAGCCAAGGCATTGCATTCCACTAAAATTATATACAGCGATTTCACCGGAAATGCATGTTTTGAGGAACCCTGAACCAAAAAACATTTTTAGAAAAAGGTCCATCTGTGTATGTCTCTGTCTGTTTGTTTGTGAAAAACATAACTAAAAATTTGATGTGTTCCATTCACATGACTTTCTTTTCATCTCTGCAAAAACGTATTGTTAAAATGCTTATTCTTCTATTTACTTAACGCAAATCGAGAAAAAATTAGCAGAAAGAGTCTTATTTGCTTTTTTGTAAGTAGAAGGGAAATAAGGAAGACTCATAGGCTAAATCGATAGGCAAATCTTTTAAAATCTGGTTGTTATGTGGTTAAAGTTCCTTTGTTTGAATGGACAGCAGTTGACAAATTTCCGTATGAGAAAAGTATTTTAAAGCTGAAACCAATAACAAGAAATTTCTCAAAAACGGCCAACTCCACGAAAAAAAAAGTATATTACATAAATGACGTGTTTTAACGAGCTCTACGTTTTAGTGAGTAATTTTTTGTCTATTTCTTACCTTACCAGTTATGCAAAATTCAGCAAAATTTATCCAGAATAAACATGTCTTCAAACAGACAGAAAATTCAAGATATGCATTTTATTTGTAATGTAAACATCTTTGATATACATTTTAAGCAAAATCGTTAAAACTATTTTAGAGAAAATAAAACATTTCGAAAAATTTTCCCTGTAAAAGTTAGTTGGGGTTGGGGGGATTTTCTTGAAAATCTTCGTGTCGCATCCTTGGCAGTTACTGAACTTAAATACCAAATTTGGTTTTAACGGACTTTTCGGTTTTGAGCTATGCTGCCCACCCACCCACCCACCCACCGACACACACACGCACACGGATATTTTTTTTATTCAGAAAGTCTCAAAACGTATATTTCCGGTGAAATCTCGGTATTGAATTTTTGGGTGCAATACAATATCTTCTCTATACACTATGTATATAGTACGTATTGAGAAAGTAAAAACAAAGTGTCCATGAAATACTAAACTTGCAAGATTTTCACTAAAACCAAATTACTCTTTACATGAAAAATTTTTCAAAAAAAATTATTTTCTCAAAAATGAATGTCTTTTTCACAACTGGTAAACTGTAAGAGATAGACGAACACCTACACAAAAATGTAAATCTCGTCAAAACTCACAATATGTCATATACGGTTTGTGTGTGCGTGCGCGTGCGTGCATGTGTGTGTGTGTGTGTGTGTGTGTGTGTGTGTGTAGAGCTAACCATTTCCGAGATATGCCTTGGGGGGAAATTCTTCCATTCACATGACTTCTGTTTAAATCTCAATGAATAACGGAGTAGTATTCGCATCTGTAGTTAGCAACACATCTTAAAGTACAGTAGACTTTAAGTACTTTACTTTTTTCTGCGTAAAGTGTGCTGTGGCACTTGCTCTGGAGCAGTTGCAGGTGTTCTGCAGAGCTTATCAGCGTGACCCTAGCGTAGCATCGAACCTGGATACTGCGTGGCTGCGCAGCTTAACCCCCTCCATCGATCCACGGGCGCCCCTCTCCTGCACCGCATGCGATTCCTGCTCGTTCGTTACGCAGATCATGAGTATTGGAGGGTGTGCGTAAGTGCATTTTCCCGCAATGCTTATCCGCGTCTTCGTAACTTCGATGCCAAACATCCTCCTTTCAGTAAATTCGGTTTTCACAACTGCTCTTTAGAATCTCTTCATAAATCTGTCTTAACAATAGTTCTATTTATTAATTTAGCTATTGTTTTCCTTCTTTAGCATGACACTCTGACCTTTTATGCTTTTGTGGCCATATTTATAACGCTACACTACAAATGTACATTACTTTCTCCTATTAATGAAATTGTACGTTTGTATTTGCTTTTCCTTATTTGAATATCTTCCAATAATTTATCCGACGAAAAATGGTCACCTGCATAATCTCAGCTATAAAAACATCAAATGTATTACATTCACATGACTTTCTCTGCCTGATATCGTTTATTTTACATGTATTTTATTACTCGTGCTGATACCTTTAACATGTGTTATTTCGATCAAAATCGTTAAGACCTTTCTTAATAAAATAAAAAATAACAACTTTTCCAGGTTAAGAGGGTTTTCTATAAAATCTTTTATGGGATCATTGAAAGACATTTACTTAAATTCCAAATTCGACGTTTCGAGTTTGAGTTTTGCTACTCACATTCACCACTAAATAAACACGCACACACGAACGTATGCGGATACTATAGTCTTAAAGTGGTGTTATTTTCTCTACACGTACTATGTACAGAGAAGGTATTGTATTGCAGCCAAAAATTTGATACGGAGATTTTACCGGAAATGCATGTTTTAGCATTTTTAGAAAAAGGTCGGCATGTGTGTCTGAGCTGCATAGCTCAAAAACGAAAAGTCCGTTAAATACCAAACTTAATATTTAAGTTTAGTATGTTCTAAGGATGCGACGAGAAGATTTTCAAGAAAATTCCCGCAAACCCAACTTCCCTTTACATGGAAAAAATGCAAAGAAAAAAAAATTAATTTTCTCAAAAATAGCTCCAACGATTTTAGTTAAATTCTCTTGTGTTTAAGGTATTTACATGACAAATAAAATGCATATCTTGAATTTTTTGTGAATAGCTTTTGAAGACCTCTTATTCTGGATGAATTTTACTAATTTTACATAACTGGTAAACCGTAAGAGATAGACAAAAACTTACTCCACAAAAATGTAGATCTCCTTAAAACGCACAATTTATGTCATACTTTTTTTCATGGAGTTGACGTTCTCGATATTCCTTGTTATTGGTTTCAGTTTTAAAATACTTTTCTAACACGGGATGTAAACTTCAGGCAATGCTTAGAAACAGATTTCAACAGCAGCCAGCTTTAAAAGGTTTGATATCGCTTTAGTCTATTGGTTTCCCTTATTGCCCTTCTATTTACAAGGAAGAAAATAATAATTTATGTTAACATTTATCTCGATTAGCATGAAGTAGGTCGAAGAACAAGCTTTTCAACAATAATTTGTTACAGCGATGTAGAAAAAGTAATGTAAATGGAACACACAAGCTTTTTATAGGATTCAGGGGACCTCAAAAATTATTTCGGTTGAAATCTTTATCGAATATTTAGATGGGTATTAATTCGTGTACGTGCTAAGTAGTAGAATATTTAATAATATATTTAATGAAATCGATTATTTATAACATGCCAACAGCAAATAATATGAAGCATTGTTTTGGGTTTTGTGGTATAAGTGTTGAATATGACGAAATTCATTGTTTACCGCCATTGGTCTTAAAGTAATAAATGTATTAATGGGAGTGACCATGATGTAGGCTTAAGAACATAATTTTTGTGTGTTAAGTCTTTGATATAAACAATAATTTGTCCGCCTCTGCGGTCGAGTGGACTTTTGTCTTAACAGAAATATTCCCTATCCCCCACAAATTCTGGAAATATGAATGTGGGAGAGAAATTGATGTGGGTGCGTGTGTTTGATAGTGTATACTGAAAAAATTGACGTTAAGAAACCCTGCAGTTCAGCGGAAAGACATAGCAGTTGTTTCACAGGTCAAAGTCCAGGATAGAAGTTAAAAGAGGACTATATAAATATGACTGATAATGATGATGATGATGATGATAATAATAATAATAATAATAATAATAATAATAATACTCTCTTTGTTTCCAGGTAAGTTGCATGTTCGAATGATCGACCGCTTCCTTAGACAATAACTTTTAACGTCACCACAAATGGTAAGTCTTCTCGTTTTTACTTTCCCTACACGTACTATGTACATAGTGTATAGAGAAGGTATTGCACTCCACCAAAAAATTCGATACCGAGATTTCACCGGAAATATATGTTTTAGGGTCCCCTTTATCCAAAAAAAAGTATTTTCAGAAAAAGGACCGTGAGTACGTGTGTACGTGTGTGTGTGTCCGTGTGTCTGTGAACGCGATAACTCAAAAACGAAAATTCGGTAAAATACCAAACTTGGTATTTAAGTTTAGTATCTTCCAGGGATGCGACACGAAGATTTTGAGAAAAATCCCCCACCCCAAACTACCCTTTACATGGAAGTTTTTTCCATTATTTTGATTTTCTAAACGCCAGGACAGTGAAAGTGAACAGTCGGCTCCTACTGCTTGCTTTAAGAAGCCAAATCTTACAGTTTCTCCCGGACCGTCGAATTCACCACATAAAGAAGACAAACGAAAGAAAAGAACATACCAGAACAGTTACTTAGTGTATGGATTTAAGTGGAATAACAACGAGGAAAACCCTATCCCTGTGTGCTTAGTTTGTGGCGAAACACTTAGCAACGAGGTCATGGTACCTAGCAAACTGAAGCGGCATATTACAACAAAGCATCCTAGTGTGTCACAGAAAAGTGTTATGTATTTTTCACATATATTAGAAGGGGAGAAGAAAACAGCTGTGCGAATGGTAAAGAGAATGACCATAGGTGATACTGCTCTTGAAGCCTCATTTAAAGTAGTAGAACTGATAGCTAAAAAAAAAGAAACCGGAGAAAATAAAAACTTATAGAACATTTGCTTTGCAAGTAGATGAGAGTCTCGATATTGGTGACAAACCGCAACTCCTTGGTTTTATCAGATATATTGGTGAAAAAGATATTAGTGAACAGCTTCTGTTCTGTAGACCGCTGGAGACTACAACCACAGGCCATGATATTTTCGTTTCTATTAATTCCTATCTCAATGACCATGATCTTTCATGGAAAGACTGTTGTGGTATATGTACAGATGGTGCACCATCTATGTCTGGAAAAATTAAAGGTTTTACTGCCAGAGCTCTCAATGAAAATCCATCCATTATTATAACTCACTGTTTTCTGCATAGAGAAGCATTAGTCGTGAAAGCGTGTAATGAAGATTTTGCTGAAGTGTTTAACCAAGTTGTGAAAATGGTGAACTATATGAAGTCTCGACCTTTAAAGTGCAGAATTTTTTAAAGTTATGTCGCGCAACGGATGCAGCTCATACCTCTTTGTTACTTCACACAGAAGTAAGGTGGTTGTCGCGGGGTCGTGTATTGAACCGGTTTCCTCGAACTTAAAGAACAGCTAAAACCTTTTTTTAAGGATGAAAATCAAGACACATTTCATGAGCTCTTACTAAGTGATTCTTGGTGTTTTAAACTGTCGTATCTGGCATATATTTTTCATAAGCTGAATGAATTGAATGTTTCGAAGCAGGGTCGACATGAAACAATAATCTCCTCAACCAATAAAATGAAAGGTTTTAAAAGAAAACTTAGTTCTTGGAAGTCTGCAGTTCAAAAAGGAGATTTGTCGAACTTTCCATCTCTTCTTAATGTGGCAGGAGATAAAGATCTGGGTAAACTGAAAGACCGCATTTGTGATCACCTATCAAGATTGCAAGATGCAATAGATGCGTACTTTCCAACTATTTCCACTACGAATCTCGACTGGGTTGTCTCACCATTTGATTTCGTAGTTAGTGCAGAGGAAATAGATTTCACTGCTTGCGAACGAGATGAATTTATTGATCTTTGCGCTGATTACACACTCAAAGGTAAGTTCACCAAGAGTGAGGCGTCGGTGGCTAGTTTTTGGCTTCAACGGAGAGAGGAGTATCCTAACCTAATGAAGAAAGCAATTAACGCACTTTTGCCCTTTTCAACATCCTATCTATGCGAGCAAGCCTTCTCTGCTATGGTGACAATAAAATGCAAAGCAAGAAATAGACTGAGGACCTTGAGGACGATTTGCGTGTTTCACTGTCAATTGTAAGACCCGACATCACATATCTGTGCTCTAAGCATCAATCACAAGTTTCACATTAATCATTAATCGAACAAAATTTATTGATGTATTTTTACTCAGTGATTGTAGTAAAGTTTACTGTATTATGTTATGGTGTACGTTATTATTATATAATATTTCAATAAATTAACATATTAAGCTTAATTTTCTTCTAATTCAAGGAAGGGTGCCCCTGGTGTTTAAAGTTATTCCCAAGGGTGCCGTGAACTTCAAAAGGTTGGGAAACACTGCTCTAAAGACTACCTTATTCTGGGTGAATTTTACGGAATTATGCATAACTGCTAAACCATAAGAGATGGACAAAAACTTACCACACAAAATATGTAGAGCACATTAAAACACACAATTTATGTTGTGTACATTTTTTTCATGGAGTTGATTGCTTTTGAGATATTTCTTGGTTTTGGTTTCAGCTTTGAAAAACTTAACCTTTCTCATACAGGAATTTGTTAACTCCTGTCCATACAAATAAAGGAACTTCAGTCACATTGCAACCAGCTTTTGACTATCACTTTAACCTATGGTACTCGCTTATTTCTCTTCTACTTACAAGGAAGCAAGTAATAAGACTGTTTCAGCTAAGTTTTTGTCGATTAGCATGAGATAAATAGAAGCATAAGTTTTTAACAATAATTTGTTGTATAGATGTAGAGAAAGTCATGTGAATGGAACACATCAGATTTTTAGCCTATTATATTACAGAGAGTAATAATAACGAAGTAAAAGTATATTTTATTGGATGAAACCACTGAAAATTCAACTAACTTTGTGCAGTAAGCAAAAGAAAGAAGTGTTTTAGGGTTTTCTCAACCTCGAGCAATCACATGCAACCAGCTTACTATCCAGTTTGCTCCACTCTCAGAACCGATTGTTCGTCATGAATGAGCCCGCGATATGCGGACTTCAAACCACATTACATAGGATTATAGTACCTTAAATATGAGCGATTATCTGTGAGTTATCAAGAATTATGTTAATAAAACAAGAACAGTAACCTAAAGACGATTTTGTTATTACCGTTTAATTCTGTGTGGTGTCGTTCACCGCTCTTCATGAAGAGAATTCAATAAGGCGCTAAACATAATGCATTTGCAAGTATTGTCGACTTTCGTGGTGTAATGGCTACTGTGCTAACTTTATATACCCAAGGTCGCGGGTTCACACCGTCGGAGGACGATGGGTTTCTCAGGCGAAAAAATCTTCAGCATGGCTTCCTATGGTACACCCTTATTTCGCTTCTACTTACAAGAAAGCACTTAATAAGACTATTTCTGCTATTTTTTTCTCGATTAGCATGAACTAAATAGAAGCATAAACTTTTTAACAATAATTTGTTGCAGAAATGTAGAGAAAGTCACGTGAAGGAACACATCAGATTTTTCATCTGCCAATGTATCTGCTATCCATTCAAGATTGCGTAACGTGTTTGTTATCGTTTGCTGTGTTTTGAAAATAGTGCAGACGGTGATTTCGATGTCGAAAGGCTAAACTCCTTCGCATTTACAAATAACAAACATATGCGGTCATAAAATAACATCATTGCTACTTCATAGCTATGTGGAGTGCGGATTTTCTTCTAATTGTCATACAGTTGGTTTCTTCATTTGTTTTAAACCGCCTTATTTATTTTGTTTATTAATACATATGGCTGCGATAGAGCAAACATTAGGCAATCACTGGACCACAGGTGTTTCTAGAATAGTATTGTACTGCGTGCAGCTTATTGGATCAAAAAATCTGATGTGTTCCATTCACATGACTTTCTATTCTGGAACAATTATTCTTGCAAAAGCTTATTCTTCTATCTACTTCATGCTAATCAAGATCAACATTAGCAGAAATTGTCTTAATATTTAGTTCTAATTTGTTAGTAGAAGGGAACTATGGGAATACACTAGGCTAAAGCGGTAGTAAAGTATTTAAGAATCTTGTCGCTATCTGATTGAAATTCCGTTCTCTTTGCATGGCCGGCAGAAAATCAAAAGAAAAGGTATGAAAAATTCCCGTTTGAAAAAAAGTTTTTTTTAAGTATTTTAAAATTGAAACCAATAAGAGGGAATATCTCGGAAATGGTTAACACAGAAAAAGAAATATTATATAAATTGTGTGTCTTAGTGATATCTGCATTCTTTGTGTAATAAGTTTTGCCTATGGCTACAGTTTACCAGTTATGCATAAAGCATCCAAAATAAAGAGGTCTTCAGAGACTATTCCCAGAAAATTCAAGATATAGTTATACTTTATTTGTCATGCAATATACCGCATTTTAAATCAAAATAGAGCAATTTTTGAGAAAATAAAAAAATTCGAAAATGTTTTCTTTGTGAAGGCTAGTTTTGGGTTGGGAGGATTTTCTTGAAAATCTTTATGTCCCATCTTTGGAAGATGCTGAACTTATTATCAGTTTTGGTATTCAGCTGATTTGTTGTTTTTAAGTTATGTTGTTCAGACACACACACACACACACACACATAAAAAAAACCATACACAGACACGCGTACCTTCTTTCTTTCTTTATTTCTTGCTTTTATACAAGAGACCCCAAAACGTGCATTTCCAGCGAAATCCCTGTATCGAAATCCTGGATGGAATGCAATATCTTGTCTACCTATGTATTATGCACTAAGAAGAGAAAGTAAAAAATAATAATAATAGTAATAAAAGTGGATACCCTTAGCATATCAGCTTTTTCCTGTATCTTTTAAGCTTAACTGTTGTATTACATTGGCTAGAATGTATGGCAGTGTCCTCTCTATTTCAACCAAGGTTGCCGTTGTATGCTGATGCAGTTAATTTGCAAGATACTGCAATTAAAATTTGGCATTTCTGTGTAAATTGAGCAATGAGTAAAGGGTAAAACGGCATTTGAAAACTGAATTAATTTAGGAATTAAGATATGCTGTGTTCGTTATTTAAGCATTCTCAAATATACGAACCAGAGTGTTTCAGAACGTTCTAGTCTTATTTACTTCATTTTCTTCAACTTAATAAGCACAGTTCCTTTTGAAAGAAAGATAATTAACTTTGTTTTAAAAATATAGTTTCTGATGATTGTTAGAATCTTTTTTTTTTTTTTTTTTTTTTAGCTTAACGCCCTTTAACCTGGTTGGTCATGTCGGACGATGAATGGCATTGATGAAATGATGCTCAAATGATCTCGGGGTCCATGGAGCTTAAAGCTACTCGACATTCGTCTTCTCAGGATAAGGGAAAACCCCGAAAAAAGCTTATCCGGGCAACTTACCCTAAGCGAGATTCGAAATCACGACCTTTTGAATGTGAAGCAGACACACTACCCAGGCGGGCTATTAGAATCTTTGTATATTTTACTTCCATGAGGCACTCTGAAGTTCACCTCCCTGAAAGCAGAACATCAATAACACTCTGTCTCGGCAACATTTGCAGCGGTAATTTTAAGTGATTCAGTTTAGTGGTGTTCATTTATGAGGCATGCGAAATTGCTCCATTTTATGAAGTTCCCTCTTCAATGCATCGTAGAAATACCAGCGTTGGAGTTGTTGCCATTATATGTTAGTGAAACGTTTAAAAGTTTAACACAGCCATTTATTCATCATACAAGTTCAAAACTCTATGGCAGAGCTCGATGAAACGACATCAAAGAGAAGATATTTACTAATTAGTTCCATCGTAGCTGAAATAAAAGCCATTAAGCCCGGATTTCCTCAAACACATAAAAATTTTCATCTTGAATTAAGGGTGGTTTTCTTGTACCGTGTTACACCTTGTATTGGTCTCACATAGTTGTGTTGATGGCAATTGACAGGGACAATATTTGATTGAAGATCAACTATAACTTGACACGTGAGCTCAGGACTTTGCCCAGGGCCAGTCTTGAAATATTGTTGGTAATTCAATAACACTCACTTTTACACCTCAGAATCTGTACATACTGATAAACCTTGCTTAAAGAACAGTTTCTCTTAGCACTAGAAATCGAACCCATGACCATTATATACTTTTATTGACGATAAATAATCTATTTACTAAGTGCATCTTCACTTGTCACGTTTCTTCTAATAGTGAAGGACTAAAATACGAAAACTAGCTTTATTTATTTTTTTTTTACTTTTTTATGTAGTTTAACGTCCTTTAACCTGGTTTGTCATATCGGACGATGAATGAAATTGGTGAAATGATGGTCAAATGATCTTGGGATCCATGGAGCTTAAAGACATTCGTCTTCTCAGGATAAGGGAAAACCCCGAAAAAACCTTATCCGGATAACTCACCCTAAGCGAGATTCGAACTCACGACCTTTTAAACGTGAGGCAGATACGCTACCACCACACTACCCAGGCGGGCTTGAAAAAAATAGCCTTAATTCAGATGTTTTCGTAATAGAGAAACCTGAACATTTAAGTCAATAAGCATAATCGATACCTCGAGTAATTATGCCATCGTAAGAAATGACGGTATTATCGCGTTCTGTACAGTTTCATAAACGTTATTTAAAAATACATTTAAAAATAAAACTTTACAGTTACCCAGACAAATAAGCCAACACTCAGACATCAGAATCGCCATATTAAAATAAAGTCTAACAAATCATATCTGTTTTATCCATAGGTGCATGCTTACTAAATAATCTTAGCCAAGTTTCAACATAGAAAAAACTGAAAATGCTATCGACATACTATTATGGCTGCGTTAATGAAAACTAACAAATTTCATCATCTTATATGTTGTATAAATGACATAGATTATTTTATCCTTAAGATTACACACTTTATATGTAACTATGTTTCTAATGTAATGATCTCACGGAATACGAATGGGCATTGGAAGCGAGTATGGAAACTACCAATTTACATAAAGATGTATTTTGAGATACAGTATAATTAAAATTCAATATCAAAGAAATCCTCTTGTTCACTATTTAGAATAACTGCCGTTTCTCAAATGAGAAGTCGTATTCATCTTGCTTTCTGTTTTCATCCTGATCATGCAAATTAACCTGAATTTCAATACAATTCATAGCGATCAGCCATAGCTATCTTAAAAGATTTGACAATCACTGTAACCTATTGTATTCCCCTTAAACCTACAAGTAAATGTATAATAAATCATTGTTTATGTTAACTAAAATAAAGTGGATAGAAGAATCAGCTTATTTTAAGAATGTTTATCGATAAATAGGTAGAGAAAGTCATGTGAATGTAGCATGGGATTTTTCGTAAAAAAACAGAATTCCTAAAATCCATAAACCTTCTCAAGTTACTGGCGTAGTGGAAGAAATATAGCGAGGGAAAGAGAAAGAGAAGTACAGGTACGTTAGTACAGTGTAAAACCAAATATAAGATGTATAGGTAATTATGTTCTAGGTTTCACCACATCCCAGAGCAGTAGTTTTTATTATAATTTACTGAGTTTTCGTGGATATGAGTAGAGAGACTTGAAAGGAGGAAAGTGAATGTGTGCGCAAAATCAGTAGGCAGCCGGATAATAACAGAATTGCGGGCTCAACCATTATTTTAAGAATTCTAAATGTTGCCTACTTTGGAAAACTCAAAATAATTTGTACACGTAACAAAAAACGTGTCCTATAACTGAACTCCGCACCGCAACAGCCCGAAATGGGCCCTAGAAACTACCGCCCGGCCCCTGCATCCCCCACCTGTGCCTATTACAGGCGTCATGAGTGTTACAATACTGGAGGGTGGGACGCGGTAAGCGCTCCGAGACCCTGCCGGCCGGTTAATGCGGTCTACGCGACATGTAGCTGCCACTTTTCCCTCAAGTAGCTCCTCTATTTGTCCCACGGTGCACCTCGGATAAAATCTCCCCGCGGGAGAAAATTCGCACGCCAATAACGGTAATCGAACCCGTGCATATCGCGCTTGGTCAGCAGCTTGTCCTACAATAGATAAATAATACACAAAATTAATTAATATTTTTATGAATCCAGAATTCAAGTTTTCAAACTTATTAACAGAATCTTGAAATGCAAGTTTTGACGAGCGTGGCACTTCGACAGCAGGGCGTTATCGTTATCAGGCAAACTCGGTGTACTTTTTGCAGGTTATAATCTCCATCAGCTTATCTCTAGAAGGGTTTGCTTTTATCTCTTTTTGGTTAGCAGACTCTCGTCGCCAGCACTTCTTTTTAAGTCAGCGCAGAATAGTTTTGGGAAAAGCCACAATAAATCTTGGTGGATATCGAACAGTTCTGAGGGGAGAAGCAAACACAGGGACTCCCAGAGCACCTTTAAATGTGCCGCCGATGGGTGGGTAAACATGGCAACAGGGCGGAGCGTAGCGTATCGAGCGGCTCTGCACGTGGATCGAACAGAGCCTCACCTCCCCCTGCTCTTCGAAGTGCCCTCCCTTTTCAGCGATCTTACCATATGTTGAGCCTGATTAGGGATATTCATCGATCAAACTGTGGAACAAATGTCGCCTCTGGCAGCTTCTCACATCGGGGACATGTATCACAGCGACTGAAAACTTAGCTTTTAAAATAATTGTAAACCATAGCAACATTTCATCTTATCATTATTTCTAACCGGCGACTCTCCCACATTTTGTAGTTTTTAAAAACATGAATGAGATCCTTCTAACAATTATTTTAATTAAGTTAATCATCTGTGAATTTTGAAAACTCCATAGTATATAAGATATTTTGTTGAAATTTACCCCAATTATTATAAACAATAAGTGATATCTTTACCATGTATCAACATTCTGGCTTCCATGGTTATTTAAATAATAGTTTATTATCTAATAAAAATAATCCACGTGGTGCATTTTAAAAAATATTCGAATTAAAGATTCAAGTTTTACAATAAATAGGTGTACAAATAGATCTGTCATATCAAATTTGTTTTACATTAATACTAATTATTGTAAAAAATTATTACGTTTCGTACCTTTCAAAACTCTTGGTTATTCAAAATTGAATAGCGTATTTCTCAAAATTACAGCTTGAGTTCGAAAAATTATATGGACGTTTTTATTAAGGTACTTTTGAAAGGCAGTATAAACATTTTGAAAATTAGTAGAAGAAAAGAAGAAGCGAGAATTGCATCAGTATGTAAAAGAGTTGCAAAGAAGTTTTCGACTAAACTAGGTGCAAAATTGAATATGTCTATTAATGAGCATGCATTTGCCCATTTATAGTTTCAGTTAAAGTGCGCCAAGTGGGAAAAATGATGCATATTCTTAAAGTTTAGAATTGAATTATTTTATTAAGGTCCGGTAAGGTGCTGCGGTACCATCGCGCTTAGGAGACGACCTGCAAAAAAAAAAAAAAAAAAAAAAAAAAAAAAAGTCTTTAAAAATAATTTTATTTATTTATATGTTTTAACCTGGTTGGTCATATCGGACGGTGAATGAAATTGGCGAAATGATGCTTAAATGATCTCGGAGTCCATGGAGATTAAATTTACTCGACATTCGTCTTCTCAGGATAAGGGAAAAGCCCGAAAGAAAGAAGGAGAAGGAAAGAAAGAAAAAAAAATCCGGGTAACTAACCTTAAGTGAGATTCGAACTCTTGAATGTGAGGTAGATATGGTGCCTCTACCTTGGCGAGACAAGTTAAAACTCGTTTTTTAACAAAGTAAAAACTTAATTTTAATTGTAAAGCAAGGAAAATAGAATTCTTCACACCAGAATGCCTCACGGGAATAGCAAAGGAATTTAAAAATTCACTTTCAGAAAAAAAAAACTAGAAAGCAATTTTTCATGTGCAATGTATTTTGTTAGGCATGGTAGGAAGAAATGAAATAAAGTTCTTGTTTTGTGCAATAAATGTTACCGGCTATTTCATGCTACTGAAAGCTGTCAGTTCTCTACAGAACCGCAGGATGATGTTTCTGAAAGACAACCGAAGTGAGCATTCGTAATAGGAATAATGATATTTTGTGCATGCACATGAAATGCAAGGCATTAGTAATTGAAATCAAAAAATACTGTGAGGATAAAACCACGAACAATCCAATTCTCCAACCAGCAGTGCTCTGGCACCAGTGGTGTTAACTGCTTAGCTAACATGCTAGATGAAGGCTGACCTCGTACACTCGTAGTAAAAACTTAGTACCACTGAAGTTTGAATGAACCTAGTGTGTTGTTTTATTCAGTAACCTCTACATTGACGTTCAGTTGTTGATTTATAGGTTGATTAACTATAGCGTATTAACTACCTAAACCCACCAGAAGTGTGAAATGAGTACTCTGGCACCATAAGCTTATAAGCTTAAAATTCTGGTTTTCATTGTTAATCTCTTACAGAATTCCAATCTTATTAAAACATGCTTCTTTTCTAAATTTAATATCTACATTAGCACCACTTAATTTTGCCTATTTCTGATGTTAACATTATGGGCGATGTTTCAAAGCAGGATCGGCTATCTAATCAAATAAAAACTACTAAATATTTTTATAATTTGTTAATTTTATTTTGCATAGCTTAAGTTTTCTTTCTACACTTTTCTGAATCATTTAAATTCTTATTGTAATGAAGAATACATTTGATGGCTCCGTATTAAGCTCGCAACCAATTCATTTAACTTTCGACACGAAGATTTTCAAGAAAATCCTCCCACCCCCAACTACCCTTTACATGGGAAAATTTTCGAAAATTTAGATTTTCTAAAAAATGGCTCTAACGATTTTGATTGCCAAACTTTACATATTTTGCCTTAACCACGAGTAGCTTGTACGTATTATCCTACATATTTTGTAGTTATCCTAATAGTAAACTCTCGACAACTAACCGTAAATATCAGCAAGAACTTGCTATTAAATGTAAACGTGTTTCATTTAGTGTTACCAGTTAAAGGCAGTAAAATAAACTTATTGTCTCACGCAAAAGGAATTTATTTTTCTTTAACTTTATCCACAATCCTTTGGTAGAATTCTAATAGTATTCCAACCTCTGTTGCCTTTATCAGTTCCTTGCCTAAGTGATCTCAAGATCACCAACGTTAAATTACTTTAAAAGGTATTATTAGCGGCGATTGTATCACAGCTCATCTTCCCATTCATTTCCTTTTATTCGTTGTGTGATACGATGAATTGTATGTTGGAAGAATAAACAAATAACTAAAGATATTCGCTGTTTAAAAGGGTTTCGCAGGACTAGGAATCTCTTAATGTTAGCTAACGCTGTACAGTATGTCGGTATATTTACGAAAACGCCAAGTGCTTGACAACCTACCTGCGTTACCTCCGATAGCGTTGTCCCGATTTTAACCCTTAGTTGCCTGCATTAGTATGCTATATATGCCGTTTTTCCTTTAATAATTCAAGTTTAAAAAGTGGAGTTCTAGTAAAAATGTATGGGAATAAACCTACAACATTATTATATAAAATAATAGAAATACAAATATATGTAGATCCTTTATTAATCTTTTTATTCCGAATTAAAAGTTAAAGATCTTCTGAATCGTTTTCATAATTGTGCCAAAGGCACTACCAAAAAGTGGTTCAAATGGTCATGAGCGTGAGGTGACTGGCCACCCATTCAAAGGCAAATGTTGCATGTTCAAATCCCAGTGGTTGTGGTAAATAAGTGTGATGCTTGGAAGCTAATGGGGTTACATTTGACTGTAGTTATGTGGGTTTTACTCTTTTTTTTTTAATTTAAAAAAACACTGAAATTTTTGGGCAATAATTGTATATATTTTTACAATATAAAACACTCGATTACTTGTCGTTTATAGTTGAAGGTTAGCATAACATGAAATTAATCCTAGAGTACAACCCTATTGTATAGGTTCAGTGTCATTTCAATCATGTCTATATATTAAGTTTTCAGCAGTTGGTATTTCCTCTTTGTCACGCTGCGATGGGAAAGAACCGCGCCTTGTAGACGAGACAAATGATAAACAGGGCATGTATGCGTACATTTAATGATTCGCAAAATGCAGGCTTGTTGCACCGTGCTAGCTATTCTCACATAGTATTTAACATAAAGTGTGCAGCCTAAGAAATATTCTGACAGACACCGGTAAACGGGCAGGTTTGCGGTTCAAATCTCACAGGAAGTCCCTCAATCCTCATAACTGCAAAATGCCGGAGAGGTACAAACAGACTAAGAGCGTTTTGTTTCCCAATTAATTCACTTACATATCATCATTACAAAAAAAAAAAAAAAAAAAAAAAAAAAAATGGAAGTGGCGTGTTATTTATGGACGCTCTTTAACTGCTGTGGTTCTCAGCGTCCCATTCTATACTGGGCGTGAAAGACCGCTTAATTTTGCTCAGAGGCCTCTCTATCAGACTTGAGGTTCTTTTACGTGCCGTAAATCTACGACACGGGACCAACGGCTTTACTTCCCTTCCGAAGGAAGCCATGATAAGGATTTTTACACTGCTTTGCATGTCTAGGAGCTGATAAATTCCCTTGAAGTATTTTAAAACCGATCTCAATAACGAACAATATCTCGAAAATGGCCATATTCACAAAAAATATGTATACGACTTTAATTAATTGTTTTATTTTATGTTTTAACGCGATCTACATTTTTGTGTCGTAAGCTTTTTTCTATCCCTTACAGTTTGCCAATTATCCAAAAGTCATCCAGAATGAAGAAGTCTTTAGAGGCTATTCCCAGAAAATTCAAAATACACATTTTATTTGTCATGTAAATAACTTTAATATATGGTATTTTAATCAAAATCGTTAGAGCCTTTTTGAGAAAATCAAGTTTTCGGAAATTTTTCAATTTAAGGGTAGTTGGGGTGGATTTTTAAAATCATGTGATTATGTAGGGAAGAGGTTATTTGTTTTCTTTTTCCCTTTCTTTTTTTTATGCGCACCATAAAAAAGCAACAACACACGATGAGATCTGCAATGACCAGAGTTACAATGATTCATGAATAACAAAACTTTTCTGTTCCCCAAAGAGTATAGAATTACAGGAGAGAACAGATGGGCAAAATCCTGTGGATGGGGGCTAAGAATGCTTTTCTTATTGGCTGTTCAATGACATTTCGATTATTTGAAGCAGCTGTTATATTGTTTATATTTTGAATATAGGTTTCTAAGCAAAAAATAAACTTGATCTTTATTAGCACCTGAACCGTCAATACAAAGTTTTAAGAAATAATGAGTATGTCTATAAAGAATATCCCCAAGCTCTATAAGAAATTAAGTTAAAAAAATATGTAATCGTGGCATATTTTTGGCCCACCCAATACACTAATAAATCAAGCGTAATGGTCCCTTCGGCTACCTTATCCTCTCTGTTGCTCCCCCTTTCCTAGGATTTAGTCCAAAAGCTCCCTCTATTATTTTCTGTATAACAAAAAGTGCGTAGATAAGCACAAAATATATAGAGGATGCACTTTTCCATTTATTCCAAAGCAGGTTGGACATTTGTTCTCCATTCTTCACTTATTGGCGTACTGTCTTGGTTTCAGAAAATTGATTTCGGGGTTTCACCAGCAGTGCTTTTAGAAGCTCTTGAAGCTTCAAAGGCATTGTTACAAAGCGTCCAACCAGCGCGCACACGCGTTTGTCTGTGCGTAAACTCTCGCGTACTTGCATATATACATACACACATCCCAGAAAACAAAAAGTCAAATAAGTTGATATTATTTAGCATATTTTAATAAATAGGAGATTGTGAGGTTAAATTCTTGTTCAGTTGCTATTTAAATGAGGCCTTACGAGGCTGCAAGGTAAAGATTTTCAAGGAATTTTCCCCAGTTCAGTTTTTTCATCGTTAGCAGCCATGTTAGATCATACTATGAACTTTCCAAAATCAAGGTTTCAATACAGTGTTTGTTTCAATGTCTAATCCAGGTATTATACGATATAAATTAATATTCTAACAATATATTTTTACACAAATTTTAAATTCAGTTGCAATAGATATAAAGCAGAATTCACCAACTTTTACCTCCTATTGCTTTATTAATTATTAGAAGAACAATTGAAAGAGAGGCTGGAACAGTTGATCCATCCCATTCATACTTCTATCACCGGAAGTAACTGTTTTGGCACATCTGCTCAGTAAACTTGCAACTGATAAGTATAAGTAACACGCTAAAGAATGAAACATTTTAAAGACTTCAAATAACATACATATAGCAATTAATTTTTGTTTTGTCCCATTTTTGTAACCCCCTTTAACTTCTGTGGTCATATCGGTGGCTCTAACTGATGTTTTGCTCTCTAAAATGTAGGGATTCTCAATTTTGTTTTTTCAGTATTATACTGTTAAACACTCGCACATATATCACATGCACACACACACATTCATACTTCCAGACTTTGTGGGGACTAGGGAGGAATTCTGGTTTAAGAAAAGTTCTCCATCCCAGCCGGGAATCAAACCCAGACCTCTGGATTGAGAAGCCAGACCACAGAGCAAAGAATCTTGATACTCCAAAAGTGGTTTTATGACAATTAGATATACTAATGTGGGTGTTATTTTGTGATAAATAAAATGCCAAGTGTTAGTACAAAAGTATAATTAATTTGTTTTTTTTTTTTTTGCATACAAATCGGCGTTACTTCACAACAAGCAAACGTGTTACTAATTGCCTTATATTGAGTTATATTAGTATCTCTGCATATAATGTACTTTAAAAATAAAAGGGTCAAAGGCACTATTGCTTAGATTAAGAATAAATATGTTTGTAACCAATTTCAAACAATGATAGCTAAAGTTCTATGCAATTAATATAAACAATAAGAGTGTTTGACTTAGATTGAAAGGTCCAGATACAGATTAGCTGGATTGGAAACCCTCATTTGTAATTGTTAACAACCACCTTTGATTAAAACACTTTTAACATGTTTACTTCAGTAATAAAATGTATATTCTGAATTTTCTGCGAGCCGCTTGTGAAGTTCTCTTCAGTCTGAATGACTTCTGTTTAATCTGTCTTAAGAAATATGTAAGGTTCCTTTAGAAAAATGTAGATCTAATTAAAATAAGTAATTTGTTTTATTTTTTCTCGCAATAATGGCTGTTTTAAAAATGTTTTCTTTTTTAAATATTGTATGTAGCAAATTTATGCATTTCTCAGGTTGCATAATTTAAGCTATATTTGCTTCGTGGCGCGGGAGATCGCGGGTTCGAGTCCCGCCTTGGGCATGGGTGTTTGTGGGTTGTTTCTGTGTTTGTATTTAGCAAAGTCATTCTCTCTCTCTCCTGATGGCCAACTAGGTCTCGTCTGAAGATCATTATGTGTGTGTATATATAATGTAAATAACAAACATACATACTCCTAAAAGTCTGCTGTTCTTTCCTTTTCTTCCTTCGCAAGACCTTTTACAAACAAAATTTAATTCGTTTCGTACTTTTTTGTTTAGGTATGTTGTAACTTAGCCCTTCTTGCTTAATTTAAAATACTCCCAAGTAAAAGCATCTTGTGAGTAAAGCAGTATACGTAATAATGGATAAGTGAACTGCCGTTGGTAGAGAAACTCATGTGAAAGTATCGCGTCAGATTTTTCAAGTTTAAAACAAAGCAGCATCTCAGTGCTGAGCACATAAACAGTGAGGACAGCCTTTCCTACGTCAGAGTTTAATGAGTGTTGGAAGCTGTTAAGGAGCTCTTACCTTGCTCTCTCCCCCTCCCATCCTCCTTGTGCTCCCGAGACGCTTTATGATGCCATCGAAACATGTCACATGCGCTCCGTACCATACGGTTCTTGCACCAGATAAAGTTGCTTCCAACGGTTTCTCACATGAAAGCTAAACTTTGTGAATCTTTCATATGCGTGCCTTGGAAATTGCTCGAGCACCTGTACGATGATCAGTTCGACTAAGATTATATATAGTAAACTGCATAGTTGACACGAATGAGTCACGTGACCAGTATTGAGAAACTGGGGAGGGACATCTAAATTGAGTTGTATTCATGAACGATCTTTAGCTGCTGCATCTTTTCTATATTGGGCGTGAAAGTCTGCTTAGTTTTGCTCAGAGGTCTCTTTATCAGCTTGAGGTTTTTTACGTGCCGTAAATCTTCTTCCCTTCCGAAGGAAGCCATGCTAATGATATTTACGCCCGAAACAATCCCTCCGTCAGGTTTGAACCCACGACCTTGGAAACCAGAGAGAGGCTAGATGTTACCCCTAGACCACGATGGACGACAGGGGCTCCTACCAGAGGGCATGAGTCGATGGCAACAGAGGGGAACATTAGCAATATATAGGTAGTTTTCGCAAAAAACCATACTACATTTATACTGCACATCATAGCAGCATTGCTTATAGTGTATTACTTTCTTTTCTAAGCATAGTAAGTAGGTGAAACCTATTTCATCCAAAAAAGTCAATAAGGAGATTTCATCGGAAATTATGTTTTGAGAGCCCATGAGAAAAAGGCAACGTTCCGTGTATGTGTGTGTGTGTGTGTGTGTAGATCTGTCTGTCTGTCTGTCTGCCTGTCCCTGCCTGCCTGTCTTCTGTGAAGAGTATAATTCAAAACGAAATCTTGGATAAATACCAAACTTTGTATTTAAATTCAGTGCTTTCTAAAGATGCAACACAAAAGATTTTACAAAAATTCCTTTCATCCCCAACTACCCTTTACAAGGAACATTTTTTCACAAATTGCGCTAACTATTTTTACTTTCTCTATACGTGATATGTAGGTATATAGTGTATAGAGAAGGTATTGCATTCCACCAAAAATTCGATACCGAGATTTCACTGGAAATATATTTTTTAGGGTCCCCTGTATCCAAAAAAAAGTATTTTTAGAAGAAGGTCCGTGTGTCTGAGAACACGACAACTCAAAAACGAAAAGTCGGTAAAATACCAAACTTGGTATTTAAGTTTAGTATCTTACAGGGATGCGACACGAAGATTTTGAGAAAAATCCCCCCACCCCAAACTACCCTTTACATGGAACTATTTTCGAAAATGTTGATTTTCTAAAAAATGGCTCAAACGATTTTGATTAAAATATCGTATATTAAAGATATTTACATGCCAAATAAAATGTATATTTTGAATTTTCTGGGAATAGCCTCTGAAGACTACTTTATTCTTGGTCAATTTTACGGAATTTTGCATAACTGCTACACCGTAAGAGATGGACAAAAACTTACCACACAACAAATGCAGAGCACCTTAAAACACACAATTTGTGTTATATACATTTTTTTCGCGGAGTTGATTGTTTTTGAGATATTCTTTGTTTTTTTCAGCTATAAAGACTTATACTTTTCTCATACAGGACTTTGTGAACTGGTGTCCATACAAACAAAGGAACTTCAGTCGCAGAGCAACCAGCTTTTGACTATCACTTTAACCTATGGTACCCCCTTATTTCGCTTCTACTAACAAGGAAGCAAGTAATAAGGCTATTTCTGCTAATTTTTGCTTCATTAGATGAAGTAAATAGAATAATTTGTTGCAGTGATATAGAGAAAGTCAACACATCAGATTTTTATTAAAATGCAATATATTAAAGATTTTTACGTTGGAAATAAAATGTACATCTTGATTGTTCTACAAGTTTGCATTACTGGTACCATACAAAAATGTAGGTCTCTATAAACACACATTTATTACAATGTTTGTGGCTTCAGTCATTTCTGACATTTGTTTTATTAACGGTTTAAATTGTTCAATATGTATTCTTTTAGAGTAGCAGAATTGTTTCTCGTGATATGAATTCAGTATGGCATTTTAAGATCACCATATAGCGCCCAGTTATATGACTATCAATAAACATTCCCTTTGTGTCTGTAACGAATTATGTAATGTAACTATTTTGGAAATATTTGTCTCGATTAAAATGAAGTAGATAGGAAAACAAATCGTTATAAAAATAAGCGATATAGGAAGAGAAAGTCATGTGAGTGTAACACATCAGTATTTAGGGGGTATTTACCTACCATTTATAGTGACCAGGGGAAGAAGTATTATATCCCACCCAAAATTTTGAAGACTAAATCTCATCCCATATGCTCGCGCGCCCTCGTGTGTGTGTGTGTGTGTGTGTGTGTGCGTGCGTGCGTGCGTGCGTGCGTGTTGTGGTTTGCGTGTGTGTGTTGTGGTTTGCGTGCACGCGCGCCTTTGAATAGCATAACTCAAAAACTAAAAATCGCTTGAGGAGCAAACTTGAATCTTCCAAGGATTCGACACGAAGATTTTCAAGAAGCTTCCTCTACCCCAAACTAATCTTATATAAAATATTTTTCGAGGATTTTTATTTTCTCCCAAAAGGCTTTAACGATTTTGAATAATATACTATGTGTTTTAAGATCTTTTCATAACAAGTGAAATATATATGTTGACTTTTCTGGAAATAACCTCTGGGTGACTTTTGCAATACTGATAAACCGTAAGAGATAGGCCAAGTTCTCCCAAAAAAAAAAAAAAAAAAAAAATAGTGTAATAAAATTTGTATAAAATACATTTTTTTACTTAACCTTTTTCGAAATATTACTTGTTATTGGTTTGAGTTTTCCAGTGTTTTTTCATGTTAAAATATAAACTCATTAGTTTTTACTTTCTCCCCCGCCCTTGGTTGTGCTAAAGAAACGGAATTTAATGCCATGACGCAGCGACGTCTTTAAAGTGGTTGACTATCACTTTAGGCTATTGCATATCCTTATTCCCTTTCCACAAGGAAATAATATAATAACAACATTTTGCTAATGTTTATCTTAATAAACATGAAGTAGTTAGAAGAATAGGTTTTTAAGAATATTTTGTTGTGGTATAGGTGGAATGTAGAATGTAGCACATCAGAATTTTGCAATTCTAAGGCTGAAGAAGCACAAAAGTAGAAATATGTTTTAAGTTAAGTAAAGCAAGGGTAACTAACTCTTTGAATGTCATCCTTCAAAGTGGTGTTCGGTTAGAGGGGCACACAAGTTGCACATTGGTTCTAGTACTGCGCGCCCTATCTGGAGGAATGTGAAGGAACTTGTGAGTAACCGTACACAAAGCTGGGGATAATGTAACGAGGGAGGGATGGAAGTATTGATAACGTTATACAAGGGGATGGAAAAGTCGTAATTTGTGAAAACAACGTAACAAGCACTTGTGTTGGGACATTTAACAAACTGGGATGAGCTACATATTTGATCTACCCTCTACACCAAGTGATGCAATGGCATGTACAACAGGCAACGGAAAATGAGAGAAAGAAAGGCACGTTAGTTATTCGTGCTCAGCTGACGGCGGAAGAAGTGAAGTCATCGCCGTGTAATGACGTGTCTCTTCATTATGATTCACCAGAACGTTACTCTCGTCATTATTGTCAGCACAAACAGCTGATTACACGGAGACCCCCATTTACATACCAATTTATATGACTTTTCGTATCTTATATATTGTTTCATTTATATAGCCCCCTTTAACATCTAAGGTCAAGCTTTGCACTTGAAACAACTCGTTGTCTGTAGGTTCTTTACGTTGGGTTTACATTGTTTAATTTTCCTCACACACAACACACACACACACACTCACACACACACTCACATACTTACTTCCAGTTCTGTGGGGGATAGGGAATAATTCTGGTTAAAGAAATTCCCCGCCCAGTTGGGAATCGAACCCGGGACCTCCAAGTGAGAAGTCACCTTATATTGCCAGTTCATTTCACGCTACTTTTTAGTATAACTGCGTAACCGAACTAAACGGGGCAGAGTCGTTTCAGATATCGATGGTACCGATTTTAAGCACCAAAATGAAAAAAAATAATTGCATTCCAAATCACAGGCGTGCCTGATCGCGGGGAAACTCCTCCCGCAATTCTTAACGTCTCCGTTTCTGCCACATATAATTTCAAATTATTACTTTGGATTCATATGTTAGATTCTGGGCCTATATCGGAAAGAGCTGTCAATTGTGAGGATCATATCAGCACCGCCGGTGTGCCGGAATTTTGTCCTGCACGAGTTCTTTTACATGCCAGCAAATCTACTGACCTGGGGCTGTCTTGTTTTAGGCACACTTAACCACCGAACGAGCAGTTGGCAGGCTGAGGGCAGCCCTAAGGTGGGTTAGTCGTGTTCTTATTCTTGCAAGAATTTCTGTCTGAGCCGGGTTTCAACCGTAACCTTGGGTACAGAAAGCGAGCGCTTAACCAATTAAGTCACCCAGACCGACACCGTCATTTTGATGTAGCAGATAGAGCTGCGATTTTTATAGTGAAAATAATCGGAAACAAAAACATCCGAGTTTCGACTTTCTCTCCCATAAGGTCCATAAATATCGGGGAAAATAATAATACGGTATTTTAATCAATGTTGTTAGAGCCTTTTCGAGAAAATCAAGATTTTCCAATATTTTTTCCATGTAAAAGGTAAGGTCAGGGATTTTCTTGAGGATCTTCGTGTCGCATCTTTAGATGTTGCTGATGCATCTTTGGATGTTGCTGAACTTAAATATAAACTTTGGTATTTAAGCGACTTTTAGTTTTTGAGGTGTGCTGTCCACAGACACACACAAGGACCTTTTACTAAATATGCTTTTTGGAGTTACAAGGGACCCTAATATGTGTTTTCCAGTGTAATTTCGGTAATGAATTTTTGGGTGGAATGCAATACCTTCTCTGCCTGTGTACCAAGTAGAGAAAGTAAGAACGGTATAAGATCACGCTTAACTCGTAACCAAGTAATAGAGCTGGGTTCTAGTGTAACCTTAATTAATGGGAGCCAATATATAAGAAACTAGTCAATTGTAGGTTGAAGACAAACCAACGTGGGAGAAGGTAAATCTTAGCTTGAGGTCATGCAACGTGACTGCAATTTATATTTTCTCACTTGGAGGATTTGGGTTCGAATATTTCTTTTACCCTATCCCCACAGAGTGTGAAAGTCTGAATTTGGGAGAGAATGTGTGTGTGTGTGTGTGTGTGTGTGTGTGTGTGTGTGTGTCAGTATAATAATGAAAAATATCTTATGTGTTCCATTCATATGACTTTCTCTACATCTCTGTAACAAATTATTGTTATAAAGCTTATGTTTCTATTTACTTCACGCTAATCGAGAAAAAATTAGCAGAAATAGTCTTATTATTTGCAACCTTGTAAGTAGAAGCGAAATAAGGGAGTATCATAGGTTAAAGTGGTAATCAAAAGCTGGTTGCTATGTGACTGAAGTTCTTTTGTTTCTGTGGAGACAAGTTGAGAAATTCCTGTATGAGGAAAGTACGTTTTTCAAAGCTGAAACCAAAAACAAGGAATACCTAAAAATCGATCAACTCCACGAAAAAAAAAAATATATATATATATATAACATAAACTGTGTGTTTTAACGTTCTCTACAGTTTTTGTCCATCTCTTAAGGTTTAGCAGTTATGCAAACCGTAAAATTCATCCAGAATAAAGTTATCTTCAGAGGTTATTTCTAGAAACTTCAAGATATAAATTATATTTGTCAGTTAAATATCTTTAATATACGATATTTAAATAAAAATCTTTAGAGATATTTTTAAGAAAAATGAAACATTTCGAAAAGGAAGATACGAAACTTAAATACCAAGTTTGGTATTCAATGGTATTTTCGTTTTTGAGCTATGCTATCCACAGACACAGACGCACACACACACACACACACACACACACACACACACACACGGACCTTTTTGTGAAAATGTCTTTTTTTTTTATTCAGTCTCCTAAAACACGTATTTCCGGTGAAAGCTCGGTATCGAATTTTTGGGTGGAATACAATACTTCCTCTATACACTATGTACATAGTACGTGTATAGAAAGTAAAAATCTGATGTGTTCCATTCACATGACTTTCTTCACATCTATCAACAAATTATTGTTAAAATGTTAATGCTTCTTTTTACTTCATGCTAATCGAGAAAAATAGCAGAAATATTCTGATTACGTGCCCTGATATTATCAAAGAAGTTAAAGGGGCCTATATAAATGAAGCAAATTGCGGAAAATGTTTGCTGTGTTACATTCACTTTTTCTAGCTATTCTGCGACAGATTATTCTTACAAAAGCTGATTCTTGTCACTACTTTGTGCTAATCAAGTTAAACAGAAGATAGAAATGGTCTTATTACTTATTTCGTTATAAGTAGAAGGGCAATAAGCGAATACATCAGGCTAAAGCAACAGTCAAATCTTTTAAAAGCTGCCTCTATGCAATTGTATTGATATTATTTCTCTCTCTTGGCTAGGAGTAAAACAAAAGAGAGATGGCACGAATCAAGGTTCCCCGTTTGATAAAAGTTTAAGTACTTATTGAAACCAATAAGAAGTAATATCTCGGAAATGGTTAGCTCTATTAAAACAAAATATTTTAAATTGCGTGTTTTAACGAGAATTTATATGTTGTATGTTAAGTTTTTGTGTATCTCTTACGGTTCACCAGTTATATAAAAGTCATTCAGAATGAAGAGGTCTTCAGAGGGTATTTCCAAGAAATTCAGGATATACATTTCATTTTTAAATAAAATATACGACTTTTTAATCAAAATCGTTAGCTGTTTTTTTTAGAAAATAAAAAATGTCGAAAAATGTTCCGTGTAAAGGGTAGTTTGGAGTGAGGGGATTTTCCTGAAGATTTTCGTATGTCATCTTTTGAAGAAACTGAACTTAATATCAAAGTTTGGTGTTTAACCAACTTTTCGTTGTTGAGCTATGCTGTCCACAGGCACACACATGGACCTTTTTTTTTCTTCCAAGAATGCGCTTTTTGATTTCAGGGCTCCTCAAAACATGTATTTCCGTTAAAATTTTGGTATTGAATTTGGGTTGAATGCAATACTTCTCTACCTACCATGTACATTGTGCTGTATATAACTAAGGAAAACTAAAAAAAATGTGATTTAAAAAGTGAATTTGTGGCATAAGTGTAAGATTTTCCGCGTTCATTTTGTTTTAAGATGAGAAAAGTTTTTGAATTTTTAGATATTCTAAGAACAGTTCGGCAATACTGTTAACTAAGACTGCACTTGCTTATAATTTGCAAGGAACATTTGAGTAACGCACAGTTAGTATTGAACTAACATAATTTGAACAGCATTTATGGATTCCGAGAAACTGATTACGTTTACAGAAAGTCTTTGCGTTCTACTTGAAATACGTTTAAAGGGGGAATTTGAAGTGAGTCACAGTTACTAAGTGCATTAGCAGTCGTGGTGACACACAGGCACAGTAATAAGAAATGTTACATTTCTGGGAAAACATCAAACTGAAACTTACAAAATATGAACAGTTATGGTATTTATTTAGGCAACAGATAGGTCAGTTAATCACAAGATTTTATTTTCTGCATATTCGAGTCATTCGTTCAGAAAGAGAAACTATTAATAAACTCAGGGAAATATGTGTTAAATATAAATTAATTTATGTGTATATTCATTTTGAAATCACAAATTTATTTTTTATTTTTATTTCTGTAATTTTTAGCGTCTATCCATATGCGATTTAGCATTGTATACTATTTTGGAAGAAAAAAAAAACGGGGGAAAGTATACTTGTCTGCTGTGCAATATTAGGGTTGTTATAGTACTTGCTTAAGATACCATTTGAATCAGTTTATTTTTCAAGAAATCTATTAATGGCTGCTTTCTTAGGTTTGTGTAGATGCATTTCCCCCGCCAGGGAGTATAGTCGAGTGTTATTTCTTCTCCAGTAATACCAATTTTTTGAAAGGGAAAAAAAAAGACTAAGGCATATATGGACAGTGTGATTACGGGTATTATGGGCATAACCAATATTAGCGGGTAACTGCTTTACATGATACCTGTAGATTTTTACTGTTTGTTTTAAATCTTAAATTAATATTTGCTGTACATATCATTGAAAATGCAAGAATATATCCCTTAAATGATGGTGCTGAAGCATTTTCTGGTGAGTATATTTCTGCTGAAAAGACAAATATATTGTCGTTATCTGAGTTAATTTTCTCCTTCAAAATACTATATTAGTAAGGGCTTCTATTATTAGCACACTAAAAAGCGTGCAGCACATGCAGCCAGTAGCACTTCAACATGAACAACATGTTCCAACTAGTTAACATGACTTTAAAAACGGCAAGTTTCTTAAAGGTGCCCATATTACTTAGCGTCCTAAAATCAATGTGAAATTAAAATCACATTTGTAAAGTATTACTAGAAAGATGTCAATGTATGAAGTATATTTGGAATTCCTTTTAAATTATAAAGGTCAAAGCAAATCAGAGGGGGAAAAAATCTGACGTTACACTCATATGACTTTCTCTAGCTGCTCTACAAACTTCTTACAAAAGATTATTCTTCTCTCTCCATCATACTAATCGAGATAAACATTAGCAGAATGTTCTTATTACTTAGTTCCTTATATGTAGAAGGGAACTAAGGGAACACACTGGGCTAAAGTGATAGTCACATGTTTTAAAAACTATCGTTTTGCGATTGTCATTGCAAATCACTTCTTTGCTTGGCCAGGAGTAGAACAAAAGAAAAACGGACACCTCCTGTCTGAGAAAAGTATTTCACAATTGGAAGTAATAATAAGAATATCTCCGAAATGGTTACCTCCACAACAAAAATGTAAAGGACATAAATTGTGTGTTTTGACGAGATCTACTTTTTTGTGTAGTAGGCATACGGTTTAGCAGTTAAGCAAAATTCATCCAGAATAGAGGTCTTCAGCGGCTATTCCCAGAAAATCCAAGTTATACACATTTTATTTGGAATATAAATGTCTTTAATGTACGGGATTTTAATCAAAAGCATTAGAGCCATTTTTGAGAAAATCAAAAATTTCGAAAAATGTTCCATGTAAAGGGTAGCTTGTGGGGGGGGGGATTTTTTTGAAAATCTTCATGTCGCATTCTTGAAAGAAGCTAAATACCAAGTCTGGTATTTAACACACACATACACACGGACCTTTTTTTTAAAAATGCTTTTTTTCGGACTCAGGGGACCCCAAAACATATATGTCCGGTGAAATCTCGACATCGAATTTTTTGATGGAAAGCAATACCTTCCCATATCCACTATGTACATTATGCCTGCGGTCTAGAGAAAGTAAAATTAAAACATAACATCTATAGCAGAAATATTAATACTGGTCCAAAACCGAAATAATAAAAAGAAAATGCCTCAAATTAGGTGATGCAAGTTCATGAATTATAACATTAATGAATGAATTCGTAGGACATACTTGAACATTTCGTGTTTTCACTCTCCTCTCACAATCAGCATTTGTTAAGACCCCAGATACCTACAGAGCTACTTGCAATTTCTTGGGTATTTAAGCTTAACAGTCAACATTATTTGCTACATATGGGACATTCCATGTGAAATCGAACGGCGAAGAGCCTCGCATTGTTGTAATTTTTCCTATTAAAAAGGGATGCCAAGGAAAGAAGGTATCAAGTGTTAGCGTCAGAAACCCAACGGTTGTTAGGTACTGAACGATAAATGCATGTGTACATTAATAACATCCACGGATAAAGAATCAATCAGTTCATTGAAGCCATACAAAGTACAATTAAGCACATACATTACAGCACATAAATCAAAAGTATTCGTCAAGATTGTACATTTGCTGATAATATACAATTTAAACTTTTTCTTAAAAACATTACTGTTTCTCATTACATAGCGATCAGCTTTTAAAAGTTTTCATTATTGATTTAGCCTAGTGCATTTATTTAGTTCCCTTTTACATAAAACTAAGTGTAAAAATAAAAATTAGATTCCTATATAATAATTTTAAAAAATCAAGTAATTAATAACTTATAATTAAAAAAATAAAATATCGTAAAATTAATGCCTATTTAACTTTTTAAGAAATTGTTTTGCTACTGCACGCAATGCACCCAATGAAGCATAAATACAGGAACTAAGTAATAGGGCCATTTCTGCTAATGTTTTTCTCGATTAGCACGAATAGAAGCATAAGCGTTTGCTAAAACAGTTTCTTGCAGAATAGGTAGAGAAGATCTTGTGAATGGAACACATATGAGTATTTTTCTTAATCCAGAGACATTACACTTGAAAAAATCGAATTTAAATAAAACTTTCACTCAAACATAAGAAGAGGTTGTTTACGTATCATATGAAAATTTAGTTTAAGAAATAAAAAAAAAAATTAAATTCAAATAATTAGGGTTAAGGTTTTAGAGTTACAACAACTTGAATTTGGGAATTTTAGAAAGATAGATAAATTTGAATAATTTAATTACAAAACTGTGACATTTCTGAACTTAAAGATAAAGCAAAGTGCAAGTGCTTCCATCAAAAGTCAAACGTTCTGTTTCGTTTAAAATGCAAGAACCATTTCCCTTCTATTTCGGACGATTTTAAATGGAATAGCTCATATTTATCTTTCTGTATAATGTGTCAATTGAAAGTGGAAATATTCATTTCTATCTACAAAATAATCCATTTTAACAACCGTAAAAATGAAATCTTTTAGTTAATAAGTATTGACAATACTCGACCAGCAGAGACACAATTAAAAAAAAAAACAAAAAAAAAACAAAAAAAACAAAAAAACAAAAAAAAAGAACGAGAAAAAGCAAGAAAAACTTACCAACCTATTGGGGAGAGGGGAATTGTATTGATTGCATTTCCCTCCTTGTGATTTTAGCACTCCATAAATATGTTTTTCATTTTCATTTGAAAACGAGTCCGTAAATTGGAACATCTGTGGTTAACCATCCTGTAACGCACATTTTCAGCACTGTGCGTAAAGTTCATCCCACAACTTAATGTGCCAAAGGGTAGGAAGAGCCCTTCAGCTTGGTAATTAATTTACTACTTGTGACTGAGATCGGAGTCGTAAATTCAGCTTGGCGCTGTACTTCAAGATAATTAAGTACATTCGTCATTATAGTCACAGCTGGAATTTTATCCTACGTCAACACTTCAGAATTTAATGGACTCAATTTAATTTAATTTAAACGTGCAAAACATAGAATTTATAAATTATATTAATTTCAATTAATAACAGAAGTTCATCCTTTACTTTATATTACCAGACGTAGGAATTTCTAGGTACTGAAGCCAAGACAAAGTGAAATAAAATGTGAAATATGACTGGGCATTAGAAAGGGGATTTGGCAGGTAACAAGCGTGACAGCGGAGTCAAAAAGTAAACACTCAAATGAGAAATTACGAGTGTTTACTTTTTGCTTTGAATAGTTTCAGAAGGCTGGCAATTCCGGAGGTAAAAATCACAATATTTACCAAAAGTCATCCAAGTAGAAACCTAAAAACATTTGGAGTTTGTTGATGTTTCCTCCATGGCGTCTAAAATTAAAACATCAGACACTTTCCGGTAGAGCTAATGAAGCTTGATAATTAAGATTATGATAGAATTGTTGCCTAGGAAATGACTTACGCCCAACGTCAAACAAAATCAAAAGTTAGTCACCACAGTCCTTTGTGCAATATATCTCTTACGGCGAAGGAAATTTACGGCTATCACAGATAACGCGACATTGGATCCGTGTGCAGATGTTATCGCTAGTTGACTTTCTCCTCAAGGTTTTCCCTGTAGTGACGCTGAACATCCGCTCAGAACTTCCGAGCGAAACTCTTGCTTTCGCTGGTACTGACGCTGATATCACTTTCTGAGTAATGAACTCCAAACTGAAGTTTTGGAGTAGAAGAATCCTGTTTCTCAAATGTTATTGGATGTTAATGAAGAAGAAATTATAACTATTATTAAGAAACTTAAGAATAAGAAATCTCCAGGAGAAGATGGGATAACCAAGGAACTAATTAAACATGGTGGAGAAAGGGTTCTGTCAGAAATACTAAAGGTGATTTAATAATATTTCAAGAAGCTAAAGTTTCAGGTGAATAGACAGACATTATGACCCCAATTCTTAAAAAAGAGAGAAAAACAGAATCCGTAAAATTATAGAACAATTAATTTACTTAATATTTATTTAAAAATTATATCTAAATAAATTCAACAAAAACTTCTAGAGATAATTTGTTTCCGAGATAAGCAACTAGGATTCCGATTTGGAAGGTCATGCAAGATACCATTTTTGTAATTAGAAGGCCACAGAAAGGGCTATTTAATTTAAAAAACCTGTGTTTTTATGTTTTATTGGTCTCGAATAGGTTTTGATATGCTGGAACTTAAAAGAGATAATAAATATTTCAGAAATACGTACCAATGGTCTGATGTTACTTGTTACCTCTAGTAATTTTACTAACAATTTTAGTAGAATAAAATTAAATGGGAAACTGGCAGAGAAAATACCAATCAGAAAAACAGTTTGTCAACGAGACTCAATAATCCATTACTATTTAATTTATGATGAAATAAAAAATAAAATATATCAAAACCAAAAACGAATAATAGAATGGCAAATAAAAAAAAAACAATTTTAGATGATATGCGGGTGATGTGCTTTTGATGGCAAATACTAAAGATGATTCACAGAGATTAGTATATGGATTATGCCTTAGCTGCCGAAAGTTTGATATACAAATGTTATTAAATAAAACTAAAGCTATGGCAATAAGCAGGTCTCCTTTTAAGATGTAAATTAGAACTAGAAACAAAAATGACTGAGTAGGTAAATAAATACTTGTGTGGAAATAATCAACTGCAGAATGAATTTCACTGCAAGAGTGGTTGGTTGCAAGAATGAGATATAGAAAAATAAGTATTTAAATAAATATACTAAAAAGAATGTATAAAGCAGCAGTACGCCCAATATTGACCTGTGCTGTTAAAACAAGAGCAGACACTACTAAAACAAACCTGAGGAAAAACATGAAATAAATACCCAGAGAAAAATTGTACATAAATTAACGAAAGGTAAAATTAGAAGTGAAAAAATAAGAACGCAGCTGATTATCCAAGCAATAGGCAATTGGGCAGATAAAAGAAGACTGGATGGAGCCACATACTTAGAATAGCATTAGACAGGGTCGTACATATAGCAAGAGACAGTGTACCAGCAGATGGAAGATCACCTAGAAGACCGAGAAGGAGATGAAGGGGCTCTTTAATTTTACTCTGGTTATAACAGGACACAGGCCTAATAAAACGAGAAGAATAAGAAGAAGACGGAATGTTCGGCTGAATTATTTATATTTTTATATTGAAAGTTAAGATTTTGTGTCATTAGAACTACTCAATATAAATAAATTACGCGATAAGAGAAACTGGGGTCTGGTATTTAAAATCTTTAGGCAGGTTGCGAACCTCTGCCCTCTTCAAATGTACATCATTTATCGAAGATAATACACGTATTTATGCGTTTCATACCGGAGAAGATTGTGCCTCAATCTCTGGCTGCAATCTGATTTCGTCCATTTTCTAGGACTCGCGTTTAGACGAGTTTTAAAAAAACCTTCCAAGAGAAAATTTTGCTTGTCATCTATTTATTCAGGGATAAGGCTCCTCCAGAGAGAAAACTTAGAAAGAAATCGACAATAACACTTGCCAAAGACAGTTGTGGGACACTTGTTTTCTAGATGAAAGAAAATAATTAACGAAAACCACCACAACCCTGATTAAAAGAAGAACACCTCGTTCTCTGCAACCTACGGAAAAGTTATTGCAGTTATCGCCTCCCAGGAGGAAAGGATGAAGTGAGTGAACCACAGGTGGGTATAGGCCGCAGGCAAACAGGCCTGTCAAGACCCTAGTAGCTTCAGGCTCTAAGATCCCGACTACTAGAGCTCTCAGAGAGGGCGATTAACATCCAAGCAGTCCTCCAGTGTTCAGGAGGAATACTCCTTTCTTGACTAATCCTTCGCGCCATATGTCCGCCACCGCCATATGCCATGAAACCAGAAGCGCACCTGAAAGACGAGAAGGAAAACCACGAGAAAGCCAAGGTCAGAATGAGCTGACGAAGGGATTCAACCTTAGACACTCCTAATGCGAGCCTTGCACGTTATCTTGGAGCCACCTCCCCTGTTACCATTATTGTTTGGTCAGTCTTTTGAGACAGTGGAAGGAGGAAAATAAGGATGTCATGTGAATGCACCCTGGGCACGGAAAACCGGTTTCCTAGCTTTGCACTTTGCTGTCTCAAAATGATTTTTTCCCGGAAGTCAACAAATGAGTGAAAGTTAGACGATAAGGATATTTATCTTCTTAGAATTGTCAGCTAGTGGCGTCGTGTGTCAGTGGTTAGACTGCACGTCTCTCACTAAGGTCAGGGATCTTTGCGGGATTTGTAGTAAATAAAGGGGTGCCTGGGCGGGTATTCTCCGTTTTCCTTGCCATTCATTCCACCACGCGCTCCAAAATTACATTTCCTTTCATCTATTTCACCATCGTTTCATATCTTCCTCACTCTTACCAGACATAGGGCTGATCACCCATCCTGGCTACTCTTTGATTCAGAATCCATCTGCTCCTCAATTGACATTGACTCCAGGCGCTCGCTGGCTTGTATGTCCTCCATACGAGGAGGGTAAATAGCGAAAGAAGTAAATTGTCGGCAGAAAGCGCTGCCAGGGACTTGTGAGCAAAGAGTGCTAGTGATGCGGTCAGGTCTGAACATTTCAGATTTTTTAAAGAATTAAGTAATTTTTACCGCTCTAAAATCTCTAGGTTTAAGGCACTGCGTAGCTTTCTCTGAATATACTTTGAATGGACATCTGAATTTTTATAGCAGTAAGATTGTATTTTTTGGCTAAACTTTAACACAGAGATTTTAAAACATTTTGTGTTTAACTCAATATAATCTTTTATTAACATGTATTTTATTTATATTTCAATATATTCTTGTGCAATATATAATTCTTAAAACGCCCATGTTAAAGTCAACGCAATAGTGTATTAAACATGTACTTAAAATGTCTCTACCAGAAACTGAGAAAAGCTATATTATATGTGAAAAATTTGAAACTTGCAGAAAAAGACCTCTGAAATTGTCAGAGCATTCTGCCCCGTGTAGTCCATTTCATCCTGCAATTTCCTCTTACCCCTCTTTTGTGCTGCCTTACCCTGTGCTCTACTTCTCTGAAGGCTTTATTAGAGGCTTTAATCCTTTCTTTGTCTAATTTTGACGTTACCTTTATTGTGTTACAGTCTTTGAAATACCCATTTAGACGTGTCTTTTAAGAGGTGCCATGCCAAGTAGATTTACCTCCAATATTGTATTATATAAGTTTAAAATGGAATAAACCATATAAATTGTAAGTCATTTTGAAGCTGAAATATCTTAAATTAAGCTGTAATAAAAATCTGATGTTCTACATTCACATAACTTTCTCTATTTATGCTACAACAAACCATTCTTACAAAATCTTATTTTTCTCTTCATCCTTATCAAGTTAAACATGAACTCGTTTTATTACGATGTTATTTCCTTGTACAAAGGTACGAAGAAAATATAATAACCTAAAGCTAGTCAACTCCTTTAAAAGCCTAGAGGCCCTATGTGATGATATAGAAATTTCGTTCTCTTTGCTTGACCAGTATAAAAATATGAGTAAGGACTCCCGTCTGAGAAAAGCGCTAAGTAATGGAAATATAAACTTATAATAAACAATAACTCGGAAATGTCAGCTTCACAAAAAAGTATTGGACATAATTGTGTGTTTTGACGAGATCCACATATTTTAGTAAGCTTACTTTATCTCGTACTCTTTACCAGTAATACAAAAGTCATTCAGAATGTGCAGGATTTCAGAGGCTATTCCCAAGAAATTCAGGATATACATTTTATTTGTCATGTAAATATCTTTAATATGTGGTTAGAGCCGCTTTCTAAGAAAATCAAAATGTTCGAACATTTTTCCATGTAAAGAACAGTTTCCGGTAGGGGATGTTATGAAAATATTCGCGTCACATCCTTGGAAGAGTTGAATTTAAATATCAAGTTGGGTGTTTAACTGATTTTTCGTTTTCGAGTTATGCTGTTTACAAGCACATATGGGTCTTTTTCTAAAATGTTATTTTGGATCCAGGGACCTCAAAACGTGTATTTTAACTTAAATCTCGGTATAGAATTTTGGGGTGGTATGCAATTACCTTCTCTACCCATGTATTGTGTACAAAATAGAGAAAGTAGAAACATTAATGAATTTTTACCAAGATGATTTTTCACATCTGCTCTAAAACCAGCAGATATGTATGTATTAGGATTTTATTAGGCTGTCTCAAAGCTAAATGTACACATAAATGAAAATATTGTTGCCCAGCTAATGTTATGCGTTTCCTACAGCGGAGCAGCAACTTCGAAGCGCAGGCCGTCTCGATGCTTCTTTGCACATATTACGTTTTAATATAGGTACGATATTTTTCGAAGAAACCTTACAGAAGGCTTTCAAATTTGATTGAAATCGGTATAAAATTATGGATGGTTTATCAAAAAGATATATTAGTTTTTGTTTTTGGAAGCTTGTACGTATGGTGCGGATATACTATATTTAGTATTAGAATTCGAAGATAGTCTCTAGAGTTATTCAAAGTTTCAGTGAAATTTATTCAAAATTATGGATAATTTATAATTTATGTGAGGAGTATGTTATAGTAGTTTGGATTTTAGGGTTTTTATCCAAAATATTCCAGTAAAAATCTCTAGTACTAACACAGGTTCTATGCCATAAAACGAACATACCTAAATGTAATGGCATGAGTACATTTACGATCTTGTTTGTTACTCCCTCTACTTGCCTTATGGTCAAACCCGGTTGCTAGTGGTGAGTGGGCGAGTATGATAGTACGGTAAATTATAACAATCATATCAGGTACATTATACTAACATTCAAGGCCGGCGAACCTTTCTTTTTCTCCTTTTCACTTTCGAATTATAAGTGACGGCTAGCAGCAGTGTGATGTATCTCTGAATGCCGTCTTGAACACAGCAAAATATCATCGCAATCAGCGACGCACCGCAGGAGGGTCCAACACTAAATAAACTTGCACACAGATTGGAAGTAAAAAATTACAATAACAGAACCTGGTTTTATTTGTGCAACACATTCGCTGACATGCAAGACAGATTAAAAAAAAAAAAAAAAAAAGCGGGACTGATGTTACATCGTGTGGCTTTCTCTGCCTATTCTGGAATAAACTACAGAAGTTTATTCTTCCATTTATTCCATGCTAATCCAGATACCTATTAGCGGAAACAGTTTTATTGCGTAGTTTCTTGTAGCTTCAATGAGAATAAGGGAATGCACTAGGCTAAAGCGATAGTCACGTGTTTTAATAACGGTTTGCAATGTGATGGCCTTAAAATTTCGTTATATTAGCATGGCCAGGATGGAAAAAGAAAAACGAGAGACTTCTAGTTTGAGAAAAGTATTCATAAGTCTTGGGAAATTTAAACAAAATCAAGAAAGTCAACTTCACAAGTATACCTATTATACATACATACATAAATACATACATACATACATACATACATACATACATACGTACATACATATACACACACACATACACACATACACACATACACACACACACACACACATTGCATGTTTTAACCAGATCTACATTTTTGTACAGTAAATTTTATCTATCTCTTACGGTTTACTAGTTATGCAAAGTGCATCCAGAATGAAGAGGGTTTCAGAGGCTATTCTCAGAAAATTCAAGATATACATTTTATTTTACATGTCACTTTTTTTTAATACATGGCATTTTAATCAAAACAGTTATAGCTATTTTTAAGAAGATAAAAGGAAAGATTAACCGTGGCGAGAATTGTAGTTAGTGGTCGGTGATTCGACCAAGGCTTAGCATTGACAGAAACTTGAATATATTTTGTAATAATAGTTCATAAATGTAATTTTAATATTTCTATAGCACAGCAAACAATATATTCCAATCTTCTGCTTAGTCATATTTCATTGAACGGTTTAGTTTTGCATTGGTCGGCCTAATGCAATACCTTAATTCTCCCTTTTTACTTTCTCTACACGTACTATGTACATAGTGTATAGAGAAGGTGTTGCATTCCACCCAAAAATTCAATACCTAGATTTCAACGGAAATAGATTTTTAGGATCCCCTGTATAAAAAAAAAGTATTTAAAAAAAAAAGACCACGTGTCTTTGAACACGATAACTCAAAAATGAAAAGTCGATAAAATACCAAACTGGGTATACAAGTTTACCGTCCAAGGATGCGACACGAAGATTTTTAGGAAAATCCCCCCACAACAAACCATCCTTTACATGGAAAAATGTTTCGAAAATTTTGATTTTCTCAAAAATAGCTTTAACGATTTAGATTGAAGTACTGTATATTAAAGATATTTACACGAAAAATATACCTCATTATTGGGGATAACCTCTGAAGACCTCATTATTCCGGACGAATTATGCTGGAGTTTGCGTAATTAGTAACCGTAAGAGATAGACAAAAACTTACTACACAAAGTGTGTAGATCTCGTTGAAATACATCATATACATTTTTTCCCTGGGGTTGGCCATTTTTAGATATTCCTTGTTGTTGGTATCAATTTTAAAAGACTTAAAATTTTCACATATGGCACTTTGTCAACTCCTGCAATGCAAAGAAACGGATTTTATGAACATGGCAACCAGCGTTGAATAGAGTTGACTGTCGTTTTACCTAGTATATTCCTTTATTTCCCTTCTACTTACAAGAAAGCATTTCTGCTTATGTTTATCTCGATTAGCATGAAGTAAACGTGTCTTGTGTGTTGCATTCAAACCTGATATTTAAGCTGAATATCTGCCAACGATGCGGCACGAAGATTTTCAAGAAAATCCCCACACCTCAACTAACCTTTATATGGAAACTTGTTCGAAAACTTTAGTTTTCTCAAAAATGGCTGTAACGATTTTGATTAAAATGCATATGTTTCAGATATTTACGTGACAAACGGAATCTATATTTTGAATTTTCTCAGAATAGCTTCTGAAGACCTCTTCATTTTGGATGACCTGTATTAACTGTAAGATATAGACAAAAATTTACTACATAAAAATATAGATATCTTTAAAATACACAATTATGACACAAGTTTTTTATATACCTCTTTCGTTTTTCTCTTAGCAACGCAAAGAAAACCGAATGCAATTGTGTCACATGGCAACAGGTTGATTTGATTATCGCGTTAGTCTAGTGTACTAGTGTATTCCCTAATTTCTCTTCTGCTTACAAGGAAGCAAGTAATACGACTCTGTTAATGATTATCTAGATTAGCACTATACAGATACATGATTAATTTTTGCAGAACAAGTAGAGAAAGTTATTTGAATAGAACACATATTTTATACATTTTGCCACACTTATTGTTTTTATTTCATGGTTATTTAATAGTTGATCATCTTAAGCTTAGGTTTTTTTTTTTTTTTTTTTTTTTTTTTTTTTTTTTTTTTTTTTTTTTTTTTTTTTTTTTTCCTTTGGGAAGCTTTATGAGTGGTTCTCGTATACAGTAGCCAAAATGTGTTGGTGTGCAAACAACGTATTTGCCGTAAAGTTGGTTTGCCTATTTTATTTACACATCTCTTCATTCTTCCCTTAGTTTAAGCAGCCGAAAAACCTGCTTTTCATTCTCTGACATCTTCTGTTTGATCCTTGGTTTTGCGTGTGAGGTAATAGCTTGTGTTTCTTTCTAAAGCTGGGGTATACATTTGCGAGTCGCGAGTTATATCCACACTTTTCGTGGAATTTTGTAACATGCCTAAACGCTGGCAGTGCACAGGCCCTGGTCGTTTTTCCTCGACATAATGAATGAATGAATGTTCGCGCTATATTTCCCATGTTTGTAGACGTGCGTACCAAGTTGGCGAAAAGATCTGAGCGCTTTAGCTCGGCTGGATAAAAAAAAAAAAAATGAGTTTATATAGCATCGCGAGCGATTTCCCTTTATTCCTCGGTAGCGATACAGCTCGCGTGAATAGATTAATACGCAGTTTAAGAAGAAACATTAGAATAAACAGTTTCATTTTGCTCTAATGCCATTCTTCTGTTGAAAATGATATGCGAACGTCTTTTACACAATCGAACTGTTTAATGGGAGCAATGGACCAATGGATATCGAACTATAATTGTATATAATTGACAAAGAAGCGTAGATAGCGCTAATATCAAAACCGTACCTTAATCTCGACTAGCGGAATGGATGTCACGTTAAGAGCCATATTACAGAAGTCAAGATCACCTCCTTCATATAGATTCCTCGATCAATGTTTCGATATCGCCGAACAAGGAAACTAGTCCATGGCTGCTGAATACCCATCAGAAGTATTTGTCATTGGAGGTAGCCGGATATGCCTCATGGAGCAGCCAGGCTCGAATGTGAGACAGAAGTTCCGTCTTTCAAGGTGGAGCAAACTCTGCGAAAAACGGACTCAACTCGCCTCGATATTGCTTTCATAATACACCAAAATCCAGGCCAAAATTTATTTGGAGGTACAGTACTTCTACATGATTACTAAACATTTCAGGCGTAATATGAAAACTATTCTGGAAAGAGCACTTTATATGGACAAATGCAATTCTTAATTAAAAAGCAATAACGCGGAAATTATTTGGAGTGCATGGCTGAAATGTGGAGAAACTACTACAAATGGAATTAATATACATCATTTTAAACATTTAAAGACATGGGATTTAGGATATTCACTTGACTGTCCCCGTGAGTTACAACTTTTTCACGATTAAAACCGTAAAACTTTTTATTCGGGAATGTAAAATAAACATAAAATCGTATGCGTCTTTTTGTTAGATGGTTACATTACTGGACACACTTTTAAAAAGTTGTTTGTTTATTCATGAACTCTTTATTACAACTCGTGAGAGTTAATAGTTTTCCTGAAAATTAACTCAATCTCCTAATGACATATTCACAATCAAGTAAATTAATTCTCTAAATAGCCTTAACTCAAATTATTGTCAAGTGTTATAAAATAAAGTATCTGTAGGACATCTTGTTTTCTCATTTTATTTCGCTATTATTTCTTGATGATTAATTTGGATGATTTGGAGGTGTGCACCTTGTCCACTACTTCTTGGGCTAAATTGATAAATAATATCTTGTGAATCAGGACGCTCCGAGGCATGGGCACTGCAAATTACAATGTTGAAAATAAAGGAACTTATAATGGGTTTTTTTTCTTTGTGGTAGACACTGGAGGTGGGCCAGGCTGACGAGGTGGGATATCCAAACGCCACGAGTATGAACATGGCGTGATGAGGTGGTATCTACCGAAACGCAAGCGTGCATGACAGCACACAAGAAATCGATATTCTCAGACAGTCGTGAACTAATTACTGAATTTCCATTACTAATTCATCAGGGCTGGCACAGAATAATTGTTAATTTTCTTCTCTGCAGATTCATACATCCGCTGCCACGCGGATGGCTGCAGGTGTTCGAATTGCAAGCCTCGGAACGTCAATAAAAAGTGTCCCTAGTTGCGCTGCTAGTGTAGATAAGAGATAGAGAGAGAGGTTAATTATGGTTACAACAGCTGCTTTTTCATGCGTTTCTAACATTGTGTGATCGTACCCAAATACCGTGAAAAATTAGCATGCTTTTACTGAATCAGCAAGTGTTCAAATATAAGCTTCCAGTTTACGGAAGGGAGATTTAATAGCTAGAAAACATTTAAAAGGTTTCTGAACGTTGTCTAATATGTGTTCTGCCTGTCACTTAGAGAGATCTGTCGTTTTGAACACCTGCCATAAGAAATTAAAAATTAACTTGCCGGGTTATTTGTTCATTTAAGGAGGTTGGTTTGTCAAGTATTCACTTTGGGCAATGTATTAAACACAACCAATACAAATCGTTAGTAATTTTAACCATAGGCTGACAGCAGTAAATGCTTTAGAGATTGAGAGCGGAAACTAATTAGCAACATAAGAAACAGATACCTAGTTTGTGTTTTATTTCTTAACTCAAATATTAGGATCCTTTTGATTAGGTATTTTGACTTTTTTCGCTTTAGGATGATATCCTTTCAAACACTGCTTATCAAGGCGGCAATAATTCATTTTCAAAAATGTATTTCGGTACTTCTGTACAGATTCAGTTGCACATAAGCCCATAGAATTTTTTCATGGCAACATGACGTTACTAAACGAAGTAGGAAGGTAGCCCCCCGCCTGGTCACTATCTCTCTGGAAAATAGGATATTTTTTTTTTTTTCACTTTAGGAGGATAACAAAGCAAAGACGTGCTTTTTCCTGTTTTCGCTTTCTAACAAATATTTCACAGTCGCTGTCCTGTTTCAATTCGAGGATATGTCGGTGCGTAACATATAAAACTGTGAGCGGTTATAGTCTACGTTTTTAATAGACCCCAGTATTTGTATAATATTTAGCACCTTGTTTTCTAATGAATCTTGTGAACTATATAGTTTGTAGTTAGAATCTCCATTCTCTAGGTGGAAAGATGAAGATCAGAAAGATGTCCTAAATTTTGGGCGCCCCTCTGATATCCTCGACATACCCATCAAAAGAGAGAACAGGAAAATAGGAACGTTGTTCAATACGAGTATTAAACTAAAAACTCTTGATTTGCTTTTCTTGGTTGTGCTGTAGTCGCAATTTGCAAGCGCTATCCTGTTGGTTTGATTGCCTTTTAGCAACAAACATAACGTGTGCAACATAGAGGAGTTCACAGATTTCTCTAATATAACTCGTTCTCTCCACAAGACGGAATATTTAAAATGTAAATTACAACTAAACACTACTAGCTAATCTTGTGGAACGCCATCCCGTTTTGACATCGACAGATTTGCCGCTCTAAAATAAGAGGGTCGATTTAATTTACACGAAATAGTTAAGTCGGACACGCTTATTTTATGGTAGTCACACGTTGTATTTCAGCATGCCTACGTGAACTTCTTCACCTACTCTGTAAGGCACGAGAAGATGCATCTAGAGTAATGCCTTTAAATGTCTGAATCCTTTACGGAGTTTTTTGAAATACCTTAGAACTAGAACTCAAGTTGTGTACATCCGAAAACAAGAATCATATCTCTTCTGATATCTTGAGAAAACCTAGCAATACGCAGGTCACATGAAGCATGTTGGGGAAAATTGCCATGCTATAGCATTGTCGTCAGTGATTAAAAGCGAGACGCTGTAACGTAATGAATTGACGAATAACTGCGAGATGTTAACTAACTGTTAACTTTTTTTTTTTTTACAGACACTATTGTAAGTAAGAATCCTTTAATTGATTCATGTTCCAAATCTGTAGAATTGGTCAACTAGTCGCTTGAAATCATCTTCTTCTCCACATGATTATCTTTTCATATGCAGGAGTTGCGCCCCAGGACTTATAAGCCAATGCCAATGCCTATGGATCAGATAGATTATCCAGGGAAAATGTATGAATGGAAGATGTAGATGATATGAAATGTAGGATAACAACGGTTATGATGGAGCATTTGGTGGAGTGATGGCGGGGGAAACCGGAGAAAGCCCGCCCAGGTTCCGCTTCGCCCATCGCAAATCCCACATGCCAACCTATGGGCTTGAACCCGGGCCGCTCTGGGCGCGAGGCGAGCGGTTTACAGTCCACTCTATTCTTTTCGGCTAGGGTTTGTAGGGATGGGGAAGGGTTTCGCTTGAAGCAGGAACCGGTCTTTCTCCCTCTTTCTCACCTGCTGGCCGAAAAGAATGCGAATAGACTGTACCCACTCCGTCATGATAGCACCTGGAAATCTATATTAATTTTTTTTCTTTGGTTGTACCGATGTGTTGATATGAAATGTTTCTTTCCATTGTTCACTGCCAATCCCCATTTATTGCACAGAATTGTTTTATCGTCAGGAGAAAATTAGTAGTACCTGTTAAATTGTAATGTACTGAATAAAGTAAATAATTTGACACGATACTGCTATCTTGTACAACGTTGCAATTGGAACTGAAAGAAAGGACATTTTAAACGAGGATTTAAATAATTACCGATATATTTACTTTCTATACACGTACTATGTACATAGTGTATAGAGAATATATTATAATGCACCCAAAAATTCGATACCGAGATTTCACCGGAACTACAAGTATTGAGATCCCCCGAATAAAAAAAACAACACATTTTTAGAAAAATGTGTGTGTGTGTGTGTGTGTGTGTGTGTGTGTGTGTGTGTGTGTGTGTGTAGCCAGCATAGCTCAAAAATGAAAAAACCGTTAAAAACCACACTTGGTATTTAGGTTTGGTATCTTCCAAGGATGCGACACGAAGGTTTTCAAGAAAATCCCCCACCCCAACTACCTTTTACATGGAACTTTTTTCGAAAATTTAGATTTTCTCAAAAATGACCAACGATTTTAATAAAAATATCATATATTTACAATATTTACACAAATAAAATAAAATGTATATCTTGAATTTTCTGGGAATAGCCTCTGAAGACCACTTTATTCTGGATGAAAAATACGGAATTTTGCATAACTACTAAACCGTAAGAGATGGGTAAAAACTTGGCATACAAAAAATCTACAGCATGTTAAAACACATAATTTATGTTGTATACATTTTTTTTTTTTCGTGAAGATGATCATTTTTGAGATATTCCTTGTTTTTGGTTTCAGCTTTAAAAACAAAGGAACTTCAGTCACATAGCAACCAGCTTTTGACTATCACTTAAGCCTATGGTACTCCTTTATTTCGCTTCTACTTGCAAGGAAGCAAGTAATAAGACTATTTCTGCTATTTTTTTCTCGATTAGATGAAGTAAATATTAGAATAAGCTTTTTAACAGTAATGAGTTGCAGAGATGTAGAGAAAGTTATGTGAATGGAACACATCAGATTTTTACTTTCTCTAGCCCCATATGTACAATGTACTAGGGATAGAGAAGGTATTGTAATGCATCCAAAAATTCGATACCGATATTTCACCGGAAATATGTGTCTTGGGGTCACCTGGGTCCGAAAAAAACATTTTTAAAAAAAGGTTCGTGTTTGTGTATGTCTGTGTGTGTGTGTGTGTGTGTGTGTGTGTGTGTGTGTGTGTGTGTGTGTCTGTGTCTGTGGACAGCATAGCCCCAAAACGAAAAGACTGTTAAATACCAAACTTGGTACTTAAGTTTAATATCTTCCAAGAATGCTTCACGAAGATTTTCAAAAAATCCCCCCACCACAAACTACCCTCTACGTGGAAAAATTTTCGAAAATTTTGATTTTCTTAAAAATGGATCTAACGATTTTGATTAAAATTCCGTATATTAAAACTATTTATGTCCGAAATAAAATATATATCTCGAATTTTTTTGGGAATAGCCTCTGAAGACCTCTTTATTCTGGATGAATTTTGACGAATTTTATGTGACTGCTAAACCGTAAGAGATAGAAAAAAACTCACTACACAAAAAATGTACATCACGTCAAAACACACAATTTATGTCCTTTTGTTGCGGAGGTAACGGTTTCCGAGATATTCCTTGTTATTGGCTTCAATTGTGAAGTACTTAAACTTTTCTTAGACAGGAAGTGTCCGTTTTTCTTTTTTTCTACTCCTGGCCAAGCAAAGAAGTGATTTGCAATTATAATCGCATAACGATAGCTTTTAAAACATTTGACAATCACTTTGGCATATCACATTCCCTTGTTCCCTTCTACTTATAAGAAACTAAGTAATAAGAACATTCTGCTAATATTTATCTCGATTAGCATTGTGTTCAAAGAAGAATAATCTGTTGTAAGAGGTTTGTAGAGCAGCTAGAGAAAGTTATGTGAGTGTAACACATCAGATTTTTTTAGATGTACTCGTTTACAATGTTGATGTGAACCAACCGGAAAATGCCGCGTTAGTTAAAAGGTGCCGTTTTACATGTTCACACGACATTGTTGCTGTTAAAAGTTATGAGCTGACTACAAGGCAGTTGTAAACATTCAGTAAAACTAAATAAAAAGGAAAGGTAAAGGTTTTCATGGCGAAAATGAAACAGCCAGCGGGAAAGAGGTAGGTACAACAGTATGAGATAGGTGTGTGTGTGTGGGTCAGTTATTTAGCTGTGTCTTATTTACTCCATTGTAGAAAACAAAAATGCTAAATTGTAATGAAACGAGGCGCTTGAGAAATAAAATGTAGAATAGTTGCTGTATGATGTGCCTCAACGTTCCATACATGAATGTACTCTGTGCTAAAGCGATAGTCAAATGTTTTAAAAGCTGTCGCTATACGATTTTCATTGATAATTCTCTTGCATGGCTAGGAGTAAAACAAAAGAAACACGGACGACTTCCTGTTTGAGAAATGTAGAAGTACTTTAAAATTGAAACTAATATAAAGGAATATATCGGAAAGTTAGCTCCACAACAAAAATGTAATGGACATAAATTGTGTATTTTAATGAGATCTCTACATTTTTTGTGTAGTAAGTTTTTGTCGATCTGTTACGGTTTATCAATTATGCAAAAGTCATTCAAAATGAAGAGGGCTTCAGAGGTTAAATTGTTATGCAATATACGGCATTTTAAGAAAAATCGTTGGGTCATTACACACACACACACCTTTTTCTAAAAATACTTTTTTTTTCAGAGTGTCTCAAAACATATATTTCCCGTGAATTTCGGTATCGAGTTTTTGGGTGGAATGCAACACCTTCTATCTAATACATTATATATACGTGCTAGAGAAAGTAACAAGTGCACGCGAGTCAGTGTATGTGAAAACTCAAAGTTTAGCATCTTCCAAACATTCAAACAAAGATTTAAAATAATATTTATTTTTTACTTTCTCAAAAATGGCTCTATTTTGATTAAAATAAAATAATTATGTTCAACATATCTTTATGGCGAATAAAATACGAGGGTTTTCTGCGAATAGCACGTGGAGTCGTCTTCATTCTGACTGACTTTGATATAATTTGTAAAGCGTAAGAGATACAGCATACAATTTATTCGAACATTTTTATTGAGTTAACCATTTCTGAGATATACCTTATTTTTTGTTTGGAATCTTCAAATACTTGTGATTTTCACAATATGAGACATGAATTGAATGTTATCAGGACTAACAAAATTATATATAATAATAATACGTTTTTGAAAGAATAGCAGAGTGAGTAGAGAAAATCCTGTGGATGGGATCATACTTTTCATTTATCTGTACCTCATAAGAGCATGGACTATGTATACGTCTTCTATCCAGTATGCACATGTTCATCGACGTGGTCACTTTGTGTGCCTAGATTTTGGAGCTTTACGAAGTTGGTAGTTTGTTCTGGTGCAGAAGTCAGCGCGCTGTCAGCGCTGCAGCCATTGGAGCTAGTACCTGTGCCGCAAGATAATTTGCCTAATTGCATTTCGGTGAGCATTGTTATACACGGATAATTGATTATTGCATTGTGTGCCCTTAGTCTTGTTTCAGTGCAGAGCCTGTTGTGCCTCACTGGGCGTGTCTGCAGTGTAAATGTTGGTTATAATAATGCTGTATTGTTTGCACGGCTGATGGTTGAAATCACTTTCTCTGCTGGTTACCGACGATAAGTAGGGAACGTATGCTATTTGGCCCAAAAGTTCCATATCGAGATTTCACCAAAAATAGTCGTTTTGAAGTCCAATGTCTCCATGAATCCTAAAAGGTCTCGGTCTCTCTCTCTCTCTCTCTCTCTCTCTCTCTCTCTCTCTCTCTCTCTCTCCCTAAGCGTAGCTCAAAAGTAAACATCGGTTAAATATCAGATTTGGTCCCTATTTAAGTGCAATATCCTTAAAAACACCTAATGTGTTCCATTCAAATGACTTTCTCAATATCTTTGCAATAAATAATAGTTAAAAAGCTTAATTTCCTATTTACTTCATGCTAATCGAGAAAAAAGTATCAGAAACGGTCTCATTACTTGCTTCCTTATAAGTAAGTATAAGGGAAATACACTAGGCTAAAGCTATAGTAAAATCTTTTAAAATCTGGTTGCTATGTGACAGGAGTTGAAAAATTTCCATATGACAAAAGTAAAGTATTTTAAAGCTGAAACCAATTACAAGGGTTATCCCAAAAAGTTCAACTCCACAAAAAAATGTAACATAATTGTGTGTTTTAAGGACCTCTACATTTTTTGTTAAGTACGTTTTTGTGTATCGCTTACGGTTTACCAGTATGCAAAATTCCGTAAATTTCACCCAGAATGAAGATGTTTTCGGAGGCTATTGCCAGAAAATTCCAAGATATACACTTTATTTATCATGTAAATATGTTTAATACACAATATTTTAATTAAAATCGTTAAAATCATTCTGAGGAGATCAAAATTTTCGAAACATTTTCCATGTAAAGGGTAGTTGGGAGAGGGGGGATTTTCTTGAAAATCTTTGTTTCGCATCCTTGGAAGATACTAACCTTAAATACCAAATTAGGCATTCTACGGACTTTTCGTTTTTGATTCCCTCCCCCCCCCCACACACACACATTGACAGATACACATTTTTCTAAAAATGTTTTTTTTGGGATCAGGAGATCTCAGAACATACATTTCCTGTGACATCTTGGTATCTAATTTTTTGGTGCAATACAATACCTTCTGTATGCACTCTGTACATAGTACATGTAGAGAAAGTAAAAATGCAAAGCAAAGGCTAACGAAATTACCACTACTCCATACAAGGCTTTATATGCAGCCATATATGAAATAACTTCTGGGCAAAAACGTTTATCTGGTGTAGTAAATTAGTTGGAACAGTATATATCAATATTATAATTGGGGTTATGGACTTTAATCAATTAATTGATCCATTTCTGTTGGAAGATTAATCGATCAAGCATAATCGAGTCGATTAAAATTAATCGGCTGGTTATTATAATACTTAATTTATTTTAGTATCGCAAAATATAGCGCAACATTTTAAAGCAGCTCTATTTTATTTTTCATGGACGACACACACTTGAAACTGCAGCCTTACCTGCGGCTATCTTCGGGAAACCCTGTCACATGAGACTAATTGTTTGTGTACCACATTCCTCACACTTTTTACTCCCAGAGATGTTAAAATAAATCTCTGAATCATGTGAAAATGCTTCCTAACAGTAGGTATAATAAACAATAGTCAAGGAAAAAGCAATAGCACTATTGCGTGTGCTCCAGTCTCCTGTTTTGACTACTGTACTTTTGACTACTCCTGTTTTGTAGCTTTACTGAGTTAGTGTAAAGTCTGTGTGTTCAGTTTGCTATGTTTCTATTAGTTACGTAGAAGTCGGCTTACCCTCCATAAGTCTTATAAATGAAATGAAATGGAATGGGAGTTTTATTTATGGACGCTCTTTAACTGCTGTGGTTCTCAGCGTCCCATTCTATACTGGGCGTGAAATACCGCTTACTTTTATCAGGCTTGAGGTTCTTTCACGTGCCGTAAATCTACGACATGGGACCCATGGCTTTACTTCCCTTCCGAAGGAAGCCATGCTAAGGATTTTTACGCCCGAAAATATATAAAAGAAAATTTTCTGATATAGTAATGGGAATGTAACTACTGAATCCTCAATTTGAATTAATGTTAACACGGGTGGACAAGGTCGTTTGTAAGAATAAAAGTAAGTTGGGGAAGTTATGAGAATTCGACACAGCTTTTTATTCGCTAAATAACTTGTAAACGGCCGAAATATTATTATAATATCCTAATCCATGTAGCAATAAAACTATGGCAGCTGTGTTTCCAGGCTATGGATTAAGTAAGGCCGAGACAATCGGCATTAACTAAGGAGAATCACTGTCGCGTAATATCTTTCTGGGGGGGGGGGGTGAACGTGCTCAGCAAGCCATAAGGGGTAAGACTTTTTCATTACATCACATAAATACTGGGGGGGGGGGATTTGGAGTGTTAGCCATCTTGCTAAATCTCCTAAGCGCAGTATAAGCACCCACGGCCGCATAATACGAATAGCGTCGCTGATGGAGAGCGATCGATGGTGCCATATCTTGGTTTGATGCAGAACAAGAGAGAAAAAATGACGGACGGAAAATTAAATAGCTCTAAGAACTTCTCTTTATTTCTAGTAATTCTAGAAAACATTTAATATCGCCTTACGTTTTCATGGAAGAGTAGTTGTGGGTTTTTGTAAAAGCAGCGTTAGTCACCTTTTAATGAAGCAGTAGGGATCAGCCTCAAGAAAATATAGCACTGTAAAAAATATACTCATTTGAACAAAGATAAATTCTGATGCTTAATTTATTCTTTAGTTTCACACCATGCATATGTGCAGGATGTCTGCAAATTATTGGGCGATTTCATAAGGCTATATTTTCATTAATACATAATATAATAAGTCACCGTACTATCAACTGAAAGAGGCAAGTTTGAAGTTTTGTTTTCATCTTAGATGCACTCAATGTGAGCACCAAGTGTAGTACGACAGACGTCCAGCCGGTGATCCCATTCATGCCACTCCCTCTCAAGCATGTGTTGTGTGATGTTCTCGATGGCTGCGGTAATGCGCCTTCTCAATTCCGTCAACGTCGCTGGAAGTAGAGGAATGTAAACACTATTCTTCATGTAACTCCACAGGAATAAATCACACACTGTAAAGTCAGGTGGATGGGATGGCTATGTGCAGAAGCTTTTGTTTGCCACTAATACAACACAATGTACACGTTTCTCACTTGATGACAAATGAAAAACAGATGTACCACACAAGGCTTCAGCAAGTGTTGGTGTGAACATTTATTTATGTTTAGTATTGGTAAAAATGCAGCCTTATGAAATCGACCTATAAGTTTTAGACACACCGTATTATGTTGCATGAAATCCTTGGTTTTTTACTTCACGAGAGTATAGAGTTCACGCGTAAAACCTCAAAGTACATATCACATATGTACTTTAAGTAAATATTGATGCCCTTAAAGTATATAGGTAATGTTAGCAAAGCATTTGATAGTCCCACATCTATTGATCCCAAAAAGGTTTGAAACCTGTGAACTAATCCGAAAATAGTTGGGTTTTAACGGGGAGGCTTCCGAGCTTGAAACATTGCCGATCCTGTTTATCTATCTTTATCAACCAAAATGTCTTCAAATTTATTAGGTGCAGTTTAAATTTATTGGATAATTGGTAAGGATTCAGTAAAGATTGCCTGCGAAATATCCATATAAAGGGAATAAATATTTTAAAGATGTGTTTTCCGTTTTACACAACTTTTACTTTGCGTTCAGTGATTACTTGGGTAAAATTACATTAATTTACATTCTGTTTTATTTGTGAAAGTCAGAGAGCTCGAAAGCTTGGTTCCTATACCTGTCTACATTTAATATAAGGTAAAGTAAGTTGTGTGGAATGACAATAACTATTGGGTACCAATCCAGAGAGATGTATCACCTGTTTTAATTAGCTGTTTAATACTCTCGTTCTTATTACGTATGGCATAACAGGCGGTGGCCACTGGTGATGCACAAAATGAAATGATAATTGGAGGTTTAGGATACTCCCCGACATTTGCAGCTATGAGAACCGAGGAACACCTGAAAAAATAGCCTCGTACCCGTGTCGGTTAGAGGGATATTATGTCCCTATACTATTATTTACAAAATTTAAGTTTCATTTTTCATTAACGTGATAAACATTTGATTAGAAAGGCTTTCAAATTCGACAAAATCGATTTGTAAGGGTTTATTTGCAGCATTCGAAGGCAGTATTCAGGTGCACCAAAGCAGCCTTCAATAAAAATAGCTGAGAATTTTTCAGAGGCGTTAGTTACGAGTCTGTACTGTGGAAATTCTTTGGCATACCTATTCTTACGGTTTAACGAGAGGTAAATATTTCCTGTAGCAAGTTTTTTTTTTCGGGGGGGCATCTCCAAATGGTTTCCCAGGTATATAAATTCAGTAAGTAGAAAGGGGCTCTAATAGGCCGTTTACAGAAAATGTGAAACAAACATTATATACGTAAGGCCAATATAATTAATTGTAATAGTTTGATTTAGAAGGTTAAGAGGTATTTCTTAGAAAAAATAATTAATGAAAACTCTTTCACTTAAAGACCGTTTTATGGAGGAAAATTCCCTAAAACTCTTTCATTTGCCTCGTTAAAATATGGCGTAAACATGATTTTGGTATATTTATTTATCCACCATTTTGTTTTTAAGTATAATGCCCATGTGTGTTTTAAAATGGCAGGAGACCTCAAACGTTGTATCTCCTGTAAGTTTTGATAATAGATTCTTGGTTCGCATTCAGTATTTCCTGTGCCCAGTATTAGAAAAGATAATAAAACTGAAAGAACCCTCTTGTAACAAGGTTCATTATTCCATCCCTTCCGCTTTATTTGGATTTCCATTTTAAACAAATCTGATGTGTTTCATTCACACGACTTTCTCTACATCTCTGCAACAAATTATTGTTAAAAAGCTTGCTTCTATTTACTTCATGCTAATCGAGAAACAATTAGCAGAAATAGTCTTATTACTTGCTTCCGTGTAAGACGAAGCGAAATAAGGGAGTACCATAGATTAAAGCGATAGTCAAAAGCTGGTTGTTATGTGACTGAAGTTCCTTTGTTTGTATGGACAGCAGTTGACAAATTCCTGTATAAAAAAGTATAAGTTTTTTAAAGCTGAAACCAAACACAAGGAATGTCTTAAAAATGATAAATTCCACGAAAAAAATATAGGTATATGATATAAATTGTGTGTTTTATCGTGATCTACATTTTCTGTGTGGTAAATGTTTGTCTATCTCTTACGGTTTCCCCGTTATGCAAAATTCAATAAAGATCATCCAAAATAAAGAGGTCTATTCCCAAAAAATTCAAGAAATATATTTTATTTGGCATGTAAATATCTTAAATATAAGAGATTTTAGTCAAAATCGTTAGAGCCATTTTTGAGAAAATCAAAAAATTTTAAATGCCTCCATGTAAAGGGTAGTTTGGGGTGGAGGGCTTTTCTTGAAAATCTTCGTGTCGCATCTTTGGAAGATACCAAACTTAAATACCAAGTTTGGTATTTAACGGTCTTTTCCGTTTTGTCCTATGCTTCTACACACACACACACACACACACACACACACACACACACACACACGTACACACATATACGGACCTTTTCCCATTTTTTTTTATTCAGGTGGACCCAAAACATAGACATATTTCCGGTGAAATCTCGGTATGGAATTTTTGGGTGGAATACAATACCTTCTCTCTACACTATGTACATAGTACGTATAGATAAAGTAAAAATAGACAGCGCAAATAGCGTACGCGCTTCTTAAGAAAGAGGCCAAATGATCATCTGACTTAAAAATGCATGTAGAAAGAACCTTGTGGAGATCGATCCCGGGTCATCAAAGAGTGCATATAATTACAAATTTCTGTCTCTCTCTAGTACGGGAAAGAGCTTTGAGTTTCCTCGTTTTAGTATGAGGAGTTCTTACAGCTGCCCATCACGCAATGCGTTCACCCACTTAGATTGGATCAGACCATTCTCCACGTAAATGGAAGGAAGACATGGCAGTAAAATACCAGCTTTTAGGCTAAGTGCGTTCACTAGGAAACGCAGCTCGGCTCCTATGTAGGGGAGCGAAAAATGTGGCGCTCATTCCCACAACAATTTAGCACGAAGTGTCTAGGAATGCAACCTTATATTATTTTGTTCAATTACTTGTTTGCCCATAATACCTCATTAAAATCCTATCGATTCAGCTTTTAAAATTAACAACAAATAAACTTCACTTCAAATTTTGGTAGCAAAAATCGAAGTTTTTCTTCGTTCATTTTTATAACCCCCTTTAAGTCCTGTGGTCTTATCGAGGACATATGACTGAAACATTTTATGGTATATTTTTTGTTTGGCTAGAGACTTTTGACACAATGAAAGGCGGAAATATGCACGCCACGTGGCTGCATGGTGGCTAACACAAAGTCTCGACACTCGAAACGACTTGGCACAGATTACCGGTTTCCTACCTATGCCCTTTGCTGTCTCAAAAGACTGGAATACTCTTTGAACTGTAAGATCAGGCTACTGTAGGTTTTTGTCATTTTTAACTTATTTTCACATGCATATTCACATTCTGTGGAAGGTAAAGAATAATCCTAATTAAAGGAAAATTCCCTTGGCCGGCCGAACGTATGTGTTGTATGGTTTAAAAGGTAGAAAAGAGAGTGAACTAGCTGTTTTGCCTATTAACAGTATGATAATGATTTCTAAGTTAGAGAAAGTATTTCAGTCACCACAAAAATAAAATATAGAGATATTACTGGTAATTAACACTTTGAGATGCCGTGATTTCAATAAAGGGTATTTTAAAACAGGTTCATGCGAGGAATGGAAAACTCGGATAAATTCCAATTTCATACCAGCTGCCTTTAAAATGCAAGGAAATATACCCCCTCCCAAATATGGAGGATTTCCCCCTCTTTTACTTCAGTTCCAAAAATAATTTTAATTAAAATGTCATTTGTGTAACACGTCCGTATTTACCCAAATTACATGTCTTAATTTCCTGCGAATGGTCTCTGAAGCCTTTCTCATTTGTAAACAATCTGCTATAATCACAAAACATAAATGTTTACTATAGGTAAAATGTAGAGCGCATTAAAATGCACAGCTTATGTCAAATGATATTGCACACTATCGGTTTCCCAGGTAGTTATAGCTTTTCCCAGTTAACATTCATAATGCGGCATCTATCTTACATATTTGAAAATGTGCGATTTTTCCTTTCTCGCTAACAAAATGGACTGGTAATAATAACAGACGTTGTTCTCACAGTGCATGTAAATAAATCGTATATCTCCTTATTTGAGGATTTTTAGCCAAACAAATGATTCGTTTATGGTGCATAAAACTTAATTTTGTATAAAAGTATTTTGCATTTATTATTTTATTTTTTCTGTTTTTCCTAGGTTGTCTTTCTTACTTTTTTTTTTTTTTTTTTCTTACAAGATTTTAAAAAAAATTATAATACGCTACATTTTCCAGACTCTGGATATGTTCTCCAGTCGATAAGGATGAGCTATTCTAGAGGTTGTAAGAATAAGCATAAATTATTATTCGCTCTTCAAGACGAGTGGTATAAACTTTACTATTTACAGTGTTCCGAATCAGATTGAAGTTGATCACAATAAACATAGAGCACCCGTATTTGGGCGCTGCGCTATAAAGTGGATAATAGGATAATACAAGAAAATTTATTTAAACGATATTTGGCAAAGGGGTAATGAAAATAGATACAGCGTCATGAAAAAAGTAAAAGATCACTATATAATATAAACAAGAAGGAAATGGAATTTTAATGTAGAAGAATGTCATGGGTGAGATAAGGAAACACCTATTTTAGAAACATATTTTACAGTTTACGGGAATAGCATGGCAAATAATGGGCAAAATCTCCTACCAACATCATTAATGAACTTAGATCTTTCCATCTTGCCATAGATGGGGGATCGTTGACGATGCTGGCAGAAGGATTTGCCTATTATGCAGGAACTGAACGCGCATCTTGGGAGCTTATATGCACTCGGAGGATACCAGGAAAAAAATATCTTAAGCGTTTTTGGTTTCCAACAGACAGAGGACAGTATGCCTGGACTTGATTTTAAGTAGCCAAAACTGGCCAAGCTTGGACTCATACTTAAATGTGAGACGTGTACTAAACGATAGATATTTATTTGCCTTAAAGTATTGTTTAGACATATTTGGTATGTGGTAATGTAATTGTATGCGAGTGAATTGTATATGGATGATTCAGGGTGTTTTTCTTGTATATATATATACAGTGCTGTGAGTATCAAATAGGGGTAGTTAAGTTTATGAATGAAATATTCTTCCAGAGGCCAGTCTGTGAGTGTGACGCAATTAATGTAATATTATCTACATGATAAAAAATACTACTTCTACCACTTTTTACTTTTTCTATACGCACTATGTTCATAGTGTATAGAGAAGGTATTGCACTGCACCCAAAAATTCGACACCGGGATTTCACCGTAAACATATGTTTTAGGGTCCCCTTTATCTAAAACAAAAGCCTTTTTCGGAAAAAGGTCCGTGTGTGTGTGTGTGTATGTCCGTGTGTCTGTGAACACGATAACTCAAAAATGAAAAGTCGGTAAAATATCAAACTTGGCATTTAAGTTTAATATCTTCCAGGGATGCGACACGAAGATTGTGAGAAAAATCTCCCCATCTCAAACTGCCCTTTACATAGAACTTTTTTCGAAAATTTTGATTTTCTCAAAAATGGCTCTAACGATTTTGATTAAAATATCGTATATTAAAGATATTTACCTGACAAAATGTATATTTGAATTTTCTGGGAATAGCCTCTGAACACTACTTTATTCTGAGTGAATTTTACGGAATTTTGCATAACTGCTAAACCGTAAGAGATAGACAAAAACTTACCAGACAAAAAATGTAGAGCACATTAAAACACACAATTTACGCTGTATACATTTTTTCGTGGAGTTGATCGTTTTTGAGATATTTCTTGTTTTTGTCTTCAGGTTCGAAAAACTTTTAACTTTTCTCATACAGGAATTTGTCAACTCCTGTCCTTACAAACAAAGGAACTTCAGTCACATAGCCACCAGCTTTTGACTATCGCTTTAGCCTATGCTATTTCCCTTCTACTTACAAGGGCGCAAGTAATAAGACTATTTCTGCTAATTTTTTGTCGATTAGTATGAAATAAATAGAAGTATAAGTTTTTAAAAACTAATTTGTTGCAGAGATGTAGAGAAAGTCATGTGAATGGAACACATCAGATTTTTAATATATACAACTCCTGATTATTGGCTTAGTTGATTTAAATAACTTTGTTCATATTTTTAAATTTAGCCTTAATTTGAAGCAAAATTTCTTGTAATATTGAGATGATGATAATAATAATAATAATAATAATAATAATAATAATAATAATAATAATAATAATAATAATTTAGATTGGCACACAATAAACCACGAATCTGACTGCAGTGCAAGATATCGTGCCATATAACAGTCGACGATTTCAGCTGTGTTGAAATACCAAATAGTTTTATTCTTCTCTCTTGTAATGCCAATGCAAGTTCATGTCTTCCGAACTACTGGAATAGGTATAATGCATTTTTGCCAGTAAAATAACTGTATATCCCTTCTTCCTAATCAATAATCTTGTTAGTCCGCTATCATATTATTAATGCCCAATCTTAGCAAACTGTCATATTGCTTCTTACTGCCGTAATTTTAACATTAACATTATTTCCTAAGAATTACCTCAGACCAATCGGATGAAAAAGTCACGGCTGTTGAACTTGCTGAAATTTAAGGCAACCATATTAAATTTTTGTTGAGACTAAGGGGGCCATACTTAAGACTTCCTGAAACTGTAAACCTTTTGTCATTTTACGTTCATCCTACGGAAGTGTCCTTCAGCTGATTTCCAGTATACACAGGTAGGCGGCAAAATAAACAAACTCCGTCATTCTTGCGCATTCTCGGCGGGAAAATTCCATGTCGTTTCTGTAGCTCTCAAAGGACTTGGAGGATGCTCGAATTGTTCTCAGGACACACTTAGTGCCCCCTCTCTCAAACCAGTGGAGTGCTCTAACTCTACCCTACCTTGCTTGGCGACATCTCATTTTGCTTTCCTTGGCCTGAAATCGCTCTCGAGGGATATCCCTTCCAGTCCTGTTCTTTTGGGGTGTACCGCTCATTAATATAAACGCGTCGGGCGCTTTCTATGTGAAAAACAGGAAGCCTTGGAAATTCAGTGGGAATTTAACAGTTGCAGCAATTTGATGGCACATTCGTTGTTGTTCTTCCTGCTAAACCGGCGATAAATACTCTGGAGGGTTGGAAATTGGAAAAGTAGAATCAGACTGAAAATGTCAATACCATAGCCGGGATTTTGAGTCGCAGATCCTTTGGTTTCCTTAGGGTTACTCTAACAACTAAATTACCAAGGTAACTTGCTGATACATTAAATTCCTCAATGCCGCGCATTAATTTTTCAACTGATTATACCTTTCCAACTGTGTGCTGCACACGGATTGTATGAAAAAAAAATGTCATTTATAATTCAATTTATACTTAATATAAATCATAATAAAGATATTAATATATATCAATAGAAACATGTAAAAAGTAACATCAGTTTCAATTTTATTATACAGCAAGCGAAGGAAGCTGCTAGTAAGCAACACTGTCACAGCATACCTCGACAATGGCGTCCGTGTGTGCGAACTTTTATGTCCGCTCTGGTATGTGGCGGGAACAACAGTGTGAGCCATCACGTAAACAACACGGAAGAGGATGTAAGAGGTACCTTCGGGAACTCCGCTTTCGATTGTTTTCAGAGCTACATGCAGGAAGTTTATTCCAACTATAATCTCAAGAATGAAACTGAACATCCCAATCAACCCACCATTATCGCTTTAGCCTAGATTACTCCCCTATTTCCCTTGTACTTACAAGAAAGCAAGTAATAGATCTTTTCTCCTAATGTTTATTTCGATTAACGCGATTCATTTGTAAGAATGCTTTGTTTGTAGAAAGGTGAAGAGAGTCATTTGAATGGAACACATTAGATGTTTTATTTTTCATTTTCTCAAAAATAGCCTTAGCCTTTTTATTGAAATATCCCGTGCTTCCGTGATCAGTTTTGTAGCACAAGAAAATCTTAACAGAAGAAAAAAGAAAAAGGAAAGAAACAAACCACTTTGAGCTCATTGAAAATATACAGCCGTTAGCAGTTTTGATTGCATGTTGCAAGTTTTGACATGTACCTAAGCGTTACCTAATGCAACAAGCTTAAATGTCTGCGATCCCTATTCCCCTTCTTTTCTTTTGGCAGCAAGAACTTATTAACATCGATAAACATATGGATGCTGTTTCCGGATATAAATACATTAGAAATGTGTGTAAAATGATTGGTACTTATAATAAGTTGTGTGAATGTCGCGATACAATGGAGAACTAGTTTGGAAAGTAACTCGCAGACACAAAATACAGATTTTGCCTCTGTAATAGTGTACGAAAACACTCCGTGTCTTTGCTTAAGTAGAATATGTGTGTCAAGATTTGTGTTGTAAGGGTTGAGGGCTCCAGGTGTGCAACGTGCGTCATGCGGTAGTGACGGGGGTTGGCACGGCCTGCCCTCTCCGCGGCCCCAAAATAATTCCCGGCCTTGGCACGTGTGCTATTAGTAGAAATTCGTTGGTTGCGTGTCGACCCTAAACACGCGTGTCTTTTTATTGCTACAAGACTGTCACTTCATTGATAGTATCACTCCTCTTCACCGATGTCATTCAGTAATTGACCATGCTGATTACCCTCTTCATAGATTCTAGCACTCGAGTAATGCAATCGTACAGCTTCAAGATGCAGTCGGCATAGTATCAGCAACAAACAAAGAAAAGAAAAACAAAAAACGCATTAAATATGCAGTTGGAGCTAGTGCAATTATTCTGCACAATGCCCAATGCTTGAAACACAAGTTGAAGAGCATATCGAAAGCGTTTCGGAGGACATGTCCTTCACTGTCTTTTGGTCTCACTGTACGTTTTCTTCACTTCAGCTTGTCATAATTATCCCCACGCAGAGCAATTGCAAAGAAATATAATACATATAAATATATTTAACTGCCTTAAAGAAACTACTTCTAAAATTAGAATAAAATCCCTTTAAAAAGGATATGTCACACAAAGCAACATTTCTGTTTAATCCTCCAATGCACGAACCGCTCAACTATTACACCGGTCACAATTTTACTTTTTCTGTACGTACTATTTGCATAGTAGGTAGAGATGTTCCACCCAAAAATTCGATGTCGATATTTCACTAGAAATATATTATTTTAAGGCCCCTGAATAAAATAGAATTAGAAATAGGTGCGTGTGTGAACAGTATAACTCAAAAACGAAAACTCAGTTTAAGTTAGTATTTCCAAGGGTGCGAATCTTTTTATCCTTTTTTTTTCTTTTTTAATACAGTTCCAGTGTCTGGTCGGGACTCCGGTGCTGTATACCCCTTTTTACATGTTGCCAAATGTGCTATATTTTCTGTTTAATTATCTACTGTTTTTCTGTTCCAATACACAACACACACATATATACATTTCACAAACAATAAACACCTATGCCCAAGGTGGGACTCGAACCTACGATCCCCTGCGCTACGAAGCACCAAAGCGAGACACTTTAGCAAGCGCTGCCATGGGGACCGGCACACTTAAGATTTTCAGAAATATCCCCTCATACCAAACTAGCTTTACATAGACGATTTTTCAAAATGTTCTATTTTCTCAAAAATGGCTAACGATTTAGACTAAAATATCGTATATTAAAGATATTTACATGACAAAATGTATATCTTGATTTTGCATAACTGGTACAGTATTTTTCAGAACACGTGGGCCTGCCCCACTCTTCTTCAAGAGACTTTGAAGCTAGGGTTTGCGGTTTTCCTGTTTAGCGGTTAGAGTGTGTACCGCTGGAAGCCAAGTCTTAAACTTACTGGTCCCTTTACTGAAGCACGATTCTCGACTTGCAAGCACTTTCTCCAGGAAACAGAGTTTACTACGTTACCTCTCACCCCTAGTACAGAGTTGTCTTTTGTTTGCTAATGGTTATTACCCAGTGGTAGGAGGGAGCGGTCCCGTTTGAGGGCCATCATGTTTTGGAAAACACTATACACTATAAGAGAGAGACATAAACTTGATACACAAAAATGTAGATCTCTTTAAAACACACAATGTACGTCATACATTTTTTGTTGAGTTAACCACCTCGAGATATTCTTGTTATTGTTTTCAATTTTAAAATACTTACATTTTTTTCTCAAATGGGAATTTGACATTCCTGTTTCTGCTAATGTTCATCTTTATTAACATGAAGTAAATAGAAGCATGCTCTTTTGTAAGAATATTTTAGAGAATGTTATGTGAATGAAATAAATCAAGACTTTTTCTTTGTTTTAATAAGAATAACATGCGACACATATTTCAAAAATGTGTATAACAAACTTGCAAGAGTGAGTCGACTGTATCACTTAGGGTAGAAACTGAAAAAGAAGTGAAATTTGCTGTTAGATAAGCGAAATCATAAATTAAATATGTATCTACTACCATTTACTGTTGTATTGCAGCATATAAGTATGGCTACAACATAGAATTATTATTTGCAGCAATCCCTGGAGGAGACGAATCATAAGTTTCGGAGGCACTCCACAACAGTATAAAAGATACAATGTATACTACATTATTTGGAGATGCTGGCATAAGACTGTGGTGTTTTAAGAAGGATAAAGAAATCCATGAATACTGTTTCGTTTATGTAGGTCTTGAATGTCTAGACAGAAAGGAAGCTTTCGCAGAGAATGAATACGAATATGATACATATAAAATAAAATTCGGGAGCATATCCGTGCAGGTTTGGCTGCAGCATTGCTTTGAGTCACGTCACGTCACGTGCCAATTCAAAGCGAGAGAGAAAGAAAGAAGAAGAGCTAGTGCACTCAAAGACCTTGGAATTAATTACCTAGACACACCGCCGGCGCTACTGTCGCCGCCACAAATTGAAACCTCTCGCGCATTCTCAACTGGAGGGCAGGTCATGCTTTTTGCCATATGTTCAGTACGCTGAAAAGGCTTTCAGTACCTCGAAAACCACATTTTAAGAACTTGGTGGTAAACTTTTATGTAAAACTCAGGTGATATCATGCAGCAAAATCTTACAGCAGTGTGCTGCACAAGAAAATAGTCAGACAGCATCTCTCTAAATAAATTTTGTTTATGATTCAATAGGTTAGTAGAGCTTAATTATTTTTGCATAAAATTTACTACATTAAGTAGTAATTAATTCTAATTTTATATTTGTATATCTTATCCATCTAACACAAATATACCACAAATGCTTACTAACGTATTGAATATAATTTACTGAAGAGGAATACAGGTACCTAATTTCCCATTTATTTTAATTTTATACTGTTCATATACTGTCTCTGTAAATCCAGTATCGCATGTGTTTTTTTATGCTAAAGCGCTTTATTTATGTTTGCTTTTATTTACATACGCCTTAGGTAATATGGCCGTATCACCACTTTGACCTTCTATAACAACTGCTTAAATTGTTGAAGTATACATTAAAAATGCACTTCTCGATTAACTTAACACATTACTATCGCATTCATATTTATAGGCTGTTGGAATAATATTTAAATAAAAATTCTTTCATCAGCTTAGAATCGAGCGCAGCAAATTTTGCATTTTTAATTCAGCACTTTGACCGCTTTACTACAGACATACTCTTAATAACTCATGTTTATAATTCTTGTTGACGACTTTGTGTATTAAAGTAAAAATCCGATGTGTTCCATTCATATAAACTTCTCTACATATCTTGACAAATTATTGTTAAAAAGCTTATTCTTCTATCTACTTCATACTAATCGATTAGCAGACATGATCTTAATACTTGCTTCCTTGTAAGTAGAAGGGGAAAACAAAAGCTAAACGATAGTCATATCTTTTAAAACTGATTTCATATGTATGAAATGCGTTTCTTTGCAGGGCTAGATGATGATCCATTCCCGTAAGAGAAAATATTTTAAAACAGAAACCAATAACAAGGGATTTCTCAACTCCACGAAAAAGTGTATATGAAGTAAATTGTGGTTCTATCGAGATCTACATTTTTTGTGCAGTAAGTTGTTGTTGTTGTTTTTTTATCTCCTACGGTTTACTAGTTATGCAAAATTCATCCAGAATAAAGAGGTCTCAAAAGCTATTCCCAGAAAATCCAACACATACATTTTATTTGGCATGTAAATATATTTAATATACGGCATTTTAATCAAAATCGTTAAGGCCATTTTTTAGAAAATCTAAATTCTCGAAATTTGTCCATGTAAAGGATAGTTTGGGCTGGGGGATTTTGCCTCAAAATCTTCGTGTCGTATCCTTGGAATATACTAAACTTAAATACCAAGTTAAAGTTTTTACCGACTTTTCGTTTTTGAGTTATCGTGTTTATGGACACAAACACCAACACGGACCTTTTTCTAAAAGTTCTTTTTTTATATAGGGGATCCTAAAACTTATATTTCTGGTAAAATCTAGGTATCTTTTTTGGGTGGAGTACGATACCTTCTCTATACGCTAAGTAGGTACCTACATCACGTGTAAAGAAAGTAAAAAAGTAGACAGTATATGTGGAATCAGTGAGAAGAAACTGCGAAAAATAGAATTAATATCGAATTATACTTTCGGTGATGCTTACATCCCGTTTTGTAAAGCACTTTATACGCAAGTATGCGATATTCAACTTCAATTATAATATTTACTTTTGTTTTGTTCAGTTGTGGGATGAAATTCCCTCTAGTCAGTGAAGTGATTTTATTCAGTCCCCAACCGGACATTCAAGGTCTAATCCCCGTGCATAAATACCGATGATCATAAAGAACGTGTTGTCGCAATTATTTCCAACTCGGGTATCTTCATGACGTAATTACAGCTGTTTTAAATTTCACTGTTTCCCCATTGCAATCAATGTATTGCGCGCGACCTCGCACGCCTTCTGCCCTCCTATTGTCGAAACGTATAGATCTCTGCGCAGCCAGAGGTATGGGGGCTTGAGTGCACTGTACGCTCTCAACGTGTGGATTCCCTCATGCGCGTTCGTGTGCGCTCCTGATATAGAAATACTAGACTTACATTACTATTTTCATAGCGGAAAGTGGAAGACAGAACTGTCTGTGACTGGTCACCGGTGCTGCAGATAGTGTTGCTCATACGCAGCCGAGAATAATTTGAAACTTGTGCGCGTGCAGAGAAGACTGTGTGCATCTGTCAACATAAATTCTGCTTAAAGGCTTCCTCATTTTCTTCGTCCTCTGACTATAGAAATGCTAGGTAAACAAAGTCAGCCTGCCATTTATTAATCATTATTCCTACATGACTGCTACTACCGGCTCTATATAGATAAGTAAGCTATTTCCAGGCATTCTCTACACGTCTTTTTTCGTTGCTCTTTATGATTTAATGCCTAGCTATTTTTTTAGTTATTGTTTCGAATTGTGTGTGTTGAACATTGCCAGTAAAGGGAAAGCCATTTGTTGAGTTTCCAATATTTATGGTCTCCGCCAAGTTTACAAACTAGAAGAGAAAAAGTGCTATAAATGACATACAAAGGCATTATTAAACTTTAAGAATACGTATAAAAATATTTGCAAACATTAGATATACAGGGTTACTACAAAAGAAATAGACAACTTCAACTGCCTGTAAAACAAAACTATTTACGGTAATTTGACGCCGTTTTCACTGGTTTGTAGAGGAGTCTTTGAAGTTTACATTGTGAACTCACAAATGTTCAATATGGGCTCCTCCAGTCACACGATACACATCCATGCGATAATCAAGTTCATCCCAAACCTTTTGTAACATATCTGCATCAACACTTGCCACGGCTTGTCTGATACGTTGTTTCAAGTCGTCTAAAAAAACACGGTCTTTCACGAATCCCCATAGAAAAAAAGTCACATGGTGTGAGATCAGGGCTCCTTGGTGGCCAAAAGGCAAGAGCATTATTGTCAGTTGTAGCACGGCCAATCCAACGATGTGGTAGGACTTCATCTAGGTAATCTCTAACATCTGTGTGTCAATGAGGCGGTGCTCCGTCTTGTTGGAATACAAAGTCATCCTGTTGCTCATTCAGTTGGGACATCAACCAGATCTGTAACATGTCAAGATACCTAGCACCGTTGACTGTTTGCTCTGCAAAGAAAAAGGGGCCATACACCGTCGTGTGAGATACCGCACAAAACACATTGATTTTAGGAGAGTCCCGCACATGTTGCAATACAGCCCTCGGAGGTTCAGTTCCCCATATTCGGACATTTCGTGTATTCACTTTTCCACTCAGGTAGAAACTTGACTCATGGCTGAAAATGATGCGCTCACAAAAACCAGCATCGTCTTCATCATGTCGCAACATGTCGATGCAAAAGTCACGCCGTATGACCTTAGAAACTGCAACATCTGTAATCTGTAAGGCATCATGTGCAGTCGCTTCCGCAAGATTTTCCATACAGTTTGCTGTGGAATTTGCTTGCCCTAGATGTCGATTTCTGTGGGCTTCTTATGTAGGCAGCACGAACACGTTCAACGTTTTCCTCCGAAACTCTTGGTCTTCCCGAAATCTTCCCTTTGCACAAACATCCCGCTGTCTCGAATTTTCTATACCAGTCGTAGATTGACTGTCTAGTCGGTGGCGTTTTGTGGTAACGTGTTCTATAATGTCGTTGGACAACAGTTGCTGATTGTGTTCTAGCAAATTCCAACACGCAATATGCCTTTTCCACAGGATTTTCCGCCATTTCAGCTTCTGCAACAACAAACAAAACACTACAGCGTTACCAATAGTAACAAACGAAACTTTGAGGGTTTCTCAACATACCTCCAAAATAATTAGCTTGCTATCTCTAATAATTTTGTTTTACAGGCAGTTGAAGTTGTCTTATTTCTTTTGTAGTAACCCTGTACTATCGCGGGTTTGGGTTTCCCTTTTCAGCATAATGATAATTACTACAGAGCTACTATTATGTGTGTCTGTGTATATACATAAAACTCTTAATATTTACTTTGCCAATCAGTGCCATATACCACAGTTGCTAAACCAATTTTCCATTAATGGTGTATTTGGAGACAACGTAATTTAATGCCATTATTAATACATTTCTCTTTGGAGATAGCCATAATTAAACTATTTGCAAATGCATTGAGGTCTTTTGAGGATTTGGCATGTGTAGATAGTGTTTGCAAAATACACCGCACTCTTAGTCGCCCGCATAAGCGAAGGGCGTAGGTTCCAGTCCGGCTCGGGTCAAGGGGCTTTATCTCGACACCAAGGACGTCATGTGTATATAGCTTTATCCACTACTTGTTCTCGGAGCATTGACATAAAACTCATTTTATTAATTTGCATTACTAATGAGCAGATGTTGAAGACTTATGAATGTAATTTAGAATACTTCTTCTAGGCCATAAGGGCATTCTTCATGGGCTATAGCATGCTGATAATGGTCACATTTGGTTCAGGTGTTTTCTAGCATTGTCGCATGAAGGACGACGTATGTACGTGCGTGATACACATACGCGAATGGTGCTCGAAACCTTGACCACTTGTATTCCAATAGAAAACCTTATGACATCAAGGCCGCAAATAAGATGGAGGATTTGTGTGTAATTACACAATCTCCTCATTGTCTACAACTAACAGAATACGCCTGCATGAAAATTAATAGTGCGCTAAAATACTCACCCAGCCATTGCTGGAGTCAAATTTCAGATAAGTTTATGTTAAGTTATATTAAAGTTTAAGCGAATAACTATTGTAAAAGTCTAGATTTCCAAAAACTTTCCTTAAAAAAGATTATTCTTTTGTCTAGCTCATGGTAATCGAGATAAACATTAACGGAAATGGTATTATTTCTTACTTTAGAACAGAAATAAGGATTGTACTAGATCAAAACGATAGTCAAATCTTTTAAAAGCTATCGCTACATGAACCACTGAAAAATGGTTCTCTTCTGTTTACCCGGGAGTAAAACAAAAGATGAAACAAAGTTGACTTTCCACTTGAGAAAAGTTTAAAATTAAAACCAATAACAAGGAATCTCGAAAACGACATTAACTCTACAGAGAAAGTGTATATGGCATAAATTCTGTTTGTTAACGAGGTCTACATTTTTTGTGCAATAAATGTTTGTCTATCTCTCACGGATTACGAGTTTTACAAAAGCCACCAGAATGAAGAGGTCTTCTTAGGCTATCCCCCCCCCCCCAAATTCAAGATATACATTTTTATCTTGAAAATATTTTCAATATCACCACCATTTTAATCAAAATCGTTACAGCCATTTTTGAGTAAATCAACAGTTTTGAAAAATGTTCTAGGTAAGGGTAGTTGTGGGGGATTTTCTTGAAAAAATGCTCTTCTTGTGACCTTTGAAGATACTGAACTTAAGTGCCAAGATAGGCATTTAACCGACTTTCGTTTTTGAGGTATTCTGCCTACAGACCCCCCTCCCCGCCTACAGACACGGGCATGTATCTAAAATGTTTTTTTTTTTTTTTTTTTTTTCCCCTCCAGAACGCCTCAATACATGTTTTTCCAGTGAAATCTCGGTATCGAATTTTTGGGTGGAATACAATATCTTCTGTATCTATTATGTACATTGTACATGCGTGCTAGAGAAAAGTAACAATTATATTGTATATTATTTGTTTCTGAACACGTATAACAGCCTATTTCGTTCGCTAAAATATTCGTTTATTGTATGTATTGTAGCAAGTGTATGTCATAAGCGCTGAGACTTTTAACAGTTTACAGCACGGACAAATTGACTGGATACACTACTTTCACGATCGATAAGTGAAGTGCAAATTTGGGTGCAGGATTATCTCGCATCTGTTGGAAGATGTTTAACTTAAATACCACGCTTGGTGTTCATAAACGATTCGTTTTGATTGTGCTTTTCACACTACGTGAACTTTCATTTTCTTTTTATTTATTCAGGGTCTCAATGGTATAGGCATTTCCAGTGAAATCTCAAGATGAAATTTTGGAGTGGAATGAAGTACCTTCTCTACCTACTACGCAAGCATTAGCATGGCTTCATTCGGAAGGGAAGTAAAGCCGTTGGTCCCGTGCCGTAGATTTACGGGATGTAAAAGAACCTCAAGCCTGATAGAGAGGCCTCTGAGCAAAATTAAGCGGTCTTTCACGCCCAATGTAGAATGGGACGACGAGAACCACAGCAGTTAAAGCGCATCCATAAATACAACTCCATTTCATTTCATTTTGAGAAGTGAAGGTGTTGTAAGGAATTTAGGAGGCTTCAGAAGATCCAGTGAATAATAATAAAAATAATAATCACATTTTAGGTAGAATAAAATCCCCCTCTACATGCTGTAGGCGTTTAATGGAGAAAATAACAAATAATTATATATATAAACAGTAATAAACAGTAAGTTTAATAAAGAAATTAAACAGTATAACATATGAAATAAAAGTACCCACTTGGCGCAGTGGGCTAGAGCGTAGTGCTCTGGTTCCCGGGCAATGGAACGCTCTGGGGTTCAATCCCACCCATAGGGGTGCGGATTTTAAAAGGTGTAAGACCGATACTCACTCAGCATCGTGAAGAAAGCCAATTTCCCGGTTGGGGATGCATGATGATGGTCACATCACCTACCTCTCTCCCCGTATTGGTTGGATGATCGCTCACCTCTACTTGGGTACATGGGCATGAGGCGGACAAACAGGTCGGCAGGCCAGGGGTAAATCGTACTCGCTTTTGCAGTTGTCATTATATTGTTTAAGAATCGTTGCCTCAGGTGTCCTTGTTAGGAGATTTAAAATTTCCCCAGTTGCCGTGGATCTCAATTCACAAGAAACGAAAACCAGAACGAGAAAGGAAAGCAAAATGGTTTACAATACACCTGAAACGGGCAATGTTAAAAGTCGATTATACGTTTTTGATTCACGAAATTGTTCATCGCTTACAATTTAGCTTTCATAATGTAAGTCAACGAACTTCGAAATTCAATGCAATAGACATTTTCTTAATGCTAATGCATTCGTTTCCTCTGAATTTTTTTGCGAAAAATGGTTGTAATAAGTTTTAATAGATGAAATTCACTAGAAACTGTTGCTCTAATTTATTTTAGTTTTTAGGTTTCTAATTATAAGCATTATTAGCATTTTAAAATATAATCATGACTACTCTCAATCATAAAGACATTGGATTATATTTTACTTTTAGTGCTTGACCAGGAATATTAGAGAGCGACAGTTTTAATTCGACCTCCTTAAATAGTTCCTACCTTGAATACGACTCCTCACATATGAAACGAATATGCTATTCCCGGAAACGGGAATTGAAATGTCAAAATTTGGGCTGTGTCTCGTTCCTGGGCTCGTGCAAGCTTCCCTTGGGCTGCCATAGTCGCCCTCCATGGTGTAATGGTTACCATGCTAACTTCATATACCCAAGGTCGCGGGTTCAAACCCGGCGGAGGACGCTGGCTTTTTTTCGGACGTAAAAATCCTTAGCATGGCTTCCTTCGGAAGGGAAGTAAAGCTGTGGGTCCCGTGTCGTAGATTTACTCAAGCCTGATAAGAGAGGCCTCTGAGCAAAATTAAGCGATCTTTCACGCCCAATATAGAATGGGATGCTGAGAACCAAAGCAGTTAAAGAGCGTCCATAAATAACAGGTAATTTCAATTTCCATTTGGGCTGCCATATTAACTTCGTCATTCCTTCTGGTTTCCGTTCCTCGCTCTATTCCCCGAACCTTACCTGGGCTAAAAGAGCTGTCAACGTCATTTGACACGAGTAGCAGCAGCGGTTTAGAAGAGCAAGTTTTAGAGGATAACCACTAACCCAATGTCCATTAAGTGGACTATTGTGTCAGCTGGCACTTTTCCGATAATAGCTTTTAACAAACATTTATCCTCGTTGCCCACAGTTCTCTGTTGACGCTAGGCAGTCCCCTCTTTAGAAATTGCCAAAATAATAAGCTGCAGGTGCATGAAAATAATATAATTGTCTTGGGAGCCTGCACCCAAAAATTCGATACCGAGATTTCACCGGAAATATATGTTTTGAGACCTCCTGAATCCAAAAAAATGTGCGTGTAGCAAAGCTCAAAAACGAAAATTCCGTTAAATACCAAACTTGGTATTTAAGTTCAGTATCTCCCAAGGATGCGACACGAAGATTTTCAAGATATATTATATATGTTTCAGATAATTGCATGAAAAATGAAATGCATATATTGAATTTTCTGAAGTTCTGCTTATTCTGAAAGACTTCTGCATAACCAGTAAAGCATAAGAGACAGAGAAAAATCTTACTGCAAAAAAGTGTAGATCTTATTAAAACACACATTTTATGTCTGACATATCTTTTGTGGACTTAACCATTTCCGATATATGTATCCCAATTATTGGCTTCAATTTTAAAGTACTTATATGTATTTCTTAAATGGTAAGTCATTATTCGGTTTTCTTTCTCCTGTCAAGCAAAGGGAATGAAATTTCAACCCATCATTTAGCGACCAGTTTTAAAAAGACTTTACTATCGCTTTAGCCTAGTGTGTTTCCCCATTCTCGCGTATATACAAGAAAATATGTGCTAAAATTGTTGCTGTGAAGGATTGCCTTGTTATACGTGAGATATATAGAAGAATGAGCGTTGGTAAGAAAAGTTTGTTCCAGAATAAGTAGGAGACACTATCTGAACGAAGCACATAAACATTTTCATTCAATTTCACGCTGATTTTCGCATATAGATTGTTTCTGATTGTCTCTGTGGTCTAGTGGTTAGGATGCTAGCTTCCAATTTTAGAAGTTCCGAGTTCAATTTCAGACTGAAGAATGGGAAAATATTTATTCACTATTCTCCCAATTTTATGGACTCGCGAGTGAGAATTTATGTTTATACAGAAAAATCCAGCGTAGATAAAAAGATGAACAGATTAGTTGACCAGTGAACATTATTGCCTTATAAATTGGGGGGGGGGTGAATTTCTTCTTGGATATTACGGACTTCCATAAATGCAAGTGTGAAGACAACCGCCGTTAATTAAAAAAAAAAAAAAAAGGGGGATTCTTGCCAGTACTGCAATTATGTGTAAAAATATATCTCTACCCATTAGAATTCTCAGGAATTTTGAATATTGTAGAATTAAAATAAAGATATCTGTCTACGTTAAATTATTTATGATGTTTTGTCTAGAAATGGTTTCAAATTAAGCAATAAACAGTTATATACAAAATGCTGAAACAGCATTCAAAAGATTATCGATAAAAAAAAATATTACGAAAGAATAAATTTTGAAATCATAGTAACGATCACTTGCCAACAAAAAAGGGAAGGGGAAGCTGGCCTCAATTGTGTGGAGGTAGCGTATGTGCCTCACATTCAAAAGGACGCGAGTTCGTGTATCTCTTAGATTGAGTTACAAAGATAAGGTTTTTGGGGGGTTTTCCCTTATCTTGAGGAGACGAATGTCGATGGATTCTTTTAAGCTCGATGGATTCTGAGATTATTTGAGTATAATTTTACCAATTCCATTCCTCGTTCGATAGGATCAACCAGGTTAGAGGATTTTAAACTACTATAAAAAGAAGAAGAATCTGAAACTTTAAAAAATCTTCCGTCAGATAAGCACGAAATATTAGGAAAATAACTAACGTTATATAATAAATTATTCGACCCAAACTCTTATGTTTTTTCGAGTACTACGTTTTCGTTTGCTAAATTTTATCAATTTCCTATGATTTCCTAGTAAAATAAAATTCAGTCAGTATGAACAATATCTCCAAGGTTATTCAGAGTAAATTCAGCATATGCATTGTGTTAGTCGTGTCAGTATCCTAAACATAGTTATTTAATAAAAATCATTAGTCACTTCTGTGGAAATGAAAATTAACGAGAGGTTTTCTATGCAAAGAGTAGTTTAAGTTGGGACTTATTTTAAAAGCTTCGTCCGGCATGCTTAAGCAGTGTCTAATTGAAATATGAAATCCAGCATTTTTTTTATTATTTTTGATAAAGAAGGAAAGGAAGAAAGAGAAACAAACTATGAATCATATGATTTATCAAGCTTAATACTGATAATGTTAAACATAAAAAATTGAATTGCGAAACTGTTAACATAACGTTTTTTGTTGCAGTAAGTTTTCTTCCATCTCTCCATTTTGCTCACTGAGAATGATGACTTCACAAACCATTTACAGAAAATACAATTTGTCACGCTAATATTGATAGTATATTAGGAATGTGTTCTTTTTATCACCATTGTCAGAGCCCTCTTTTGAGAAAATAATAAACAAATAATGTCTAATATATGAGCGATGATTTCCACGAATTACGCACACACACACACACACACACACACACACACACACACAAACCTAAATTACAATTTTGTGAAATTACTGTGACATCTGGAGGTGAAAGTTCGAAATCGAAATTTTTGGTACATGTTACAACATGTGTCCTCACTTTAAACTCAAAATGTATGATTATAATATCAGTACCATTTAAATGACAACCATGAAAATTATAACACTAGAGACATATTTACAAAATGATTTTCAAGGCAATAATCACTGAAATCTACCCATTATTAAAAGCAATAGATTGAAGAAAAACAATCCTTTGGTAAATTACATATATTTCTTCAGGATATTGATCGAAAGAGAAACTACCTATTCTAAAAGTAAGAATCAATTCTAGCTAAAATGATGTTTCTCTGGGCTGATATAAAAGGAAAGAGGAATTATAAATAACAGGAGATATGAGAAGAGTGAGAAAGGAAACTGAGGATAATTAATTTGAAAGTTAATAGCATTATCAATTAAACATGCACTAGGCACGCACATACATCTGAAGCATGTGGCACATAGGGTCTAAACCGGTCTCCTGCGTTATTTCTGCAGGTTTTCCAGCTTTGCTTGGCAACAGTGCTCAGGGCGTGATACCGTGCATCACTGGGCGAAGATCATAGCACAGTTGTTTCCTGCCACTTCATTCCAACACTTCACTCAGCCGTGATGACAGCCTACCCCCAATGCTGAGCTGTGATTATTGCATGTTGCAGGCAGACTCCTGCGAGTTGTGAATACACCACTGCTCTCTGCCGCACGCTCACGCTGAAAGCTTGCATTACTGCGCCATAACCACTTTCCTGGCGAGTATATTCATCACAAATATTCTACAACGCAAACAAAAATTATTAATTGCTACAATCTTCCTGAAGCGGGAAAGAACAGGAGTACTTCACATCTCTTCTAGGGAACATATTTTAGCTTTTATCTCACATATTTTTGTGCGTTTTAAAAGTGTAGTTTACGTCAGCAGTAGTAGTCATCCTGCATTGTAGGCATATTAGAAGCCTCATTTTGTTAATAAAAAATAGTGAAATTGCTCTTGTATTGTTAAGGATACATTAGCATTATGCATTCGAGAGGAAGTAAAATGTAATATGTTAAATTTACATTACTTGTTTTACGCGCTCTAAATTATATTTATCCATATTTCTTCGAAATAATAATCTTGCAAAGTTAAATTTTCTGTTTTATATATGTTAGTCGAGATCCTTATTTGTACAAGTGGTTTCATTATTTGGTCTAAGAAACACACTTATATTACTCCACGTTTATCTCGAATAGCATGAAGTAGAAGAATAATCTTTCGTAGCTATATTTTGTTTCCAAAATATGTAGAGAAGGTCATGTGAATGGAACATCAGATTTTTGTATTATAAATCTTAAATTTGCACTATGTCTTAAACAATTGTCTTTCCTTCATTAATAACAATAATAATAATAATAATAATAATAATAATAATAATAATAATAATAACAGCATTTACTACAACGTCAGCAAGTGTTTCTCTACCTATTAAGTACATAATACATGACAAGGAAATAAAATGCATATCTATTGTTCTAACTACTTTATGTCAATATAGATAAACAGATAAAATTGTTTTATTACGTATTTTATTGTAGGTACAAGGGGAATAAGGGAATTTACAAAGCTTAAACCGTGCCTAACGGGACAAAACCTAGCGCGTGTTGGCTTATCTGTACTCCCGGGTTGTATTGTCACACATTATTCGAGGGCCACCCCTGGAGAGCTGCAGGGCCAACATGTCGAGTGCAGGTCCAACTTCGCAGCCTCCTAGTATCGATCAGCACACCCACCCCCGAGATTAAAGCCTGCCGCACTCGTGCTGACGCCTGTTTTAACAATCTTCACCGACGCAAGACATCTCTCTTTGGAAATTTCACAGCCAGCTATTGAATATGTTGCATTAACGTCCTCTACTCTCAATAATTAGAGAAGGGTAGTCCTAAAACCGTTAAACGAGCGGATTAAGCGATCTTGTGGTGCAGCATCGCCAGAGATTCATTTTACTTTCTCTACCAAGATTTATAAACTTCTAATTTGTTTTTATAAGGGCACTGAGTTTTGGATACTTGAATAAAGTTAATTCTCTGTCTATATTAATGTTTATTTTATTATTGAATAGTGAGTCCACAATGTAGACGATTACACTTTCTAAAAACGATATTATGTCTAGTTTTTCTCTAGTCCCATGAACTGTCCATAGAGGTTTTCGTGTATATTCTTGCGAAAAAAATGTTATCGGTGTTAGCGATTCGAAATGAGTCACGTCTAAAACTTGGGCCTTCATTTGAGTTTGCTGTTCTCAAGGTGTTGCGCGTTCGAGATAAATCGTTTTAAAACGCAATTGAAAATCGATAGTTATAGTCCGTAGTACCTTAATGAATAGCGCTAGGTATTTTAATGTATCGTATAAAAGTAGAGCTAGGTTACTTGTAATTTGCATGTCAAAGTATGGTCGAATGAAAAAAGCTAGTGTATTAACTATGACGATATCTCTTGCAATTTCACACAGCTGTTGCAAATGGTTTTAAAACTCTGGTATTTAGAGCATCTAAGCTACACCTCCGTTCTCTTAATTAACGCGCCGTGGTCGAGTGGTTAGACAAAGTGGCCTGGGTTCGATCCCAGGCAACCGTATGTGGGATTTGTGGTGGGCAAAGCGGTACAGGGGCGAGTTTTCTCCGAGTTTCCCTCGCCATCGAATTCCACCGGTACTCCATCTTCATTCATCGCGGTGTCTATATAGTAAATGTTGGCGTCAAACCAATCGAGGAAAAAGAAAGAAAGAAAGAAAAAAAAACATCGCGCTTTGACAAATCTCACTCCCAGGTTGCCTGGAAGAGCAACTCAGAATCGTTAATGCTAATAAAACAGCAATTTGAGTAGTTTCATCTACATTGTGTAAGCTAAGTCATGTAATAATCTGGAAAACAACTAAGTTCACTTGCGTCTGATAGCTCAGCGAAGTGGCGCGATGGACGGATAATAATTTGTGTTAAAGTTTATTCTTACTCCAAACTTTTATCAGTTTAACATTAGCTTCGTTGTTTTCTGAGGAAGTTTTATCGTAGTGTATGGATGGTTAGTGGTAAACATTCCTCCATGTTACATCAGTGGGCATGATCTTGTAAAAGTGCTGGAGGTTCTAGCATCTACGTTTCGATTTGGGTTGTTTCTGTGGATAGTAATAGCATAGAACGCGGGTCACTGACGGACACTTCCTTATAGTCAAAGATTTCTCTAAGCGAATTGCTACTTTTATTTATAACTGGCAGTTATGTATTCATATCACTATCATTTGGAGTCAGAGAACCCCTTGTATCATTATTTTACTGTACTTCTCAATACTTGACCCAAATTTTCGCACTAAGACAATAATGAACTTGATAATAGACTAATGTTAAATGTCTCATTTTCTTAGTATCTATTGGTTACAGCTTGTTGAAAACTTTGTTTAAAATGTAAGAAACCTTAATAATGAAATATACACTTGGATTATTATATTTTACTGAGTCGCAATTTTGAATCTTTTTTTTAAAGTTTTGGGCAACATTTTAAAACTAATTTATCCAATGTTTCAGTAATAAAGTAGCTTCTAGTTAATTTATTAAAATCATACGTTAAAATTTAAACAATTAATTAAGCAATTTTAAGTTTCAAGTTTCATTATTTTAGGTATATTGCTCCAGAGCAAATGGAGCATTTGCAGAGAAAAACATAGTTTCGATACAAATGTATTTAAAGTATGTAAACACAACAGAGTATAACTCGTCAATCTTCTAATACATTGCAACTCCATATGTTGTCAACATAATTTCCAATATCAGCATAGAAAACGGAAAAAAAAACAGTGGTATGTACATTGATTTCCCCCCCCCATTTTCCATGTTTTTCTTAATCAGGAGGCTTTTAAATATTTTAAACTAAATTGTAATACTATTTACCATAAGTCAAAGACTTAAAACTAATATTTTAGAGATAAATAATCAATAAAGTAACAACAATAAAACATTTTTTAAACTAATTCAAGATCTTCTCGGGCTTCTAGCCAGGTAAAAACTTGGCTTGACACCAACGTTTCGAAGAAGTGCATCTTCCTCGTCTTCAGGGTGAACTGAAGTTCATCAGTTCACCCTGAAGACGAGGAAGATGCACTTCTTCGAAACGTTGGTGTCAAGCCAAGTTTTTACCTGGCTAGAAGCCCGAGAAGATCTTGAATTAACACGTCGCCAGGAAAGCTATAGTTCTTATTTTATTTTTTAAACTTTTTTCATTCTGGTCGACAAGCAGCGTTCCAGTTTGCGATATTAATGTGCAATGAGCGCGGCGGTAATATACTTCTCCCAAAACTTAAAAAAGGAACAACCAATATGGCGCTTCTTTGTAAGAGGCTACAAATACGACGTGTCCTTGTATGATTGGAATGGGATCAAAATAACCCTCATAAATTTGTATGATAAAGAAAGTTTGGCAACTTTTATCAATTTATTTCAGCAGTATAATTTTAAAACTTTTTTTTTTTTTAATTTTGCAGCAACTATGCATGCAATTAAATCACTGTAATGGCAAAAGCTCGAACGTCATAGAGAAATGGGAAGTGTGGGCAAGTTTTATGCTATCTGCTGATATTTTTGCAATGTCCTTACGTCGACATACAGCTGATAAGTTGTATCCGTTGAGGCGGATAAGTAGACGAAGCTCCCCTTCCCGAGAACCAGACAGGGGAAAGGAAAGCTCGGGGGTGAAACTGCCGCCATACCCCGAAAGGGGAGAGTTGCTGTTTTCTCGCCCTACCCAGGGTTAGACTCGACCCCAAGGAGCGCAGAGCTTCATCTCGATAAGATCAACGATCAGCATGGTGTTAAGTAGCGAAACACCTCAAGAATAAGTCCTACCTTTTTCCGACTTAGTTGTACACGTTAAGTTTCACAGAAGCTATAACCAAACCATTTGTGTGTGTGTGTGTGTGTGTGTGTGTGTGTGTGTGTGTATGTGTAACCCATTTTTGAAGCAAAAAAAATCTAATGAGTCACATTCACATAGCTTTGCCTACTTATTCTGCAACAAACTTTCTTAAAAAATAAGAAACAGAATCTTATTGTCCCTTTTTTCTTCAACTAACAAAGATAACATTAACTTCTAGAAGAGATTTTATTGCATATTTCCTTGTAGGTACAACATGAATAAAGGAATGTACTAGGTTTAAGCAAGTCAACTCTTTTAGGACGGGTCACTTTGTGATGGTGTTGAAATTCTGTTCGCTTTCTATGACCAGAATTTAAAATTCTTATGTGTTAATTCAAAAACTACTATTCTGCAAAGGATTGTCCTTAAGGCAGGTTATTCTTCTAATTCTAATCGAGATAAACATTGGCAGAAATAGTTTTAGACATTTTCTTTTAGACATTATGAAAACAAGAATATACAGAGGCTAAAATGATAGTCAAATATATTAAGAGCTGGCCAGTATGTAATGGAATTAAACCTTACTGTATATCAGTTTAGGTTAAAAGGATATGCATACAAAACTTAAACAGTGAATATATGTAAAATCTTTGAATATATGAGATACCAGAAAATTAGAAACGAAGATAAATCAACTTAGTATTTGGCAACTATATAAAAGTCTTTTAGTTGAATCAGTCTGCACAAGAAGCTATAGATATGGACTGTGGTTGCCTTATGTGAAAAAGAAATTTAAGGGGAAATTAAAATAGGGCGGGATTCGGTCTTTTCATCGATTTCTAATTCATAGCTCCGTTTAGTTACGCTTGTTTTACTTCAGACTTAAAATATTGTTTACTAATGTTGGAAAGCAAACCCATATTGAACATTTTCGGCCAGACGATATTTTATCACTGATACGACAGAAATTAAGGTAAGAAAGTGAATTCTGAATGAAGTAAATCTTGAAGCTCGTGAAGTCATATGTAAACTGGCGAAGTTCTTCACGGAAAGTGTATTTGCGTGTACTGCTTTCAAACTGAATGTCATTAAGTTGTGTAATGACAGTGTACGTTTCATTTCCTCATTGGATTCAAGACTTTTTGTCGTACGAGTCACTGCGGGAGTCCGTCCCTTTCGTAAATATAAACTGTCGATCCCTCGAAATTCTCAAGGAGCCTGGGGAGGCTAAACTTTGGCATTTTCGACGTATACTAGTTATGTTATATTTATTTATCTATAATGAGAAACTGCATGCTCAAGACTGACAAGAAACTTGTGCTATGACCTTTACCTAGTGACTTGGCTGCCACGTTCCCCCTCCAGTCGGACTCCGAGTTGCGTATGCCAAGCAAAGTTGGAACGGGTTCTAGACAGAATAGGGAATAATCCTGGTTAAAGAAAAAATTTCATTTTACTCAGAATCCACAACTTCCGGCTTTATAAGCCAGCATGCTAACCATCTGACTATTCAGCCTCAATCAAATTAAATTTGTTAGACCTAGAGCCATCCACATTTTTCAAGTCTTGTATTGTTTACAGCACTCTAGCAACGGTCCATTTTTAGCTTCCCCAAAGATAACAAAATGCTTCTTTCTTGTAAATTTATTGTCTTTGTTGAAGTGCTGGTAATGAAGGGTGATGCCAGCTGTGAAATATATTTGCTGCCATTTCTCAGTCTGCAAGACGTTTTCCAAAATAGCGCCATGTTTTCCTCGGCAGGGCGTGATGGATGAGCTGTGTAACCGTTCAGCACATGCCAGACTCGAGGTTAATTGCTGTAGATGATACTCGTTTCTTCACATCCGCCTCAAATAATTGTACGATAAAAAGTGGAGTAGCAATCATTTCAGCGGTTAGCGCGAGAAGCTAGCTCTATGTTCCAAATTACTAACGCCATTTTCGTGGAATTAACAGAAAACTGCAATTATTAGATAATATACACTATTATTTCTAGGTATACCACTTAATGAAGCAAACATATTCCATAATGAATATATACGCGTGTATATATATATGGCTAAAGCATAGTCAGGTTTTTAAGAGCGGTTCACTGCCTTGGTTTTGAAATCCCATACGCTTTAATGGACGCAGAAAGGAAGCACAGTATTTTAAAATTTAAACCTAAAACAAGTAATATCTTGGATATGGTTAACGGCACAAAAATTGACAAACTGTTTCCTATAACTAGAGCTAAATTTTTTGTGCACCAAGATTCTGCCTCTCTCTTACGGTTTAGAAATTGAATGAAAAACGCTTCACAAACTATTTCTAAAATATTAAAAATCAACTGTCTTTAGCATGTACCGTTTGATTAAAATCCTTACAGAAATATAGAATATAAAAACGTTTGTGGGTTACATTTTCAGTTTTGTTTTCGCTGATATGTAAAGGACGTCTTCACTTATTCCATGAAATAAATGAGAAAATCCGTCATAGGACAGTCGGTATATAAGTTTCCCTGTTCTGTCATCTGTAAGAAATCTTACTCAAGAGATTAAGAGAAAGAGGCGGAGTTCTTCTATCGCTCTGCATTGGTGGTCTCGCTCCACCACAACGGCATCGTGAGTCTCAGAGGATGAGTAAACAGCAAGGACAAATGTTCGCGTATCTTCAGCGAAAGTTCCAGGGTGCCGCCGTGTAGAGATTGGCCGTTGCTGCTGTATGAGATATCACATCTTCATCCAGAAATATTAATTCTCTAATTACGCCTCTTACTTTCACCTAGGTTCATAATATGAACACTCACCTCCAGGTTACCGGCTACACTGTTCTAATCATTATTTCTGTCCCTGTGTCGCACCATCAGGGCGTGTTAACAAAAACTAGTGACAATAAATTGAACTGGATAGCCCCGCACTCAGTCTGCGGTGCGAGGGGGTTCCGAGTTCGTTTCCCATCTGAGAGAAGATATTTTTCTCGAGCCAACATTATTCCGTACACTTCCCATTTTAGTAATGTGTGTATGTGAGTGAATGTGATCTAATGTATAAAACCCAAAGAAATAAAATCAAGGGCAACGTATATGTGTAAATATCATTGACTACAGATAATTCCCCGCTAATTCATAACCATTGCGGTTAAAGGTGAGGTATGGAACAATTAAACAATTTATCGTCGGCTTACCTAGGGTTAGAGAGAGAGAAAGGGGGGGGGGGCTCACTTTCCTACTACCCCTCGAAGTAACGCACATTGCGCATGAGAATTCGTGCCCTTCGTATTTTGGTCATAGACATTCAAGTTCCCTTAGGCCACGTCGGCGTATATTGGACGACCTTTACAGTAGTTTCTTGATCAGAGAATCTAGTTGGCGAGCCCGCCACTTTGTACATATGGTATGAGGGATAAACTCATCATCCATAGAGGGCACTTAAGGACGAAATCACGTCTTGCGGACGTCAAACATGACGAATTTAGCCTAGGAACCTTTTCATTCAATGTATGGGATTCTTTTAGACATTACACGGTACTAAAGGCATTACTTCCCTTCCGAAGGAAGTCATGCTAAGAACTTTTACCTTCGAAAAACCTATCATCCTCCACCGAGTTTGAACCAGCAACCTTGAGTATTATTGCCTAGCATGGTAACCATTACACCACAGCAAAAATAAATGTAAATGGCGTGTTATCTATGGACGATCTTTAACTGCTGTGATTCTCAGCGTCCCATTCTATATTGGGCGTGAAAGACCGCTTAATTTTGCTCAGAGACCTCTCTATCTGGCTTGAGGTTCTTTTACGTGCCGTAAATCTACGACACGGGACCAACGGCTTTACTTCCCTTCCGAAGGAAGCCATGCTAAGGATTTTTACACCCGAAAAAAATCCATCGTCGTCCGCCGGGTTTGAACCCGTGACCTTGGGTATATGAAGTCAGCATGGTAACCATTACACAACGGAGGACGGCATTACACCACAGCGGAAAGTCATATAAGGTAAACTTTATTAAGATTTCCTAGATAAGCAGAACGTATTCTCTTGCCGCAAGGAACAAAGTTGTAATGAACGAGGAGAAAAGTAATGGCTTTTTACAATATGCAACTTGTGTTGTCGCTAACTTGGTGAAATTTGTGTTGCTGGTGCGAAGCAAGAGAAAGTGTGGCGCTGTACATACAATAGGTCATACTGTGTCGTGTAATGCTTTACTTGGATTAAATTGTAACAAGACTTGAGTTCTAGGAGATGTATTTAAGTATACTCACACCATGTTATTTCCAATTATCCCCAAAGAGTCTGTGTTTTTCAACATTTCATTATTTGCTTTAAATTATTTATCCTGTTACAATGAATTATAGTAAAATTCCATGATTACGCTGCCGATTATAACGCTATCCCGTTTATTACGCTCTGTTTATAAAAGTCCCTGGACGTCTCATGTTAATAATGCATGATTTTACCCTCTTTAACATTTCTATATCTCCTATCACGCTATTTTGGATAAAAACAAACAAAAACTTTGTAAATAATTTGCCAAATGTTTAATGTTTTTGAAAAATGACTAGAAAATAGTTTGACTGCACTCAGCATGGATTCCTTCGGAAGGGAACTGAAGCCGTTAGTCCCGTGTCGTAGTTACGGCACGTAAAAGAACCTCAAGCCTGAGCAAAAGTAAGTGGTCTTTCACGCCCAATATAGAATGAGACGCTGAGAACCACAGCCGTTAAAGAGCGTCCATAAATAATAGGCCATTTACATTTTTTTTCAGCGGTCGAGTGCTCGAGCGCCTTACTGGAAAAGTTCCGTAAAGTAGCACAAAATGGCAAAGAGTAAATGTAATAATTAGCATTACGATCATACAGCAATCAATGATCGAAGATTTTTTTCTTATAAGAAATTATCTGTTGCTCATTTTGCACTTTACTGTACTCGATTATTCAGATATAGTATGTGTTGTACTGCATTTCTTATTAAAAGATGTCAAGATTGTTTTTTCACATCTTAATATATCATGTTTCGTGTACAGCGCTATCCCGACTATTACGTTTTTAAGCCGTAATCCACTGAAGATCATAATTGCGGAGTTTTACTGTAGTCTTGCTTAAATATCAATTGCAAACTTCATTCAAAACTAGAATTTCGTTACTTGACTCTAATCATTTTATTATAGAAACGATCATGTCAAACTTGGTTCGAAACTGCACTTCGTAAATAGTTTTCTTTCGGAAAGTATAATACGACTGGAGAAGCACACAACATTTTTACGCACCTGCTACTTAAGCCGTAATATGAATTGTCAATCTCTGAACATGAATACACTTTCCAACGGATAGCCGAACTTGTTAAGGCACTTATTCGTGAACTAGAGGATTATGTTCAAATTTCGCCAGGATGGACCATCCCTAACTGAGTTTTTCCACGTTTTCCTCAGTCTTCGTAGCAGCCAAATACCGGGAAAATACGTTAAACTTGGCCTTGGAACGTTTTCTTCACAAACTTCATTTCCCAGTTATCTTATTTCATATATCATCAATCAATGTCCACCAGTGCCGTATATAGTAAGGCCGGGTATTAAGCATTACTAAAAGAAATAAACTTGAAATTTAATGAATTGGTTCCAATTTTTTTTTTTTTTTTTTCGTGTTCGAACTTGCCTATTGGCTATCTGCCAAAGAAATTACAGCTAATCGTCTTAATGAAGCATATAATGTTACTATCACTTCCTAGGATGTTATAAAGAAGCGAAAAGCAATTGATTTCGTGACTTGTATGGAGAAAGTTCATAGATTTTTACAGCTGACGTCATACATATGGGTTAGTTTGGGTGTAAGGGGTTAAACCTTCTAACCTGACCTGCTCAGTTCATCGATGAACACTGCACGGCTTTCAAGTAAAGCGAGAGGGAACGGCACATACTGCAGCTACAAATTCTAAAACTGCGGTAAACTGAAATCGTGCCTTACAGAGAAACTTCATTGTGTAGTTTGTATCCCAAAGCAAAGCAAGGTTTGGGTTAATAGCCTGAAATGTGTTATACAAGTTGCCCAAGTTTTTTTAAACTTTAATGTCTTATAAAAGCAACCCGTTCTGACAGTCGATATTGAACATTTCTTCATTTGAAATGCTAGGAAAGGGATAAAAGGAAATATACAGTTACAGTTGATTTAGTAGAGATCTTCAGAACATTTCAGTAATCTTTATTTTAAAACAGAAGCCTCGAACTTTAATTTTTAATAACTTCAGATTCTATATAGGAAAAAATAACTTATAATTTTATGTTCGGTAGTACTGAGTGAGCAATGCTTGACGCAACCGGGGAACCGCGTGGGGAGTGTATTTCTCCTCCGCTGCGCGAGGCTGTGAGTTGAAATCTTGCGCAGTAGCATGTATTTGTTAGGGACGCAATACAGTGTGCTGAGCATTGGGACTCTGAGACGGCACACATAACCAATTTCTCACTACAGGAAATACAGACGTGTTTCAAGATAAAATTATCACTAACTACACATGGCCTCCTCGTTCCCCCGATTTAACCCAAGTGACTTTTATCTCGCAGAGGGGGAGGAGGGAGGTGCTTTAACAAAGAAGGTGTAAAAAATAAATCAAGACACGCTAGATGAGCTATCATTCGTCAAGATATTGCTGCGATTTCTCAGAGGAAACTCTAGAGAGTAATGAGCGATTTCCTAAGCAGGTGTAAGAAATGCTTGAATAACGGAATTCCAGCATCTCCTTACTTAATATCTTTTCTTTTCAAATGTTTGTGTGAGTACGTTAGAAATAACTTTCGTGACGACCATATTACATTTAGTGCAGACTTTTTGTCACCTGCACCTCCCACACTAGTAGCCAGCCGCACCGGGCCGTCGCACACCGCGAATCTGGTTACCTGAAGGATTGTTCATCCCGTATTTTTAGTTAGGAGGAGGGTTTACCACCTGCTGCAGAAAGAGAATTCCTCAAGCATAACGGCACGTGACAATTCCTACACAGCAATGCTGTTTTGTCGATAGGCAACCTGTCATGACATGCGCCATCATGAACAAGTCATCTTATACTTACCTCGCTTGACTAAAGCAACAGAAAGCAGGCAGTTCGACAGTAAAATTTATAATAGGCGCTATAGCGTTCCGAAAAAAAATTTTAACAGCTTTTTGCTGCTTTGGTTAAAAATCTTAAACGAATGTTAAGCAAGAATTCCACTGATACAACACGCAGACATGTAGTAACATAGGCTATGTTTTAACAGGCGCATCGACGTGTCACGCAACAATGTGTTGAGAAAACATACTTAAATAAATATCAGAGAACAATTGATGTCTTATTTTGCACTATAAAAGCTGACCAGTGCTTTTAACTGGAATTAAAGAAATTTTCTGGTTTGTCCCATCAGCATTTATGAAACATACTACTAAAATGCATCTTTGTTAAATTTATACCGTAAATTAGAGATCATTTTTCTTAAAACCAAGATTTGTCATAAAAATATCTTAAAACATATGGTGTGTTAATCAAAATTGTTAGAGCTGTTTTACAACAAAATAAAAATATTAAAACATTATCCATGTAAAGGGTAATTTAGGGTAGGGGTATTTTTTAAAACCTCCATGTCGCATCCTTGGTATTTAACGGACTTTTTATTTTATTTAAACGGATCACACACACACACACACACACACACACACACACACACACACACACACACACACACACACACACACACACACACACACACACACGTCTGCGCTCGCCAACACGCCCAAGCAGATGGACATTTTTATATTTTTTTAAACTCTAGAGGTCTCAAAAGGTGAATTTTCGGTGAAATATAAATATAGGCATAGTTTTTTTTTTTTTTTTTTTTTTTTTTTTTTTTTAATAGATACTTTCCGTTCTGACTATACGTAGTAGAGAAATTAAAAATATGTCTAGCACATGCTTTCTACTACATCAGAAAATTAGGATAATTTTTCTGAAATATTCTTTATAAATAGTGAATTTAAATTCAGTTTTTTTAAAAGGTTGCATTTTCTTAGAATAAATGTTAAGGATTCACAAAAAGCTATATGTGTGAGAACATAGATCTATCTTTTCATTAAAACTAATATCGGTATTTCTTTTGTGGTAGCTATTAAACCGCGATGTTGAATATGTTTCCTCGTTTTGCTGCGTACTCTCATTTCCGAACAGTTACAGTCTCTTGTGCTCTAATATTGATTGTATCCTTTAAACAAATGACTCGCATCACGTTTACTGCCTTGTGCAGATGTGACGTAAACCGCTCGTCGGTAACGGAGAAAGTCCTTCTAAAAGTCGCAACGCACACCCTTAAACATGGTTAGGAGAAGGCCTCGAAATTTAAAACTTATAAATTTCTTACAAACATCTAAAAATATGTGTTCCATTCACATGAGTTTCTCTACAAACTATTATTACATTATTCCTTTATCAACATCATAGCAACCGAGATAACGTTAACAAAGATTGTTGTATTAGTTCCTTCTAAGTAGAAAGAAAGTAAGGTAATTCACAGGCTAAAGCAATAGCCAAATCTTTTAAAAAGTAGGTCGCTATGTGAAACAACTGAAATTCGATTCGGTTTACACGGCCAGGAGTTAAAACAAACGACATATGAGACTGACTGCGAGCTGACTTCTCACCCGGAGGTCCTGGGTTCGATTCCCGGCTGGTGCGGGGAATTTTTCTTTAACCAGAATTATTCCCTATCCCCACAGATTCTGGAAGTATGTATGTGAGAGTGAGGGTGTGTGTTTAAGGAAAATAAAAACGATTTAAACCCAACGTAAAAGAAAATACAATGAGTTGTTTCTAGTACAAATCCTATGACCTTAGATGTTAAAGGGACTATATAAATGAAACGATTAAAAAAAGACAGGTGAAAGGTGATCTCCCGTTGGAGAACACTTTAAATAGCTTAAAAGTGAAACCAATTACACGGAATATCTCGGAAACAGTTAATTCTACAGTGCAAAAAAGTGCATATGACATAAATTGTGTATTTTAACGAGAAATACATTTATGTGTAGTAAGTTTTTGTCTATCTCTTATGGTTTACCAGTTATGCAAAATTCATCAGATTTGTTCATAGTATATGCTGCATGTTTTAAGAATTTGTAAATAGTTCTGTATTTTAGAATATTTTCATTCATGTTTCAGATATAGAGTCCTACATAGTTGTGGCTTCAAACGTTCACAAGATACGATTAACAAGACCTATGTTAAAACAGAGGAGAAAATGAATGGTTTTACAATTTGAGCAATGTCATTAATGTTGCGTGGAAACGTGATTCATGGCCACAGAACTAGGAAACAGAGCCATATGTCAACACAGTGCCTCCGGTTGTTTTTCTGCTATAGCACGTGGAGTGCATTACGGGATATCATTTCTCTAATTTACAGGCTAGGGCTAATTGCATAGATGGAGAAAAGGATGGCTTTTATTACAATTCATTACTGTCCGGGAATAATTTCGCTACCACGTCCATTCGTTATGCTTGTTCCTCGCGTTAAATTTTAGTTCTTGTGTTGTGGTCCGGCAGAGGGTGTAAATAAATAATGTGCCAACCATTTTTCCGGAAGTTATACGGCCTGATGTTGGCATTTTTCATGTCATTTTTTTTTTTTTACCTCCCCCTCAGAAAAAAGTACAGTGCAGGGTTTCCTTTCTCATAACACACCTGGTTTGGTTCCGCTGAACTTCCAGATTCGGAACCCTTGCGGATTTCTAACCGGAGTTGAAACAAAATACATCATAAAGATACTTTTCCATAACAAATCGATATTAAATTACTGTGATTAAATTTTGAAGTCACAAATCGGTAGTTCCTCATTTTCCCAACAGATAAAGTTCTGCAGACCCTTTCATCCTCCGTGATCTCGAGGTAACATGTTAGTCTGTTGATACCCGAGGTCGCGGCTTCAAACCCGGCGGAAAACCATGAATGTTTTTCGGGCGTATCCTTAGTAAGGGAAGTCCCGTGTCGTAGATTTACGGCATGTAAAAGAACTTCAAGCCTGATAAAGAGCCTCTGAGCAAAATTAATCGATTTTTCACGCCCAATATGGAATGGTTCGCTAAGAACCGTAGCTGTTAAAGAGCGTCCATTAAAAAATAAATAAATAAATCTGGAGCCCTCATACCTCATCCATAAGACTATGCGGATTGCTAATTTCTATAAGCTTCAACCAATTTACTGACATTTTTACCTTATTTATTCATCATAATTATAACAGAAAATTAATTTTCGTGGTCCTGTACTCCTGCGAAAATGCGTTTCCAAAATGAAAATCAAGCGACGTGTAAGTGCCTCACTTAATGAATATTTGAAAGCTTTAAAATTTAGAATTGTACATATTATTTATCAAATATGGTTTTTTGTTATCACGTACTCCATTATAAATGTGTATAAATACTTGCGTTACTAAAAAGCAATCGTACATTAAATTTATAAAATCTGAAACTTCATTTGATATTAGGCGGACAGTCATCTTTAAAGAAAATATAATAACATTGAAAGCTAATGGTAAGCATTTTTAAGGTGACAAGATGTAAGATGATAAGACTAGGAGAAATTAGAGTATTAATATTTCAAGCACTATTTGAATAACCTTGCGCAAGCGATTAAAGATCGTGTTTGGCTAATTACATGACTACAGAGAAAGGCGAAACCTCAATTGGATCCTGTTTTTCAAATTTTGTCGAAACTTCACTGTTTAATATGTACTGTTAAGTGCTCAATTTACGTAATAAGTAGACCAGGTTTTGCATATTTAGAGGTTTTTAGTGAAAATGCATATTTTTGTTCTTTGTTTTGTTTTGTCTTGCATACAACTGCATATTTAGGCATTTTTTTTTAATTTTCATATTTTTGTACACATTTGCAGCTCAAGAAATTCATGTGAGAAATGTGTTTACGGTCCTGAGGAATTACAGGCTCATGTACCTTCACAGTACTAACATTTTAAAAGTTCGGTAATATTGGCACTTCATATACTATATTCCGCAGAAGATAGTTAACTATGTTCTAAATGGTTCCTTAGAAGAAAGTTTGAGCAGGGTAATAATGCTAATGATCACAGAATACGTTGATTGTTTATGTACACTACATTTAGACCAAAAACTAGGTACACTCTCGTTATATTAATGTGATTAACTGCTGCCTACGTACAGACTGTGGTGTCTCTTTAAAGGGGCAGCCAGATTCTCAATTAAATGTTGTGCAACTGTCTCTAGTTTCATTTTTTAAACTTTATTACCTCGATAACAGGCTGTGATGTTGAACGTTCATTTGCAATTAAGCTCGTATGTGCGAATAAATGGCGCTCTTTCATACCAGAACATTTAGAGAGGGCTGTCGTGTATTGTAATATAAACTTTAGCAACATTTAAAAGCATGTTTCATTGTAAATATAAGTATCGTTTCCCAGAAATATTGAATAATTCAAGTATTTTCTTCCAAATTTCCAACTCTTATATGACCAATAATTCTTTGTGTTATTTAAAACTTACACTTTCACAGAGAAAAAAATGAAAATGCGAGTTCAAAATATGCTTAATTGAGGATGGAATGCTTCTTTTTCCATTTCCAACAAACGCATGGCTTATTTAATGTGTAAATAAGTTTAAATGCCTTCTGCAAGGCAGAATGACCCCTGTTGGGGTCAGCATCGGTATTGAAGTGTGAACACGTGTAAACAAAAGGAATAGTCTAAAGTATGTTGATTACGCTGCGCGATTACGAAGGTGCAGAATACATCAGGTAGTAAATTATGTGATGTGTTTGTAGAAAAACTGTGAGAGGAAGAGATTAATAGCTAACATACTGAAGTGGATACATATTAAAATATCTGTATCTATACTTATATGTATAGGTATATAATACTACTAATACTACTATTATAAATTTGCTTTCGTTAATGCCTGTTAGCGACACTCAAGTTTGAGCGATTTGTAGAGATGTCATTGTTTACATGCTTAATTTGATATTGTGGAAACATAACCGAAAGAATACATTCTGTCAAGAAAGTACCGGGAATTGATCATTTAAAAATCCTGTTTAAAAGGGGATTCGAAATTATTGTTGTCACTAAGTTGGTACAGCTTTCCTCTATGTCCACGCGGAGTTTGATCGTCACCTGTCATCTAGTTTGCTTACAGCACTCCATTTTGTTAGTTCATCTCAAAGGTAATTTGCGATTTTACGATGGATACGAATATTGAACAAAGAATCTGTCTCAAATTTTGCATTGCAAATGGTATTTCGTGTGCCGAATCGCTGAAAATGTTACAGAGGGCTTACGGTGAATTGACTATCAAAAACACCTGCATATGAGTGGTACAGTGCATTCAAAAGTGGTCGAGATGTGGTGGAAGATTTGCCTCGCTCTGGTCGGCCATCAACGGTTTCAACTGAACTGAACATCGCTAAAGTGAAGAAAATGGTGTCTGAAAATCGTCATTTAGGTCTGAGAGAGATTGCAGGTAAACTTTCTGTGTCTCACGAATCGATTCGTACCATTTTAAACGATTGTTTGGGCATGACACGCGTTGCAGCTCGGTTAGTTTCGAAAGACTTGAATTTTCTACAAAATCTCAATCGCGTAAGGATTGCTGAAGACGTGCTAGAACGAGCCAGTCCCGACCCCACATTCATGAAACGCATTGTAACTGGTGATGAGACGTAGGTTTACGAGTTTGACACTCAAACCAGTCAACAAGCTTCCGAATGGCGCCTTCCAACTGAACCGAAACCTAAAAGGGCACGTCAATCTCGATCAAAACTGAAGGTCATGTTGACAGTATTTTTTTTTTTTCAATTATCGCGGTGGCGTGCACTCGGATTTCTTGTCAGAAGGTCAGATGCTATCTGAGCGTTATGCGGCGTTTGAGAGAACAAATACGGCGAAAAAGGCCAGATTTGTGGAACGATAAAATGGATTCTACATCAAGATGACGCACCAGCTCACAAAGCTATTATTGTGAACGAATTTCTGGCCAAAAGCTCAACAAATTTCATCGAACAACCACCGTATTCACCTGATCTGGCTCCTGCTGATTTCTTGCTCTTTCCAAAACTCAAGTTACCACTTCAAGGCACCTGTTTTCAGTCGATAGAAGACATAAAGGAAAATTCGCGGCGACAATTGACATCGATTCCTAAAAGTGCCTACAAAAAATGTTTTTATGATTGGATTATTCGTTGGCATAAATTATAATTTCAGAAGGGGCCTACTTTGAAGGCGATAAAATAAAATTGGATGAATAATTCACTTTTTGTGTTTTAAATTCCCGGAACTTTCTTGACACAGTAGTATGTATCGTCTAATCGCGCCAGATGATTTGCTCTCAAATAAAATGCAAATGTATAAACAAAATGTTGACCTTGTGGCAGCAAAACGGGATTAGAAACAATGCTACTTTAGAGGCAAGTATATTTTGTGTAGGTTTAACAGTAATGATTAAACCTTGAAAGCATACATAATCATTACGTCTTTCCTGACGATACTGCTCGGATGGTGAAGATGATGATAGTAAAAATAATAATGGTGATGATAATAATAATAATAATAATAATAATAATAATAATAATAATAATAAACATCATCTACATCTCGCTTTCAAATCCCTTTCTCAATTGTATCATCTCGTTTGGTATATTTAAGATGGCTTATAAGGAAGAAACAAAATCGCAAAAAGAAATTCCAAATCAGTTACCGCAATTATTAATGAGCCAATTGCCGCAGTACACGAGCAGAAAAGGACGCAAGCTAAACCAAAAAACAATAGCGATATTCGTGTGCGGAAATGACGCTGTGGGTGAAAAGAAGACAAGAAATTAGAATCTGCAAGGAGCTAAATGAAATTAAACACCTGATAGACAATTGGACAAGACGGGAATGGACGAACGAGGTAGTTGTGAAATGCTGATGAGAGCAACACTAAGGGAAAGAAGCTTAATTTCTAGCTCTGTGTAAGAACGGTATAAATATAAATACTATAAGTAAGAGACCTGTAAATTTCAATGCCGGGAAGCGACAAATAAAGATGATAATGCTATCTACTCTTGCTGCTGCTACAGCAGCTACCACCACCGCCGCCGCCGCCGCCGCCGCCGCCGCCGTTCTCCTATGCTGAATTAAATATCCATTTGTTGTCATTCTAAACTTTTAGCTATCATTAAGTTACACAGCTGAAAATGGAAGTACTGTCCTATATGCGTAGTGATCTGAAAGTAACAAACTAGTTTAATACATTATTATTATTATTATTATTATTATTATTATTATTATTATTATTATTATTATTATTATTATTATTATTATTATTACCGCCATGCTGCATGGAATGGTATTCATGTGATATTTGTCTTTTTAATTCATCTCAAACGAAATTTCAAGCCCTTCGAAATATAAGGCAGGCACACTACCCCCACACCACGGTATGGGTTACGTTTTTACGGCTTCTGCTCCCTGTTATTATCACTGTTCTTTTACTTTCCCTAACACGTATGTACATACACAAATTTAACATCGAGATTTTACTGGAAATATTTTTAAGGTCCCTTGAGTCCCTAAATTTTTTTAGAAAAAGGTCCGTGTGTGATGTGTATCTGTGAAAGCATAGCTCAAAAACGAAAAGACCGTTAAATACCAAACTTTATGTTTATGTTTATGTTTAGTATCTTCCAAGAATGCGACACGAAGATTTTCAAGATCCCCCTACCCTAACTACCTTTTACATGGAAAAAAGTTTGAAAATTTTGTTTTTCTCAAAAATGTCACTAGCGATTGTGATTAAAATGCCATACATTAAAGTTATTAACATCACAAATAAAATGTATATCTAGATTTTCTGGGAATAACTTCTAAAAAACACCTGTTTATTCTGCATGAATTTTGAATAAGAAATACGCAAAAACTTACTGCATAAAAATGTAGATCTCATTAAAACATATAATATATGTGATATAGGTACTTTTTTTATGTATATTGGACCATTTTCGAGATATTGTTTGTCATTGATTTCAATTAAACTACATATATTTTCTCAACGGGAAGACAACTTTCGTTTCGTCTCTCTTGTTTTACTGCAGGCCATGCAAAGCGAATCGAACTTCAATTGTTTAAGATAGAGACCAGGTTTTAAACTATTTGACTATCGCTTTAGCCTAGTAAACTCCCTTATGTCCCTTCTAATTTCAAAGAAGCAAGTAATAAGACCAATTCTGCTATTGTTTATCTCTATTAGCATAATGTAGATAAAAGAATAATATTCTGTAAGAATGGTTTATATGTAAAACAGCTAGAAAAAGTTATATGAATGGAACACATCAGATTTTTTTCTTTGTCTGCTGCGATACGAATTATGGTAAAGAAACGATTATTACAATTGAACACAAAACAAAAGCTAAACTGAAGATATGCACAACAAATTTAGATAGTCCGCCTGGGTAGTGTGGTGGTAGCGTGTCTGCCTCACCTTCAAAAGGTCGTGAGTTCGAATCTCGCTTAGGGTGAGTTACCCGGATAAGGCTTTTTTCGGAGTTTTCCCTTATCCTGAGAAGACGAATGTCGAGTAACTTTAAGCTCCATGGACCCCGAGATCATTTGAGCATTGTTTCACCGATTTCATTCATCGTCTGATATGACCCACCAGGTTAAAGGACGTTAAGCTACAATAAAAAAAATAGCTATAAATATGTGAGTGTTTTCTACTTTCTCTACACTTACTATGTACATATTGTGTAGAGAAGGTATTGCAATGCACCCAAAATTCGATACCGAGCTAGCACCGGAAATACATGTTTTGAGACCCCCTGAATCCATAAAAAGCATTTTTTGAAAAATGTCCGTGTCTTTCTGTGTGTATGTGTGTGTGTTGGCAGCAAAGCTCAAAAACGAAAAGACCGTTAAATATAAACTTGGTATTTATGTTTGGTATCTTTCATGGATGCGACACGAAGATTTTCAAGAACCCCCCACACCCCTAACTATCTTTTACATGGAAAAAGTTTCGAAAATTTTGATTTTCTGAAAAATGGCTCTAACGATTTTGATTAAAATCTGGTTTATTTAAGATGTTTATATGGCGAATAACATGTATATCTTGAATTTTCTCTAAAGACATCCTTTATTTTGGATGTTTTTTTTAATTTCATTTTTCACCACACACAAAATGTGGATCACGTTAAAACACACAATTTATGTTCATATCCTTTTTTCATGGAGTTGACCGTTTTCTAGATATGTCTTGTAATTCGTTTCAGTTTTAAAATACTTAAAACTTTTCTCATTCAGGAACTTGTCGCCCTCCGTGGTGTAATGGTTACCATGCTGACTTCATATACCCAAGGTCGCGGTTTCAAACCCGGCGGAGAACGATGGATTTTTTCGGGTGTAAAAATCCTTAGCATGGCTTCCTTCGGAAGGGAAGTAAAGCCGTTGGTCCCCTGTCGTACAATTACGGCACGCAAAAGATCCTCAAGCCTGATAGAGAGGCCTCTGAGCAAAATTAAGCGGTCTTTCGCGCCCAATTTAGAATGGGACGCTGGGAACCACTGTAGTTAAAGAGCGTCCATAAATTACACGCCATTTACATTTTAGTTCCTGGCCTTGTAAAGAAACGGCTTTCAATCCCATAGCAACTTCATTTTAAAACATTTGACAGTCGATTTAGCTTTGTGTATTCTCTTATTTCTCTTCTAAGTATAAAGAAATTACAAATACTACCATTTCTGCTAATGTTTACCTCGATTAGCATAAAATAGATAGAAAAATAAGCTTATTAACAATAATTTGCTACAGAGATGCAGAGAAAGTCATTTGAGTGGAACACATTAGATATTTTCTTTACGTCATGGCAGACAGTAGTAGTAAGTATTCACCCCTGTCAACCACTTAAGTGTTCTCTGTTGTATTAAGTGCGGACGTTTTTCCCGATGAAGCTTGTCTTGATTGCAGTTTACATGAAAGTTTCTGGCTTTTTTTTAAAATCCACCTGTTGTCCGTGTTTAGACTCGCCCAGTCTCATTGATCATATGCTGCAGCAGCTTCTGGCCTAAACAAAGTGACCTGAATACTTTAACACATGCTACTCTGAAATGGCTTTTCTGGAACTGAATGTTTGCTCGAAAACCAAATCCTTAAGCAACTCAATAATATAGAAGGCGTCGATTCCATAGGTTAAAATTTACTTATTTATTTATTTGAAAAACAAATCTGTTGTGTTCCATTCACATGACTTTCCCTAGCTGGTCTGTAAACAAACATTTCTTACAAAAGATTATTCTTTTATCTACTTCATGCTTATCCAGATAAATGTGAGCAGAATTTGTCTTAATACTTGCTACTTTTTAAGTAGAAAAAGAGGAAATGAACACTATTTAACTGTTGTGGTTCTCAGCGTTCTTTCTATATATTGGGAGTAAAAGACCGCTTAATTTTGCTCAAAAGACTCTTTATCAGGCTTGAAGTTATTTTGCGTGCCGTAAATCTCGACAGGCGACTAACGGTTTTGTTTCCCTTCCGAAGAAAGCCATGCTAAGGATTTTTACGCCGGGAAAAAAATCCATCACCTTCCGCCGGGTTTGAACTCACAACCTGGGGTATAAGAGGTAATCTCATGGTAATCACTGCACCACGGAAGGTGACTTTGTAAGTAGAAGGGAAATAGGAATGCACAGGCTAAAGCCGGTTATCATGAGAAACAATTGGTGTTCAGTTTTCTTTACTTCCTAGGAGTAAACAAAAGAGAGATGAAAAGAAATATTACTTTCCGACTGAGAAAGGTTTTGGTAGCTTGAAACTGAAACCAATATCACGGAATATCTTAGACAGGGTTAACTCAACAACAAAAATGTATATGACATAAATTGTGTTTAAAGAGATCAACATTTTTTGTGTCGGAAGTTTTTGTCTGTCTTAAGATTTAACAGTTTTACAAAAATCATTGAAAATTAAAAGGCCTTCAGAGGTATTCCCAGAAAATTTTAATATATGCTCATTTTGTTTGTCATAAACATATTTTAAGCATGGCATTTTAATCAAAATCGTTAAGAGCTAAATTTTAGAAAATCGAATATTTCGATAATATTTCATGTAAAGAGTAGTGTTACTGTGGGGAGTATGTTCCTGAAATTCTTTGTGTCGCATCCTTGGAGGACTCTTAATTTATATACCAAAATTGATATTTAACCGAATTTTTCTTTTTGAGTTATCTTACATATTTTTAATAAAATGCTTTTTTTTTTATTCAGGGGACCTCAAAACATATTTCCAGAGAAATCTCGGCATCGAATTGTTGGGTTGAAAGTGATAATTTCTCTACCGAAGTACAAGTGGAGAAAGCATAAGACGGAGAAACTATGAGCTGTTATGAATAAATATATATATATATATATATATATATATATATATATATATATATCTTTATTTAGTTGAAATTAAGTAAGAGGCAAATTAATTGTAATGTATTTCGACCTGATGGTAAGATATATAAATCTCCTGTGTCAATAAGAAAGCAATTGAAAGAAGAAAATTCTGCATAGCGTTAATTTTTAATTAAAATTGTGTGAATTAACATTAGCATCTGTATACCTATATAGTTATACCAATAAAACTGAAAGTACTTATTGTTAGTAATTAATACTAATAAAAATATTAATTATTGCAAATCTATACAAGTGACAGAGTTATATTTTAACTATATGCTATGGTGTGAATCTTCAGTAAGGGTGTTTAAGTTTTGTCACCAATTATAAATTTGTCATCGCCTGAAAGATCACTTGGGAAGTAGTGAGGTACTAACCTGTTTAAACCTCTAGTCTGCAACAACCATATTATTTGGTTACCATTACCGATTTATATGGATTCCAAAAACTCCCATAGAGGATTTAATAAATGATATAGAGAAGATAAATACATTTCTTCTAAGAAATGTGTATAGCTAACAGAAATTTGTTTGGATATTGCCATTGCTTGAGTAGTTTATATCCGTTTATGTAACATCAATTCAACTGTTATGTTTATATTCCATAGGTTTTATTTGAAGTGCTCGGGTACATATGAGTCAATACATAACACCTTCGCATGGTTACGTAGTTATGTTTCTGTATCATCTGCTTCACTATCACGTTAGTAATTACTAAAACAATCATTTTAACAACATGTTAAGGGAGAGAGAGAGCAGATATTCGGTTAACTATATGGAGAATGGATGACGTCCATTGGCCTTGTGTACACGCGGGTCACAGCAACACAGTGTCGCGGTTGGACTGTAGACCGTAGAACACAGCACATGCGTCCGTGAGGATGACAAATCCATTGTAAATAAGAAAATGTTAGAGGACTGTAATTGAATGCATTCCCAATCTATTTTATTTCTACTTATACTGGGTGAGTAGTGTTGACGCCACGAATAGCAACTGTGATGGCGGAGGTAGAGAGTATTTCCCTTCTGCGGCGCGAACCTTCATTGTGGGCTTAAATCTTGCACAAGTGGTAGATAATACAGTGTATTGCGTACTGAGCATCTGCAACTTCTACTACGGGAAATTTATTACGAGTTTCAAAATAGTTATCACTAACTACATATGGGCCGAGCCGTTGCCAAGTGGTTAAACCACTCGCCTCTCACCTAGACAGCCCGTGTTCGATCCCAAGCGACTGCATGTGAGATTTGTGGTGAACAAAACGGCGCAGGGGCGGATTTTCTCCGGGTTCTCTGGTTTTCCCCGCCATTGCATTCCACCGGTGCTCCATCACCAGTGTCATCGCCTGGTGTGCCATAAGTACTAACACCGATTATGACTTTTATCTCTGGGTGTAATATTAACAGAAAAAGCGTACTGAGCAAATCCACACAGTTTAGATAAATTTAAAGTTAAAATTTGTCAAGAAATTACTGTCATTTCTCATAAGGAACTGTAGAGTGCGAATGATCAAGCAGTGTAGAAGTACTTGAATAACGAAGAGTGGCAGTTCTAGCATCTCCTTGCTTAATGTATTATTAATATTTATGTTATGAACGTTAGGCACATTTTCTGTGAACTTTCTGCCGCGAAACCGCTTGTGTGAAGGATCGCTTATCGTTTCGGAATGGAATCTTGTTTTTCAGGCGAAAATTATCGTAGGCTTCTGCTGAATCCACAATTACGCGAAGATCCTAGACAGCTCATGAAAAACCAGTAAATAGTGTAATATCATTCTGCACTCCATCTGACGGGCCCTCTAGAGATTGGGTTAGTTTATACTATACCAGGAGGTCAAAGTGTTCTAGCGTTGCAGAACTAAATGGTGTTGTTTCAAGCCAAATCTTACCTAAGGACAAATAGCGAGTCACCGTTTTACCCGTCTTGCTTATCAATGGGCTGGTTGCGCTCATTGCGAGGGGTGAAACGAATGTCGCTCTTACCTGTTCTCCTCGGCTTTTCGTTATCTGCCTAGAATTTTCACGAAATAACGGGTTTCAGCAAAAGCTTGCAACACATACATACAAACAGATTGCCTTGAGTTGACTGTTTGATGCAATTTGAACCCAGAACCTCCCAAGTGCAAGCCGTCGCTGAGCCATTATTTTCCGATGTAGTTCACCCAGATTATTGATTTGTAATTCTCATAGAGTCTTATTAGTAAAGAAAAGGAGAAATTTACATGTTGGAGAGGTGGTGGAGAAGCCCATCTGTGATACCATCACTACCACACTCTTCGTTATAGAACTACTTACTGTTAGATTCAGACGAGAAGTTCATTTGCTGAGCACGTTCCCCAACAATACAGCGCTCGCTGAGAAAAATTCAACACAAAAGCGCATGACACACCATATTATCTCTGTAGACGTTCCAGCAGAGTATAGTAATTCATTATTATTCTCGGCCACGTGTCACTGGAGAATCAATTTGAAGGGTTAGAGCTAAATCTACCTCGGTGCATCTCTACAGCGTCTCTCAGAATATTGTTTCACGTGCTTCACAAACATTCAGTCAAATATTCCAGCTAAAAGCGTTTTCATGTTCTCCATACGTTTCGGTCAGCCTTCCGAAATTTGTTTTGCGAGCTTTTACGTTTGCACTATTAAAGTGCCTCCAGAATTCATCCTGTCAGAGGCAATATCATGGAGATGTATGGCTGCTACTGTGACAGTGTTATTTTCTGATGCCATTTCCAGTTAAGCAACAGGCAAACTAATGCTACCTGTTGGTAGCTGTATTTGTTGCATGACCCGCTCAATGCATTCATAAGCACTTGTTCTCGTGCGTTTATTTGCAAATCAAGGTGACAACTAAGATATACATTAGTGTATACTTTTAATTGCTGTGCGGTAAGCGGGATATATTCTGATGGTATATAATTTATGTAATAATTCGAGAGATGAAGTTATGGACGTTGGAACTCTTCTTTCCCTATACACCTTAGTTCAGAAGAAAATGTCTTCAAACCTAGTATTTATTAGCATATTACATCAAAAGATCCAGGTAGTCTTGCACAAAGGGGAGATTGATATGTTAAAAACGAGTAATTTCGTTGCTTCTTTCGACTTAGGTGCTGTAAACAGAGGCATTTTGGCTCAGATTTACATAACGTTAATATTAATGTTAAATATTCTACTCAGTATCTACCTTAAGCGAACTAAGATCTACCGCATGTCCTCTGCATTCTTCGCCTTCATTTAGAATTCGATATTGGGGGTGATATGTGGATAGCCCACTGTCCCCGTCCCCCTTCTGTTAGGAGTGGCTTCCGAAATGTTACTTTTCCATCAGATGGGCTCTATTAAACTCTTAACAAGAGAAAAAAAATCTCCATGTCGGGACGGGAATCAAAACTGTATACTCTTGTAACAACGCTATTATAGAGTTAAAGGAGACGGCGCTTGTAGGGTCTTTGGTAATTGTAAATTTGAACTACACATAAATTCTATTAAAATGATGGGGAAGTTAGAAAAATAAAAATAAATTTTGAATTGTTTGAGTTTTACTCTTTAACTCTTTTATGTTTATAAAATCTTCAACACGGGACCACCGGTTTCATTTTCCTTCCAAAGGAAGCCATGCTAAGGATTTTTACGCCCAAAAAGAATCCATCCCCCTCCACCGGGTTTGAATCTGCGAACTTGGGAACTAAAGGCTTAATATATTTGAAGAAGAAAGTATTTTTGGAAAATATTGTAATTTGAAACACAAACTTTTGAGATCAGCTATATAATTATGGTGAATGACTGTGAATTACCTGAAATTAACCTTTTGTAAAACTTGTTCCATTACAAATTTTAAGAAGTATAAACAAATAACTTGAATTTAAGAGTGAAATATTAGATCAAGCAATAATCTTAAATATGGAAGGTAGCAAAAATATGTCTTGTTTTAAAGGTCTATGTAAAAAAATTAAAATTATGTTGTACTCACATAACTTTCTCTACATTAATTCATAAACAAACTATTCTTACTGTGGTTTGGGATGATATTTCTCTGCAGCTTCCCGTGAACTCGTGCCTGCAGCATGGACAAGAGCTATTTCCACCCTTTCCTGAATTATGTACCTTGACATTGTTGTTAATTACTGAAACAAAAATAAACACTCAACATTAAGGTAATAATTTAAAATGCAATTTCCAACAATGTTATTGATTGTCGAAAACAATGCAAAACAATAATTAACATCAAACTTCAAGGTCATGATTTAAAACTATTTCCGACAATTTTTAACGCACATCGTTTAATCGCACAAATGACGGAATTGTCCTATGTCGCGCGATTTTTGAATCACCGTGTACAAGAGATAATACAATGATCACAATCATCTTTTGGGATTTTATGGAATATGTTAAATGTAAAATGTTTTCTACTTGACGTCATTGTATTTGACCTAAAGTTTGTATTGGTAAATGCAGATGTTATAATTAAACACAGCAAGGAATGTGTTCGTAACCACGTCAGTTGAAACGGTTCACGTGTTCAACGTAACACTTATCTATTATATATTCAACCTTAAGTTGATCCTTGCCAAAACAAAATCCAGCGACCAGTGCACCGTTATAACGTAGTCTACATTCGCGTCAGAAATGCTGTCATACTTTCACGATCACGTTGCTCGTATACGAAGCATATTGTAATGTAAAACGAACAGATATTTCCACAACTTAAACGGTGAGTAAAATATATGTTAGGTACAATGGTATTAATATTGATAGTCATAAGAAAATAAATGAGTGTACATTGTAATAATTAGCAATTCTAAAACACATGAGCGAAAAAAATAACATGTGTGCGATAGCTTACATTAATTCGTTCTCTGGAAGCGGCTCAATCCCTTCAGAACAGAATCATCATCTGAGCTGTTTGTGCTGCTGCTTTCCAATCCAAGGTTGATAAGTTGATAACCATCCATCTCCCAAAACAACGTTTCTTCTTTCGTTACATGTAGCACTTCATCAACTGTTGGCGGCTCATTTTAAAAAAAAAAGAAATTGTGCATGCAGTATTATGCGAATTGCATTCTTCACAAAATCGTCACATTCTTGCATCGTGTATTTCACACGCTTTCTTTCTTCCCCTGCTGTAGCCACTTTACGAGCACTGTTTATACTTGTGGCGAAACAGCGTTGAACTCGGAAGTTAATTTCACCACTTCTTTTTCGGGAAGTGCTGGATATTTCTCACAAAACCTACAATAAATATTAAACACTATAGTTTTTTCACCACTAGTCAACGGTTTACCAGCCTTTGCTTTATGTAACTCAACGATGATGTAAGAGGAAATTCACGGCGACCGTCCTCCATGATTCTAAACAGCATCAACCAGCAACCGTTACTCTGTAAATAATATTGCGGAAATCAGGTGACTTATAGGAATAGCATTTGGGATTTGTAGCTCTGTTTAACGGTATAAATCGACGCCAATTTAATTCTTAGGTATTTGTATAGAATATTATACCATTTAAGAATAAGTTAATGCTGTAATTTAGATTATTAGCATTTGCTACTGTGTTGTACCGCGGTGCGATAGCCACGTGGATCCGTTTTGGCGCGGATCAACCTAAGAGTGAATAGATAATAAATGTTGTTACATCTCTGAAGACGAAGGAGATTACGTGTCAAAATGTCTTAGGACTCGAAGTTTTTGAAATTAACAAGGAAGCAATAGCTTTTTCGACGCACGGAAGATAGCGAACTACACGTTAAAATTTTGACTACGCAATGCAGCTTTTCTGAGCAGGGTTACCAAGGTGCTGTTTTTATGAGCATCATGGGGACCACGATTTAATCGGAATGCACGGCCAGTCCAGCCCAGCAGGATGTGCTCACCCACTCATACTGCAGTTTTCACAGAATCCTGGAGCTCCGGTCAGTAACACGTTCATGAACTCCTCTGAGCCTAACTCTCACACCACAGCATGAATATATTTCTCAATTGTAATAGCAATCTCACATCCGATCTAGTTCATGTGCATTTGGCATTTTAATAAACTAGCTGTTTTGGATGCTGAATTATGGGTTTACCAATGACGCTAATTTTAATTTTATTTGGAAGCGGTCTAAACTTTCTTTGCCGCTTAGCCAAGCAGGCTTGCATTATACCCATACTTTAAGGGGTCCGGAAAAGGAAGAAATGCTGAAATTTTTCTTCTTTACTTTTTTACTTTCTTTACACGTTCTGTGTATAGAGAAGGAATTGCACTCCACAAAAAAATTCGATACCGAGATTTCACCGGAAATGTATGTTTTAGGGTTCCTTGTATCTAAAAAAAAAGTATTTTCAGAAAAAGGTCCGTGTGTGTATGTCCATGCGTCAGTGTGTCTGTGAACACGATAACTCAAAAATGAAAAGTCGGTAAAATACCAAACTTGGTAAGAAGTTTAGTGTCTTCCAGGGATGCGACACGAAGATTTTGAGAAAAATCCCCCCAGCCCAACTACCCTTTACATGAAACATTTTTCGAAAATGTTGATTTTCTAAAAACGGCTCCATCGATTTTGATTAAAATATCGTATAACAAAGCTATTTACCTGACAAATAAAATGTATATCTTGAATTTTCTAGGAATAGCCTCTGAAGAGTACTTCATTCTGGGTGAATTTTACGGAATTTTGAATAACTGCTGAGCGGTAAGAGATGGACAAAAACTTACTACACGAAAAATGTAGAGCACTTTAAAACACACGATTCGTTATATACATTTTTTCATGGAGTTCATCGTTTTTGAGACTATCCTTGTTTTTGGTTTCTGCTTTGAAAAACTTATACTTTTCTCTTACAGGAATTTGTCAACTGCTGTCCATACAAACAAAGGAACTTCAGTCACATAGCAACCATCTTTTGGCTATCACTTTAACCTATGGTACTCCCTTATTTCACTTCTACTTAAAGGAAGCAAATAATAAGACTGTTTCTGCTAATTTTTCTGATTAGCATGAAGTAAATAGAAGCATAAGCTTTTTAACAATAATTTGTTATAGAGATGTAGGGAATGTCATGTGAATGGATAACATCAGATATTTCTTATTAGAACTCTATTGAATCTCCGCTTTCAGATGATTTCCACTCATAATATACATTTTGTATTTAAAGACATATAGCAGTTTATCTTGTTTCTAGATTAGCAATTTCTTCTAGTCAACAAAACTACACCATGAAAATGTGTAGAATGAAAATATGTTAAATTACATTAAATAACTTAGTAGATATGGCTTACATATAGGTAATAAAACATTGTCACGGAATTCCCGAAAATTGTATATTTCTGTGTAACTTGTGGGTAAGCTTTTTCAGGATATACTGAATGGATCTGTTTTATCCCTTTAGGTTATGTTTAACCTCCATGTGTTCAGTTTAACAGGAGTTTTTTTCTCATAAAGTATTATTCAATTTGTTTAATCATTTAAAATGTGACAAACGCATCATTAGAAAAAACACTTTTATTGAATCAAACGTTGAATGGAAAGAGTCGGTTTAAATTACAACGGAAGTCTTCTTATATTCTAAGAAAATATCTCACTCTTCCTCTAAATGGGTTCTGAGAAAACACTAGTTCTATCAGATATATATTTTAGCATTGGGAAGATGGGGCATTCCCAAACACCTTAAGAACACATAACTGTGTGTGTGTGTGTGTGTGTGCGTGTGCGCGTGTGCGTGTGCGCGTGCGTGCGTGCGTGTGTGTTGAGCGACAGAGAGATATGTGCGTAACTCAAAAGCAAAAAGTTGTCGATAATCAAATTGTATATAAATGGAATATCTGGAAGCAAAACAAAGAATTTCTCGGAATTTCCCCTGCCTCTCGAACAGCATATGATGGGTTGTATAGAAATTACTGGCACCGAAGATTTTTCGCCAATCTAAGAACGATGGATTTTTTCGGGCGTATAAATCCTTAGCACGGCTTCCTTCGGAAGGGAAGTAAAGCCATTGGTCCCGTGTGATAAGAATTACGGTACGTAAAAGAACATCAAGCACGATAAACAGGCCTCTGAACAAAGTTAAGCGGTCTTTCACGCCCAATATAGAATGGGACGCTGAGAACTACACTAGTTAAACTCCGTTTCATTTCAATCTAAACACAAACAGCATTTCTCACAATTTCTGAACATATCCTAAATAATTTCACAGGTTTGCAGTAACATATGGGTGACATCATCTGGTTTTTCTGACTCGGAGATGGTTTGTCCAGAGATGAGCAAATCGACATCATTTGTTCTTACAAGTAGTAAAGGGTTGCAGTAAGACATATTAAGGTTTTACGAAGTTTAGGCAATTCGTGCAATAAGAAAAATGTAATGAATTAATCATTTAGCACTTCGTGTTCAAGACTAGTCCATAAATCCGTCAAGAATTACTTCTCTATGTTTTAACTATAATCCGAGTAAGGGATTGTTTTAAAGCTGCAGTATTTTGCTAACAGAGTTTGAAATCTGTGGAGGCAATACAAATAATACAACAAAAAATAACTCACTCAAGATATCCTGAGTTCGAATCTCAGTTAGGGTGAGTTACCTGGATTATCCGGATAAGATTTCTCTCCTGGATTTTTCTTTATCCTGAAAAACAAATGTCGGTAACTCTTAAACTCTATGGGCCCCGGACTAACCCTTTCATTCATCGTCCGGTATGAATACCAGGTTAAATGACGTTGAAATAAACCCAAATTCAGAACAACAATTTGTGTTGGATAAAGTTGGTTCACAAATCCCTTAACCAAACACCTAAACAGTCCTCTGAAAGAAAATCAGGTTGTCATGAGAATCGGTAAGGAATTGCGCCTTATAGAAGTTAAGCCCTTTTTGGGAACATGGAACGTGCAGACGATGAGATTGTGTCACGTGGATGCCCTTCCGTATATGACAACTTCACTTTGTTGTGCACGACATTCGTCTGGCATGGTTTACGTGACAATTTGTTTACCAAGTCCTTGATGCTGAAGCACGCGGTGAAAACGTGCGGGTTCCTTTGTTTTCGAACAAACTGCCATAACTATTCTCTCAGTTATCTGCACGTTCTCGCAGTTCTTTATTCCGGAAAATTGCAATTCAGTTTTGGGTGGTGTATTTCATTTTCAATAATACAATAGCGGAAGTCTTTGATATGCGTTTTCACATTTATATCTCTCCTATACCCATTGCATTGTACTCAAAATTCTAAATAGAGATTTCATCTGAAATGCATCTTTTGCGGCCACTTTAATAAGAAATCCGGTGTTTTGTTGAATTATTTTATCTACTCTATATCATTTATTAATGGCTATTCAAACCATTGTTACGAAATGTCTTGTTTCCATCTACTTCATTTTAATGAGAAACATTTGCAAAAATACAGTACAAATTCCCTTATAAATACAAAGAGAAGGGTGGTGTACTGGATGCTATATGCTAGTCTTAAAATGTTACACCATTTCAATGCAATCGCGAGAAATAATTGAAAATCGAGAGGATTTTAAAGTAGAGAGCGGGATGGCTTAGGTAGTAACGTACGTAACCCATATTCGGGAGGTCTTGAGTTCAAATGACACGGGCCGACCAAACTGCCAGAGTGTATTTACTGTCATGATCCAAAGTACCACATTTAGTGTAAAACAATAGTAAACCTGAAAATAGACGTAATTATGCTGCCATCTATCCATAGATAGCGCAAGCAATAAGACCGGACGGCACCCCAGCGCCATCTGCTTCTCAAAGGGCAAAGTGGTGTGATGTGAAGGGATGAGACCTCGAAGGCTGGCTGTATCCAGGGTACGGATGGTGAAATAGCAGCTAGACTTGATGGGACCCTAATACCATTGGGAGGGGGTTGGGAATATTTCTCTAGCCAAGGTTATTCTCCGTCCTCTCCAAAGTCGGGAAGTATGAATGAGGGTGTGATGTGTGTATAGTTAAAGATAATTCACCAAACATTAGCTGCAACAGTAAATGAGTGAACATAATTGCCAAGAGGAATTATTTCAAAGAAAAAGCCATCGAAATGAGCTTAGATGTTAAAGACGGCGCATAAATGCCAAAAATGTACCCTCGTTTGGACGTCCAGGTATCCACAACTAATTCTACCACTTCTTCTATAAGATTATGTAGATATCTTCATGGTAATGATAGTTTTCCCGCTAATAACACGTGTCAGTTTTATCTTCCGTTGCTGTTCATGAATGCTATTGATTCCCTATTTTACAAAGTGTAGGTTTGCCTTTCCTTAAATATGTCTCAGAACAAGGGATTCATTTCTTAAAACATAACAGCAAAAGAAAATATATTTGGATCTCAGCATTTACAAATAAAATGCAGTAAAGCTGCCCCTTATACTGAAACTAAATATCACTAAGCGTCCTCGACTATCGTGTGCTCCTGTGACTTGCTGGTTCAAACTCTGTGTAGATAATAGGAAAACAAAACGTGAAGTTATAGAGCTGCTACAGTTATGTTTACTATGAAGAATTATTCCTCAAGTGTTTTTACTTTCTCTATACGAACTAAGTACATAGTGTATAGAGAAAGTATTGTATTCCATTCAAACGTTCGATACCGAGATTTCACCGGAAATACCTATTTTGGGTCCCCCTGAATCCAAAAAAAGCATTTTTGGAAAAAGGTCCGTAAGTGTTTGTGTATCTGTGGATAGCTTAGCTCAAAAACGAAAAGTCCGTTAAATACCAAACTTGGTATTTAAGTTTGGTATCTTCTAAGGATGCGACACGAAGATTTTCAAGAAAATCCCCCACCCCCAACTACCCTTTACATAGAACTTTTTTCGAAAATTTTGATTTTCTCAAAAATGACTAACGGTTTTGATTAAAATATTCGTACATAAAGATGTTTACGTGACAAATAATATGCATATCTTGAATTTTCTGGGAATAGCCTCTGAAGACTACTTTATTCTGGATGAATTTGACGAAATTTTGCATAACTGCTAAACCGTAAGAAATGGACAAAAACTTGCCACACAAAAAATGTAGAGCACATTAAAACAGACAATTTATGTTATATACATTTTTTTCGATGAGTTGATCGTTTTTTGAGATATTCCTTGTTTTTGGTTTCAACTTTGAAAAACTTGTACTTTTCTCATACAGGAATTTGTCAACTCGTGTCCATACTAACAAAGGAACGCCAGTCCCCTAGTAACCAGCTTTTGACTTCACTTTAACCTATGATACTCCCATATTTCGCTTCTACTTACAAGGAAGCAAGTAATAGGACTATTTCTGCTATATTTTTTTTTTTCGATTAGCATGAAATAAATAGAAGAATAAGCTTATTAACAATAATTTGTTAAACAGAAGTAGAGAAAGTCATGTGAATGGAGTACATCAGATTTTTACTAAAGGTCCGTGTGTAGACTACTTTATTCTGAATGAATTTTACGGAATTTTGCATATCTGCTAAACCGTAAGAGATGGCTAAAAACTTAACTGCACAGAAAATGTAGAGCACATTAAAACACACAAGTTATGTTATATACATTTTTTTTTTTTTCATGGAGGTGATCGTTTTTAAGGTATTCGTTGCTTTTGGTTTCAGCTTTGAAAAACATGCTTTTCTCATACAGGAATTTGTCAACTCCTATCCATACAAACAAAGGAACTTCAGTCACATAGCAACCAGCTTTTGACTATCAGTTTAACCTATGGTTTCCCTTATTTTGCTGCTACTTACAAGGTAGCAAATAATAAATGCTAATTTTTTCTTGATTAGCATGAAGTAAATAGAAGCATAAGCTTTTTAACAACAATTTGTTGCACAGATGTAGAGAGAGTCATGTGAAGGAACACATCAGATTTTTTATTGGTATTCTTTTTCCAATAAGTTGTATATAAAATGGGTAACTGTAACTGACATTATGCTGAAAGAGAATGGTCTAGAATGTATAAAACATCAAAATTGGAGTGGAAGAAAGGACCGTGCGCTCAAAATAGTATACATGTATTTGGGAAACTAAATTAGGTGAAAATAAATATGAAGAGGAAACGGTGTCGCCCTCTGTGGTGTAATGGTTATCATGCTAACTTCATATACCAAGGTCGCCGGTTCAATCCCGGTGGAGGACAATGGATGGGCGTAAAAATCCTTAGCTTGGTTTCCTTCGGAAGGGAAGTAAAGCTTTTGGTCCTGTGTCGTAGATTTACGGCACGCAAAAGAACTTCAAGCCTGATAAAACAGGCCTCTGAGCAAATTAAGCGGGTTTTCACGCCCAGTATAGAATGGGACGCTGAGAACCACAGCAGTTAAAGAGCGTCCATAAATAAAACTCCATTTAATTTAATTTTAAAATGAAGAAACGGCAATTATCGTAGGGAGACTATCAGAGTATGAGAATGCATTTACACTGAGAAGTAAGTGATAACTTCAATATTAAAAGAAATTTTGCTTTGGCGACGAAGAAACATTTATTCAAAGTGACAGCGTAAAAAAATATCCCAAGCTTGTATATACAATGTACGTACTTACAATAAGGACGAAATACTGTAATAATAATAATAATAATAATAATAATAAGAAGAAGAAGAAGAAGACTTTCTGTACCCATTAGCAATTTATTCCTATTCCTTGTGTAATTGTAAACAACGATAACTATGCTCAATATATATATTGTTGTTGTTTGCAGTATGTGGAAAGAACACGTATTTGATTATATATTTATAACACAAGCTGACTTTTATTACCGATAAAGCATTCATTTGTAGTACCACAACAAGAGGTAGAGCGGATATTCGCTTAAGCATACAGAGTATGGATGACTTATTTGGACGTTGCGTACACATTAGCACAGTAAGTACTGCGGTTGAACGGCACGACCCTAGACACACCCATGAGGTCAATAAATTTTAATTTTCAAAGGTGGTGTTATAAATGAATTTCCAATATAAACTTCCTTCTTGAAAAATTTAAACAGAATAAATATTTCGGAAGCATCTAATGACATAAGGTTAATTGACATAGATTGGTATTTTAATACTATCTGCATTTTTCTTGTAATCCTTTGCATCTATTTTCTCAAAAATGGCTCTAACGATTTTGATTAAAATTTCGGATATTAAACATATTTACCTGACAAATGAAATGTATATCTTGAATTTTCTGGGAATAGCCTCTGAAGAGTAGTTTGTTCTGGATGAATTTTACTAAATTTTGAATAACTGCTAAACCGTAAGAGATGGACAAAAACTTATTACACAAAAAATGTAGAGCACATTAAAACACACAATTTATGTTATATACATTTTTTTCGTGGAGTTCGTCGTTTTTGTGACATTCCTTATTTTTGGTTTCTGCTATGAAAAACGTATTCTTTTCTCATACTGGAACTTGTCAACTCCTATCCATATAAACAAAGGAACTTCATTGACATAGCAACCAGCTTTTGACTATCACTTTAACCTACGGTTGTCCCTTATTTCGCTTCTACTTACAAGGATGCGAGTAATAAGACTATTTCTGCTATTTTTTTCTGATTAGCATAAAGTAAATAGAAGTATAAGCTTTTTAAGAATTATTTGTTGCAGGGATATGGAGAAAGTCATGTGAATGGTACACATAAGATTTTTAATGTAGTAAGTTTTGTCTGTCTCTTGCAGTTTTCCAGTTATGCAAAATTCAATAAAATTTATCCAGAATGAAAAGGTCTTCAGGGTCTATTTCCAGAAAATTCAAAATATATATTTTATCTGGCAATACATATCTTTAATATACGGTATTTTAATCAAAATTGTTAGTGCCATTTTGATAATTTTTTTTTTATTTAGTTTTTTCCATGTTAAGGGTAGTTTGGGGGAGGGATTTTACTCAAAATGTTCGTGTTGCATCTTTGGAAGATAATAAATTTAAATACTAAGTTTAGTATTTTGTCGGCTTTTCGTTTTTGAGTTATCGTGTTGACAGTCACCGGGACACGCATACACACCTTTTTCAAAAACATTTTTATACAGGGGACTCTAAAACGTGTATTTTCGATATCTTGGTATCAACTTTTGAGTAGAGTGCTATGTAATAATAATAATAATAATAATAATAATAATAATAATAATAAGCTCCCTCTGAAAATACAATGAAAGTAGGTGAGTGCCCAAAACGAACACTAAATCATCTTGGAAAAAGAAAGTGAGGGGGGGGGGATAAATATATTATCCTTAAGGTAAGGCGATATCCTGCGGCAAAGGCGGCTTCAGTTAGGGCACAACATCTGTACGATTCCCAGTTCAAAGTGGGCATCACCAGATACTTGAGGAAGGGAGCAAAGAACTAGCGAGTGGTAGTAAATATGTACTCTCGGATATCGGGGCATTTCAATTCTCGGTGACGTTATTTCATATCCTATCTTTCCTTTTTCTTTCTTCTTTTTATTATACTGTTCACGTACATCGCTTTCGTATTTTAACTAAGCAACTTCAAAAACTATATTTCCAGTGAAATTAAATCTAATATAAAATTGTTCCACTAGCATAGATGCACAGTGCAGAAATAAAAATGAAAATTTCATTTATCTTATTATATGCCAGATATATGGGAGGAACTATAATGCAGCTAAGTAAATCCGGGAATGAATAATTGCATTGTAAATGTTTGGTGTGTCACAAAAGGATAATGTTGGCAAACTAGTCATTATTTGAAATAACGATAACAAATACCGATTAAATGTGCACTAATGAGCAGTTTTATTGATGAACCAAAGGGAAGGGAAAGAGATGAAGGGTGTATAGCCTACTGATATTGTTAATTTTAATTCGATAATATGGAAACAAAATGGTTTTGTTTTTTGCCCGTATGGAATATAACTAATGCTCATAATTATACTCTATATTATTATATTGTAAATTACACAATATTATTTAAAACGTAACAATTTGCACAGGTGTACGAGGGGTTAGACAGGTTACTGGTTACTTCTCTATGGAAAATGGCGCATTCATGGAATTGTTAGTAGGCTAGCCTTTGTTGTAACTCATGTTAATTTCAGTTACTGGAAATTGCTATTCATGTGTGTTCCACGTTTTCTATAATACTTCACCCAACAATGGATGCATAGGTGGAATAGTACTCAAATGGTTCCGTGGAGCTTAAAGTTACCCGACATTCGTCATTCATATAAGAAATACTTTAATAAAAGGAAACCCCGGTAAAAACTTTATCCGGGTAGGTAACTCATCCTAACCGAGATTCGAACTTAAGATCTCTTGAATACGAGGCAGACACCCTACCCCCACACCACAGAGGCGGGCTGTACTTATTTTTGGTTTGCAGGACAGGCTGTCGACTTGCATTCATGACGTAGTTTCGCTTTGTTTAGATATCAGGAATAACTCCAAGGCAATTGCAATTTCTGACGTACTTTTGAAGAGTAGAACTGAAATTGCATTACAGTGGCAAAACATTCTTGGAAGGGTAAATTCAAAGTTCTCCTGCAGTACACTATGATAATGGAGTAGCCTTATAAATCTGAAAGACAATTCATTGATTGTGCCCATTCTAATCTCCAAAATCCTTTTGGACTGAAATTAAGTTACACGTAGGTTACACGTTAAGGCCGGTTATGTAAACCTTTAATTTAAGTTTGGTATGTGAAATTAGCGTAAGCTAGAACTTTTTGATGTATAAACAGTAATCCATAGTAATTTCATTTTAAATCTAATCGACAGTCTAATCTTAAATCTAAAATTTATTTGGTCTTAAATCGACAAGTTAACCAGAGTTTAGAAGAAATTGAGAAATTAGTGAAAAGGAATAGGTATAAAATAATGAATGACTTTCATAAATAAAATGCTGGATTAATGTAATTATAATTTTATTTAGAAACAGTATCTGTAATATTTCAGTTTTAATTTACATACAAAATAATGGCAGGTTGCAGATTAACATGCTGTTGTAGGTTGTGCTAAAACAGTTGAATCGAAATGACCATCAATATTTTTGTGACCTGTTAAACAAAAGCACAATATCCACATTAAATTAGGCATATTTAACAAAGTAATTTTATTTCAGGTTTCGGATTGTTCTGATATATCATCATCAGATGATAATGAGTTCTAACGTTTTCACGAGAGAAATAGTGCATTTTTGCCATTCAATGAATAAATCTTTAAAATGAGAACTTCGGTTACTTGTTATAGAACTAGGGCAGAGGTTGCGCTCCGATTACAGCAGACAAAAATAGACCCCTCCTTGCGCTCATGTTTACGATATTACTGAATTTGAGATTTGATGTACTGAAAGCTTGCAGATGCTTACTACAGATACATTTGATATTGACAAAGCAGTTGAGTAGAACGAATCGTAAAGTTTCCAGAGAAATTGCAGACTTAAGACCTCGATTCATGAAAATGCCAACTGAAGACATAGAGGTTAGGAAAGTCATGTTATTTGTGATGTATAGGACATCATCCCTATTATATTCCCTGGGGCTAACAGTGCAGAAGTCTTCAGAATTTAACATGGTTGGTCTTCATTAATGTTCAAAATATTTGTGATATTCATTTTAAAATGAAACTTTGGAACAGTTGATATATTAAGAAGGTCGATATGAACTATTTCAAGTCATAGTCACTGGTATTATGTTTTCTGGCGATTTAAACAGTTGAACATTTTCTCGCCATGCCGAATTTCCCTTACATTTCGCACTGTTGCCATGTAATCCATCAAACTCGTTTGACAGTACGGTTAATTTTATACATGAATAACTATTTATGGCCAATTACTCGCTAAACTGCGATTAAAACTAAATTACGATTAGTGATCTTTATAGAACGGTTCCCAACTCTTATTCAGTGCGGATGCCACATTGGAAGCTGAAAATTTAGTTGCAAAGGTACAGTGTAATATCACTTTTGATAACCTAAACCCGCTTGAATAAGTTATGGTATCAAACTGGCAACGCAGACCCATCGTCGATTAGCTATACACAACAAGGTTGGACTGAAATATTTAAGTTCTTTTCAGTTTTAAAATTATTTACTTGAAATTCGGCATACGTAAAATGAGTAAATAAATTACTATTAAAATGTTCAAAATTCCCGTTCAAATACTAATTTCTAACATACAATTACATATTTTTACTTCGCGAAAAAAACCAAAACAAACAAATTTCTGTTAACTGCCTTGCGCTATATCAAATTTTTCAGAGAAGTATAATAGTGACATTTCCATCTTCATTTTCTGATACATTAGCACTTTGAAAATAAATGTGAGGATTTGATTAAAGTCTTTTTTTTAATATATAAGTTTAGTTAGCATCCTTTGATCTGGTGGTTCTATCGGACGATGAATGAAATCGGCAAAATGATGCTGAAATGAGCCTGGGAAACATGAAGATTCAAGTCACTCTAGGTTCATCTTCTCAGGATAAGGGTAAACCCCGAAAAATCCTTAGCAAGATTCGAATCGGACTCGGGACCTCTTGAAAAATGGGAGGCAAACACGCTAACTCCACACTACAGAGGCGGATGTGGTTAAAGTTGATATTATTTGTAGAGAAATTGTTTTACTTTTAATGCAGTTGTGGGTGTTAATATTTTCCTTATTTTTCAGTGTAAACTTATTACTTGTAAGCAAATAAACAAAACAATCAAAATGTATGCTTGAATATTTTTAAACTTTATAGTGATTTTCAAATACTCATGTCTTAAAGATAAAAAAGGGCGGCGTTCAAAAAGTAAACCTCCGCGATAGAAGACTTCTGCTGATTTATCTAATTGTATCATCATTAAGTTTGCGTCTTTCAAATGTGCACATTAGTTCTCATCTGATCGACCTCAAGGCTCTGTCATTTTGAGATGTGTTTTTACTGGCGTTACAAATACGATATAATAAACTTTGTAGAGTAGAACATATTCTTCCAGGATTATCCTGCATTTTGGATTTAAACCTATAACATTCAATTGGTCTTGAAATTATTTTGTTAACACATTGATAAATATTTACTAGTGTGCATGCTTTACGTTCAGATGAATTAATTAACATGCTGTTTTTTGTTACAGGTAAGTACACCTCACATCATTGCATGTATATGAGAGAGACAGAGAGAGGAGAAAGATGTTGGTTCCCTAATGGTAAGTATAAATTAAATGTTTTAAGCCAGAATCTGAAGTATGTTGGGCATGTTCAGTCAGGAATTCTAAACCCTACGAATATTCCACCCACTTTGGAGTGGGAAGTTTTTTTCTAATGTTTATATATATAATGCTGACTAATTTTAGCAATCAGGTGATATCTGAATATAAGCGTTGCTCAAGTGAGGACCATGAATCTTCCCTAGTTATCCGTTACTTTTATGTAGGAACCATCCCGTAGACATTTATGATTATTTTGATTACATAATGAAATATTTCTCTGTTCAAATAAACTTCTCGTAGATCCCCACATTTTGACACGTCAAATTCTCACTGGAATGCCTGAAATGCTAATATTCTAATGCCTTATATATATATATATATATATATATATATATATATATATATATATATATATCGGTTTGTGGGAGATGAATTAAATAACATTTTTACATTTCCTCCCAAAAATAACTGGGAGGATGTTGATATGGTAAATGTTTGCTCATTTGGGAATTCCATAGTTTGGAAATATTTCTGCTTTCAAGGCAAGGTCAAAATCATCCATACCCATTAGACGGTTAAGACAATGCACGGGGATTTTCAGTTTCGATATTTTTGTGTGTTTTCGAATATTTATGGAGTCTACAACATTTCTTGTCTCTATGTATGTTGGGCGTGCCAGAAAAATGGCGATAGTTTCATTGCTTTGCCAAGATTATTTGAACTTCTTTGACAATTACTTGAAGTTATCTTAAAAATACTCCAGGCTATAAAAACCTTGCTAAGAGATTTGAAATAACCCATACTGCGCGCTAAAGCAGATGCTACGATCACCGTAATATTTACAGCACCACTAAAGGGCGCTGATAAATGATTGAAATGGGAAAGAAAATTTGGAAGGAAACGTTCCAGACTTAAGCTTGGAGTACCTCTAAGGCATTTGCCGATTATGAGGACAGAGGGAAAATACCTCAGAATTTGAAATGCGGATCATGTACGATGTCATCTTAACGGATCATGTACGATGTCATCTTAACGATTTCAGCCACCCGTGTCGGTAGTGTGGAGGGTAAAAAATATTCGTTCTGACAGAAAGTCACACTTTGAAGGGTTCATTATTTCGGGTTGTTATTAACGATTCAAAATTTAAAACGCACTAAAACATAGGTACATGCGTTCACTGCATGTGTTATAATAATAATAATAATAATAATAATAATAATAATAATAATAATAATAATAATAGTTAACATTGTTAAAAGATGCAGTTTTGCTCTACTTATAGACGAACGTTCCAGCAGCTACTATCAGAATAAACTATGTTTGAGTTTGTTGCAGAGTATGGAACGCCTGTTATCTGTAGAGCTTTATTTTAGTGTTGGGGGGGGGGGAGGTTTGCGATGGTATAAAGCCGATGAAAGTGGTCTTCACCAAACAGGAAGGAATTAAAAGATGCCTGCTCACGCTGTTGAGTTTTAAACTGTGCAATCGTTATTCAAGGAAATTTAGTTTTCTTAAAATTACGATAAGTGGCTGTTAACGCTGAGAGATCTGTGAGGAGAGGGTGGGTTATAATTTTAATTACTAGTGAAGCAAGCAGCGCACGCTTGGCGGGACACAGTAATAACAGCGTGTAATATTAAAGCCATGGCCTTCTTGAACTGGGAAACCGCCTCTGACTTCACTCACTCAGTACACGCCGGGGGAATCAATATAACGGCTGACGACCACAGCCTTCTCATTTTTTTTCCGCCTCTAGTGTTCCACGAGGTCGACGTTAAGATTCATCTGCTTCGGAAAACGCTGGCATCGATTCCCAGTGGTGCTGTTTCCTGTGGGCGTGGCATTTTTTCTCTCTTTCCTCCCTCGATATCACAAAATTTACCACTTCCTCTTTCCAGTGGTTTCGCCGATCAAGCCCGTTTGTGTGAATTTCATCGATCACCGCTTAATTGTTTTCATAACCTTTTTTAAGTGCTTCCAGTTCTTGTTAGAATTTCGTAACAATGCTTTCGAATCAGGCGAGGTTACAAACTTATTTTCACTGCTTTCATAAACAAGAAATAATGGGATAATGGATTTGAGATACACTGTTCAATTTGGCGAAACATCTGAAGTTGTTTCTTAGAGAGCACTACTTTACAATTCACGTGACCTTTCTAAATTCGTTACTCTTAAGTTCACTCATTAGTACTCGGTACTGAAGTACAAGTTTCTAAAATGCCATACAATTTAGCTGAAATTTCGTTACACATAATTATTGCATAAAAGAATGTTAATGATCCTAAGCTCTATTAATTTTCCTGAAAAAAATCTGAAGAATAATATGAAATTTGGTAGTTTTAAATATAGCTCCTTACCATAAAATATTCTATTTTGTGTAATAATATAAATTTTAATGGAAAATATATAAAATAATACTTTTAATTTTCTAAAAATCCAACACAGGAGAGCTCAGGTAATTCGAGTCTCGATATTTCAAAGTTCCGTATACTTCGAGCTGGTTTTAAGAAAATTAAAATGTTATACAAAACTGAAACAAAATTCCGTTTTTATACGTTGTATACGTGTACATTTTACGCACTTCCGGATGGTTATATTTTGAACTTTGTTTCAAATTTCCATGTACAACACACGTAAAACTGCCTCATTTAGGACTTTTGTTCATAAAGGTCAGAATAACCATGGCCTTAGACTGCCAATTCTATTAGAGATTGAGAAGCACTGTTAGGTTTGGAGGAGTACGCTTGCTCTTTCTTTGTGGGCTCTTCACTAACTGGGACCGTGCAGTGCAAACCATCCTTTCAGAAAACATAGAGCAGTGACAGACTGACCGTTGTTGTAAATGCCACTTGAACATAATTGTATCCGTTCATTTTAAAGTGTACATTACGATGAGTGATGGGAATAAAAGATAATCTAAGCTGTTGAATGTGAAATTTCCGTATAATCCAAATTTTTTGTAATTCTATGTAGCCTCTGCCCCAATTAGTTCAAATTACGGGGCTGTACTTACCAAAGTATACTTGATATTAATACAATTACATCACTTCTGCTACACATCTTCAAAGAACGTGAATTGAAAATTTAAAGAATTAGAAACAAACAAAATTGAATCATGGGGAGCATTTTAAGGTGGAAAATGTGTATTTGAGTAATTTAAATCACCGAAAGGGTAACACCGCTTTCGGAACCTGGTTAAATTATGTTTGTGATTATTTCACAAGAAAATTTAAAGGTGATCCTTTTCGAAATTTTAGGTATTAGAAAATTTAGTATTAAGCGCAAGCTGTATAATTTTCACTACTTTTGGAAAGCTAAATGGCTTTATGGGCAATTTAAATGCCGATATATATGTTTTTAATAATTTTGATAGTCTGCCTTAAAGTTATTTAACTACGATTTATTAATTGCATTATTGTAAATTCCTGTACGTTGCCTAGTCATTTTTGATTACACGAGTAAGTGATACTAAATTGTATAAAATGTGCGGCTGGTGATGTTTTGTCCCTGTAATGGAACATGTCGCAAGTGGAAGTTTAGGCTCCTGTTCATTTGTGTTCATGGCCGTGATGATGTCATAAAAGCCGGGGTCCACCGCTTCTTTTTCCGGATGAGCGTCTAACACACTGGCGTATGAGCTAAAATGAAGTTCTGGACAAAAGTTGGTCAGTTGCTCTGCTTTAAGTCCTTGACAGATGTAGGAATCCTATTTGGATAGACGGCTTTTATATCTGTCCTATAAACTAGTAGTTTAAAAGTTTATTTTCTGTTTACCTTATATTAATTCAGAAATAACAATTACTGTATTACACATTTTGCTGTAGCTACAAGGAGGAAGCAGAAGGTGATAGTCAAATCTTTATTAAAACATCTGATGAGTGCCTTTCTCAGTCTTTTTCTTTCTATTCTACAGCAAATTATTCTTACAAAAGTATATTATTCTCTCCTCTTCCATGCTAATCGATATAAACAGAAAAATTATCTTATTACTTAGTTCCTTATAAATAGAAGGGGAATGAGGGAAAACACTAGACCAAAGCGATAGTCAAATCTTTTAAAAAGTTGATTGCTATGTGATTGATATTCGGTTCTCTTTGCATGGCCAAGAGTAAAACAAAGTAAAAACGAATGACTACTTCCAGTTTGAGAAAAGTAATGCTACTGGAAAATGTATTCCAATAACCAGAATTTCTTGGAAGTGGTTAACCGACAAAAAAAAAAAAAAAAAAAAAAAAAAAAAAATGTATGATAAATTGTGTGGTTTAATGAAATTTACATTTTTTGTGTAATAGGATTTTGTCTCTTACTGTTCACCAGTTATGCAAAAGTCGTCCAGAATGAATAGGACTTCTCTAAATGTATACCTAGGTATTTACTTCACAGATAAATAAATAAAAATAAAATCCTTAATACTCCATCCCGGCGCCTTGATTCCTAAACCGGGACGTGTATTGTCTATTACTTCCATTACCTCTTATATTGTTACTATAGAGATAATTAACAATAACTATTACATATAAACTAAAAAATAAGAAAATAAATAAAACAAAAGTATATTTTTTTCTTCCTACTAAGTCAAAATAAGAATTCAATAATTTAGCCAGCAGAAGTAGCCAGATAACTATAAAACTATATAAAAAACAAAATATGCGCCAAAAACCGACATATTAGGTACTGTTAACCAGCACCTCTATTGCTAAACTAAATTAAGGAAAATAAAAAATAAGAATTTATTTGATATATTTTATGGGATATTTAGCGTTTCTCTTTTCTTGTTATGGTATTTGTAGTTGAATATTATCATTTGTATTTCGATTTATAACCATGTTCACCTAAAGCGTTATAATCACTCATTCCCTTTAAATAATATTTACTTCACTTCACTCTATATCCCAACTTCTCACCACTAAAATAATGGCTTTTAGTACTCACTAGATATATTTATAATTTTTTCACTCCACTATAACCATACTTTCATTTACTTTCCACTATCCACTTCACATGAACATCCACCGCTTTAATGTTTCATGCAGAAAAATCTCCTCCCCTAATGTCCTGTAACTACGCCGTTTCGTCCGTTATCGCCACTACTTCCTCGTTTGCCTTTAGCGTAGACAACCTGCTTCCCCATAGACATATTTCGCCTCCGATCATCCCACTTTACCTCCCTGATATTGTAGCGGTTTATTTATCGGTTGTTTACGTCTAATGCTTTTGGTAGTTTAGGCTTAAAATTTTATATTGTGTTGTTGAGAAACATTTTGTTTTAAATATGATTTATATTGCACTTTGGTTATTGTTTGACAGTTAGTTGTTGTAGACGAGAAGATGGTACCAGGCTAGTTGGTTGTGCTGCGTTTCGAGTTAGCAATTGTAGCGCCAAACAGGATCTCCTAACCAGATGCGTTTATGCATTGGGTAGACTGATTGCTACTGCGTAGATGCAGTACCTAGCGGAGCTCTGAGTTAATTAGTTGGCAATCTATAATATATGTGTATGTATTTGCATGAAAGGAGTAGGAAATGTTTATGTAGCAATATTATTGTCGCTAGAAGTAAGTTTCGCAGCTTAGAACAAAAACCAGGTGGCCTAACTGCCCCGTATTTAATGTGAGCATTTCGTGCGTTAAACGTTTTGCAGAACTCAAGGTTAAAACCCGCCAGTGGAAGCCTGGCGAAAGGGCCTTCTCTTTACCAGTCTTGCATTTCAACGGAGACGGTCGCGGTCATTGCGTCAAATACGGGGCAGTGGGCCACCTGGCATGACGAGACCATTTGAATATATATATGTGTGTGTGTGTAAAATGACGGAGGGGATTCCGCACCGCAGCCAGTGGCTTATACGTCAGACAGGATGAAATGAGAGTAATTTCAAAGGGCGGTCAAAACCGGACAGTGGGGGAAGAGTCATCATGGAGGGTCCCTACACCTACGAGAGCTGTACTTGAATATACATGGTAATTTCAGAAGTCATGGCAACTATTTTTATCAATCAATATAGCTGAAGGAAACAAAACTGTGGATATATGATTGAAAGTCGCTAGTTCTTCGGAATGCTGGTACTAAATTGGGATCCAGGTACAAGGTGCTATGGGTACGAGACATTGAAAGATGCATAAATAGAATCATTCTTTTATTCGTATTATATATACACAAAAAAGTACTCGTACGTACGTGAATATTCTTGCGAGCTAACGAACTACAAAATAATCTCCCAAGGCTTCCACACATCTGCCACGCAGAAATGCAATTTTTACTTTCTCCATACGCAGTATGTACATAGTGTATAGAGAAAGTATTGCACTCCACCAAAAAATTCGATACCGAGATTTCACCGGAAATATATGTTTTAGGGTCCCCAATATCCAAAAAAGCATTTTCACAAAAAGGTCCGTGTGCTTGTGTGTGTGTGTGTGTGTGTGTGTGTGTGTGTGTGTCCGTGTGTCTGTGAACACGATAACTCAAAAACGAAAAGTCGGTAAAATACCAAACTTGGTATTTAAGTTTAGTATCTTCCAGAGATGCGACACGAAGATTTTGAGAAAAATCCCCCACCCCCAACTACCCTTTACATGGAACTTTTTTCGAAAATTTTGATTTTCTCAAAAATGGCTATAACGATTTTGATTAAAATTTCGGGTATTAAACATATTTACCTGACAAATGAAATGTATATCTTGAATTTTCTGGGAATTGCCTCTGAAGAGTAGTTTATTCAGGATGAATTTTACTAAATTTTGAATAACTGCTAAACCGTAAGAGATGGACAAAAACTTGCTACACCAAAAATGTAGAGCACATTAAAACACACAATTTATGTTATTTACATTTTGGAGTTCGTTGTTTTTGTGACATTCCTTATTTTTGGTTTCTGCTATGAAAAACGTATACTTTTCTCATACTGGAACTTGTCAACTCCTATCCATATAAACAAAGGAACTTCATTGACATAGCAACCAGCTTTTGACTATCACTTTAACCTACGGTTGTCCCTTATTTCGCTTCTACTTACAAGGATGCGAGAAATAAGACTTTTTCTGCTAATTTTTTTTATCTGATTAGCATAAAGTAAATAGAATTATAAGCTTTTTAAGAATTATTTGTTGCAGGGATATGGAGAAAGTCATGTGAATGGTACACATCAGATTTTTATGTATGCTCCCTGTTCAACTTCAGTGACATTCATCTTGGAACACAGTCTCTAGGATACTAACGTTTCCATGTGACTACTAGCACCTAGCAATTCACTCAGATGCCATCTGGTGGTGGCATTATATACTGAGTACAACATGTTTTCAAATGTATATATTGCAATAACTGCATTTTCGGTTATTCGGAATATATAAAATAGTTTCCATGACTTCTGAGTTGACCCTCGTATATAAAATTCAGGATTCCGCTAATTCCAGCTATTGGTTTTATTCACGTATTTGTATTACTTTATATGCATACAAATTATTTCTTTTGAAATAGGAGTGAAACTTAAACATTTTTACTAATAATGTGAGTTGGTAATGTTGTGGTAAAATAACTTTTCAACCTGAAATAAAGATCGGTAATTGATTATATTAATGGCCAATTCATAACCGTATTGTTCATTTTCATCAGTGTACCAGCAATGAGAACAGAATACTAATAATAGTAAAACTTCAATAGGTGACGCTTAATGCGAGTACTTAAGTATTACTTTGCTGTTTTGATCTGCAAAGAAACCTATTTGGTACAGTGAAAGCCAGGAGAGTTATCCTTTGCACAGTCCAATATCGAGGATAAGTGATGATGTAAACGTATTACACCAGAGGGGTCATTGTCAGCTATGCACGGAATGCGAACATTCCGAAAAAAAGAGAAGGTAGACAATAGGCAAGCATCGAAAAGAAAGGCAGTCATTGGGGATTTGTTACCACTGGTGGGTGAAACAGGAGAGGGAGGGATATAGGAATTCGGGTATCTCCGGCCTGCGACTGGCCTTGGCTGTCTGAATGTGTGTGTTCGATCCCTCAGCTGAATGAAATTCGAGGCATCTCCTCTCTAACTTTGTTCTCTTTGCGATAGAAACTTTCAATGAACTAGCTATCCTCAAGCGCAAGTATCGCACATCACGTGTAGGATGAAAACAAAATTAGAAATCTGACGTGTTCCATTCACATAACCTTCTTTACCTTATTCTTCTCTTTACTTCATGTTAATCGAGATAAATATTAGCACATATAATGTTTTACTTGCTTCCTCGTAAGTAGAAGAGAAATAAGGGAATACACTAGACTAAAACAACAGTCAAGTCTGTTAAAAGCACATCGCCATGTGATGCAATTGACCAAGTTGAAAAAAGTGAATACCCATTTGAGAATATTAAGTATTGCAAATTTTAAAAGCAATAAAAGGGAATATCTCGAAAATAGATAACTCCACAAAAAATGACAAACTGTGTGTTTTAAGTAGATCTACATTTTCTGTGCAGTAAGATTTTTTCTAACTCTCGAGGTTTCCTCCAAAATGAATAGGGCTTCAGAGACTATTCCTGGATAATTCAAGATATACATTTTATTTGTCCTGTAAATATTTCTAATATACGGTATATTTTAATCAGTCATTGAAGCCATTTTTGAGAAAATAAAAGTTTTCGAATTTGTTTCCATATTAAAGGTAGTTTGTGGCTGGGGGGCGGATTTTATTGAAAATCTTCGTGTCACATCCTTTGGAGAGTTAAACTTTAATACCAAATTTGGTATTTAACGGACTTCTTATTTTTTAGTTATACCGACTACATATACACTTCTAAAAAGTTTTTCTTCGATTCAGGCGTTCAAAACATACATTTCCGGTGAAATCTCGGTATCAAATTCTTGGGTGGAAAAAATACCTTCTCTACTTATTATGTGCCTTGAACATATGCGCTAGAGAAAATAAAAATTAGAGAGTGGGATTAAAACATATTGCAGAATACACAAAACTGGGTCAGTATTAAAGAAGCTTCAAATTTGCATTACGCGCAGATATGCAATAATAGCAATATATCAAGATTGTTAAAGAGTTTGCAGTAATTATTTTGTTTTTCCATCTTAATTATTAAAACTCTTATGTGTTCCATTCATATGACTTTCCCTAGCTGTTCCACAAACAACTGGTCTTATATTATTCCTCTATTACATTATACTACTCAAGATAAACATTACGGAATTGCTCTTATTACTAAATTCTTTGTAAGTCGAAGGGAAATGAGGAAATGCACAGATTAAAGCGATAGTCGTCTTCCCAGAAAATTGAAGATACACATTTCGTTTGTCATGAATATATCTTAAACTTGTGGAATTTTAATAAAAATCATTACAGCCAGTTTTGAGAAAATCAAGATATTCGAAAAATGTTCCATGTAAAAGGAAGGGAGGATTTTCTTAAAAATTTTCGTGTCGCATCCTTGGAATATACTGAACTTAAATACCAATTTTGTATTTAACAGATATGCTGTCCCCCCCCCCCAAAAACACACACATACACACACGGGCATGTTTCTAAAAATGCTTTTATTTCATAGGGTCTCAAAACATATATTTCCGGTGAAATCTTAGTATCAAATTTTTGGGTGGTGTAGTGTATCTTTTCTATTCACCATGTATATTGTACATATGTGCTAGAAAAAGTGATAAAAATTCACTTAGCTTAGTCGGCTTACACTCCGTATGGGTGGATGCTTAGCTCCGAGAAGCTTAACCATAAGATGAAGAATCTGGTATCGGCCGCAGCCAGGCATGGGAGAAGGTTAAGTAGATGATAAGAAATGACTGATAGAAAAGGTGATGATGGAACAGTTGGTGGAATGAATGGCGGAGGACACCGGAGAACTCTGAGGAAAGCGCCCCAGACACCGCATTGTCCACCACAGTTCCCATAATGCGATCTCCTGGTAGTTATTAAAAATTACGAGTAAATCTGCAATTCCGCTGCTCTAAACAAATATAATCGGCATCAAACAATGCAGCCCAGCTTATCAAGCGGTCGCTATGGTTACTCTTAGCCCATATGATCGTGGCTTTTCGATGCGTAAAGTAAAGACGAACAGTTGCGACCAGATTTGAATGATAAACTACCATCGTTGATAAAACTGGGATTAATTCGAAAGTTTACCTGTGAGTGGTAACCGAGGGAGATGATTCAATCGGTAATACTCTTTGGTTTCATACGGGAAGTCGCGGTTTCAAATCCCCTGGGATCGGTCGGCCTGACACCAGGAGCTTTTTTGTGGTTTCCATCGGTTGTAGCCTAAATTGAGCTGTCCCATTCTCAAGCGAATTCATTTTATTTCCTTCTGCACTTACGTCAAACCAATCACATGCTGGATCCAGAGCTCCTCCTTTATAGCAAGCGTTTGTCCTAAAGCACAGGCTTGTAGGCTCTTGGTGGCCTAGCTCTTACAAAAGAGGGCATTCAGGGAAAGCAGTTTGTTCATGGAAATTGTCAAAGCCTATCTCGAACTAATACACTTTCCATTTTATGAAAGAAGTTTTTAAAAATCTACACAAAAACATATTACTTACGCATCTCCTGTGTTTTTGAAGAAAGATAACAAATTAATGATAAATTTTTGTGAATTCCCTGAGTTCCTGTTTCCACAATTTGAGCGAAAGCATTTCAACCTTATTAGGAATATCTGAAACGCTAGTCGTATACGTTAATTAATTTTCAGAGATATACAGACAGTCAGATTGAAGATCTTGACACTAGTTTGCCATTTTATGAGTTAATGTGATGTGTTCCATTCGCGTGACTTTCTCTACATCTCTGTAACAAATTAGTGTTAAAAAGCTCATTCTTCTATCTACTTCATAATAATCGAGATAAACATTAGCAGAAATTGTCCCTTACTTGGTTCGTTGTAAGTAGAAGGGGAAAAAATCTAATATGTTCCATTCACATGATGTTCTCGAGCTGTTCGGTAAACACACCTTTTATTCAAAACATTAATCCGTTTTCTACATCATGCTAATCAAGATAAACATAAGCAGAATTAATCTTATTAGTAGCTTCCTTATAAATAGAAGGGAAATAAGAAAATGCACATGCTAAAGCGATAATCTCGTCCTTCAAAGCCGGTCGCTATGTGAAACAATTGAGGTTCGGTAAACAAACGAGAAACGAGAAGAAAGATGTCTTCCTATCCAAGAAAGTGGCTAAAATTGAAACCAATAATCTGGAATATCTTGAAAACGGTTAACTCTACAACATTTTTTTTTGTGTAGTAAGTTTTTGTATATCCTTTACGGTTTGCCAGTTATATAAAAGTAATCCAGAATGAATATGTTTTCAGAGGTTATTCCCAGAAAATGCAAGATGTACATTTCGTCTGTCATAAAAATATCTTAAACATAAGGTATTTTAATCAAAATCGTTACGGGCATTTTTGAGAAAATCAAAATGTTCCATGTAAAGGGTAGTTTGGGGTGGGAGGATTTCCATGAAAGTGTGTTCGTGTCGCATCCTTGGAAAATACCAAACTTAAATAACAAGTAAACAGGTATTTTTCGGTGAAATCTCGGTATCGAATTTTTGGATGCATTACACCACCTTCCCTATACACTATGTACTTAGTGTGTGTAGAGAAAGTTAGAAATGAAACATGCACACACGTATTTGAAAGAAAATTGTAAATAGCGAAATTACAGGTATTTTTTTATCGGCCTTACTTTATCTTTGAGAATATCCAAAAGGTATACTGAGAGAAACGTTTTTGTCCCTTCATGGTCATAATTATAATTTATTCGAATCCACATGGGGAAAAAATGTATATTGTATACTACTTTTCCATCAAGTTTTACTTTGTCTACATCCTAGATGGTACACAGGTGTTGCATTCCACCGTAAAATTCGATACCGAGATTGCAGTGAAAATTCGCGATTTAGGGTCCACCCGTGTGTGTCCCTGTGTGTCTGTGAACACGTAGATCAAAAACGAAAAGTCGTTTAGATACCAAACTTGATATTTAAGTCCATTATCTTCCAAAGATGGATCAGTACCGTTTACATGGAACAATTTTCGAAATTTTTATTTTTTCAAAATGGGCCTAACGATTTTGATTAAAATTTCTTTTGTAAATGGCGTGTTATTTATGGACGCTCTTTAACTGCTGTGGTTCTCAGCGTCCCATTCTAAATTGGGCGTGAAAGACCGCTTAATTTTGCTCAGAGGTCTCTCTATCAGGCTTGAGGTTCTTTTACGTACCGTAAATCTACGACACGGGACCAACGGCTTTACTTCCCTTCCGAAGGAAGCCATGCTTAGGATTTTACGCCTGAAAAAAATCCATCGACCTCCGCGACCTTGGGTATATGAAGTTAGCATGGTAACCATTATGTTAAAGATATTTACTAAGAAAATAAAATTCCTCTGAAGACCTCTTCAATGTGGATGACTTTTGCATAACTGGTAAACCGTAGCAGATAGAAAAACATTTCATAGTCGGCTTACCCTCCCCGTATTTTAGGACTTACATTCCCTTAGGACTTGCAATGGACCCGGATGCCTAGGGGTCAAAAGCCTGTTGGGGAGCTGACGGCACGATACCACAGATTGAGAACCGGGAACGAGTGGTTGGCCCATAGTCAGGAATGAGCGTGAAGAAGTGGATAATATGAAATGTAAGCGAAATGGACGATAAGAAAGGGATGATGGGGCAATTGGTGGACTGAGTAGGGAAACCGGAGGACCCACCCAGGTCCCTCCTGTACAAATCCCAAATGCAGGCGCTTGGGATCGAATCCGGGCCGCCTAGGTTGGAGGCGAGCGGTCTAACTACTCGGCCACGGCACTGCAGAAAAATTTATTACACAAAATATGTAGGTCTCGTTAAAATTTGTCATATATGTAGTTTTTTGTGGAGTTAATATTTCCGGGATTTTAAAATACGTATACTTTTCTCAAACGGGAATTTGTGGTCTCTGTTTCCTTTGTGTTGCTCTTGACCATACATACAGAACAGAATTTCAATCATATAGCAAACGGGTTTTAAAAGAGTTGACTATCGCGTGAAGTAGATAGAAGGGTAATATTTTGTAAGAAAATAGTTTGCAGAACAGGTAGAGAAAGTATTGTTAAAGGAAACTATTAGATTGTTTGAAAAACAACTCTGAAGTTTTCTATGGTGTGAAACGGGCTAATTACGAAGAAATGTCATGCATTAGTATCATGTGGAACAGACAATGTAATATCAGTATGTAATTGGACATCGTTGATGCCTCAACGGAACTGTGAGTGCTTCTCTGGAGAAAATGAGAATTTGGAAGGAAGGCTCCAGGGGTACGCTCTCTTCCAAACGCAGAGAAGACAATGTTGAGCACGCATTTCTAGCCAGGCATTTTCGGAGGGAAGCTATTGAGTTTTATGAATAGGGTTGGTCGGGTGAAAGACCAGACGAGATCAAGTAGGCGCACAACAAAGAACGCCTTGCACCTGGGTCCACGGTCAAAGGTAGACTTGCAAAAAGAATCGTTTCGCGTGCACTTCTCTGACTTGCCAAATACGGGGGCGTGCACCTTCCAAGACAAGAGAAAAAGAGAGACAGGTAGGTAGGTACCTTCCAAATAACCAAGACCTTGGCAAGTTTTTAATAGCCTCAGGGACAGTCAGGCTACACCGTCCTACATCACCAAGGGAAGAACAGCTTCTCACGAGACAAAAGATATCGGACAAAGAGTTCCAGCTTTTCCAAATGACCTGCATGTCTATTGTCTACAACAGGGATATCTATCCTTACTCATGTTTTGCCATAATACTTATCAAATCATTTCATATCATCCCTGAACATTTTTCATGTTTCACAGGTTTCTTAATGGAAAGGCAGTATTAAAGGCACATAAAAACTGTATCTGTGTCTATATATAACATTTAGTTTCATAGAAACATATCAATTTTGAGCTTTCCAGCATTTCTTTTTTTTACTTTATCTAATATGTATGGTAGTGTTTTGTGTGTGTGTGTGTGTGTGTGTGTGTGTGTGTGTGTGTGTGTGTGTGTGTGAACAGCGTGTTTCAAAAACGAAGAGCAGTTAAATACCAAACTTTATATTTAAATTCTGTAGCTCCCAAGGATGCGTTACGAAAATTTTCAGGAAAATCCCCAGACCAAGGTTTGCCCGTTACTTGGAAAATTTCCAAAATTTTGATTTTCTCAAAAATAGCTCTAAAGACTTTGATTAAACTACCGTATGTTTAAGACATTTTCATGACAAATTAATTAGCTTGAATTTTCTGGGATGTGACTGTGACGTCCTGCTCATTTTGGATGACTTCTGACAACTCGTAAGCCATAAGAGAAAACACGTATATCTCATAAAAACGTGCAATATACGTCATTCTTAGTAATTTTTTTAAAGTTAGTCATTTAGGAAACTGTTGGTTTCAGTTTTAAAATACTTATATTTTCTCAAGCTGGAAGTCGTCTTTGTTTCATATCTCTCTTATTTTACTCCTACCTTGCAGAGAGAACCGAAATTCAATTGTTGCACACAATGACTAGCTTTTACAACATTTGACTATGCCTTTATCTTAGATTATATCGCATCTTTCTCTTCTACTTGAAAGGAAGCAAGTAATAACACCATTTCTGATAACATTTATCTCTATTAGCATTATGTAGATTTTGTAAGAATAGTTTGCTGAACAAGTAGAGAAAGTCATATGAATGGATCACATCCTTTTTATACTTATTTCAGGTATGTTGACGGCTTATGTCATTTTCTTAAAATGAAAGTCATCTTGAAATGTCATATACATTACAGGAATTTGTTTGTAGTAAAATAGTGCCCAATATCTGCATTGCACCTGTGCAGTTTTAATCTGTGAATGGAAAAGTTAAGACAATTCCCTCCTGCTGCATGTTTTACGGCAAAAGCAGCATGACCGTGTATTTCTACTCTCGCAAGCTTGCAGTTTCCTTTGTTCTTCAGCAAAAAGCACAAGGAGAGTCAAACTTAATTTATGGAGCAACATATGGGAACGTTAAAGAAGAACGCAGGGTAAACAATGTATGAATAGTGAAACGTGCCAATATGCAGAATATCGCATTATTCTAAAATAGATTGGATAGGTAGAGTCAGACTGAAAAATTCAATGCCTAAGCCGGGATTTGAACCAGTCTCTATCCGGTTGCTTTAATCACTTAGTTACAATGACAAGATGCCGACATGGTATTAAATTCCTCATCTGACTCGCATGTTTCCGGGTAAAACACAAGGTAATCTCACATTATTTTGAGATGACATACCCCTATAGCGACTTACAATATCGTAAGTGCTTTTACTCTCGGGCTTCATGGTTTAGTCAACTATTAGGTCAATTACTGTTAATTGTTTTTGTCCTCACAAATTGTGTGTAGGATAGTTGCTTAAAAGAGTAGAAGATTAATGATAAGCAGGAAAATTCCAGATGGTCAATTGATCACCTGAAGAGTAAATAAAGAGTTTTGTCAAAAAAAATTTCGAGGTGCTTATGATGTGTGAACTAAACCGCTAACTAAATTATTTTTTTTTCTTTGCTAGCTTACAAATGTCCGATGAGATCATTAAGGCACGGAATCCGGTTCGCGGTTCAAGTCGCCTGAAACGTTCTCCTTGACTGAGGGATTATCCTATTTTTTTGTTTATTTGTTTGTTTTGTTTTGTTTTTGTTTATTTGTCAAGTCTGTATATCTGGAAAATGCCGGGGAGATACTCTTATCGTTTTATATTTCCTTTCCCAGTTAACATTTCATTTCATGTATCGTTAATGGCCACTGTCTCTGACGCAATATGCAGTAAAAACTACATAACAAAGAAAAATCTACATCACTACTTGTCAAATATTCCTTAATTAAAATTGTTTCTGTTTGAAAATTACTATTTTGCTTTAACACTATACAGGTACCTTTTCTCAGAATTTTACAAAAACCTATAACAGCAGATGTGGGGTGTGTATTTTTAGTACATTTATTATTACCTAGTTTATTTTTGAGCCAAAGTTGGTATGGAAACGAGGACTTTAATTCGTTTATGGCGCGGCGGCTGGTTTTTGGGGTCGTGGCCTGGCGTTGTTCTTTACCACCTTTGTCGATCTACGCTGCGACTCTCTAGTTCCGAATCTTGAGGATATGTAGTGCATCCTGACATACACCTTTCATCTATTACGTGGCGTTACCAACTGTCTTCGGCCTCCAAAATTTTCTGAGAATGTCTACTTTAGGACTCCATGTTCTTCCATCTTAATTAAAATTACCTGCGCATTTGAGTTTCTTGATCCGAAGGACGTGTGACAAGGACAGCCCTCCATATAGAGAGTATTATATCTAATTCTCCATTCCCCTTGCACCCATACAGCTGCATAAATTCTCCTCAGGATTTTCCTTGCCTTTTCCGCGGCTTTCTTGAGAGGGTCCACATTTTATTTCCATTCATTACCATGGTACGTATAAGTGCTTCCTTTAATCTCTGGTTTATGTCCCTACTTCTAAAGATGACAATGCTGAAAATATTAGCAGTCTGTATTCTTGCATATATATTTCCTCATTTTTTATTTTATTTATTTATTTGGTTAGATGTGTTAAAATATTTAAATGCATTCTCCACTTTGGATCCTACCGGAACGTACTGTTCGCTTGCATATTTCCTTCTCCGATTCTGTGTCATTATCTTCTCTTTTGTTCATTGACTTTAAGACCAATCTCTTTAATTTCTTTACTCAGACATTTAAACGCTTCTTGCTATGTTCTTGTCGTTCTTCCCACCAAGTTAATGCCATAGCATATCCAACTAGTTGGACTGTTTTATGTAGGGGTGTTCCACAGATGTCCATGCTTAACTTTCCTGATTTTATGCTAGGTTGAACAGGAGTGGTGCCAGCGAATGTCCTTGTTTCAACCCCTGCTTACTTCAAAAAGCTACATACTTTGAGAATTTTAATTAGGTATTTATAAAACTCCTCTGCAACTTGGTAAGTACAACTGACAGCTCTCAAAAATTTGGTAGCATGAATTTTAATTGTTGCCAACTTTTCAACAAAAGAACTGACCAAACAAACTCTCCACAGTCAAGAAAGTCATCATTACACCCAGAGTCTGGTATATCTACTAATGGGTATGTTCTTGGCTGTATGTGACTTAACAGTTATTAAACAGCTCAATTTCTTTCAGTTTCAAAGTTATCTCGGGGCAAACACCTAGATGTACACCATCAGTCACACGTTGAAATAGAGAATTAACAGATGTATAATTACGTCTGCTACTAACCTTAAACAGAGAAAGTGGCATTTAAATAGCTTAACATTACATGCTTAGTTTTAAATGACAACTAATTTAAATGCCAAATATGGCTGCTCACTCTACTTAAGAAGCTTGTGAAAATCCATTTGAGTAAATTTAAAGTTTATGAAGCTATTAAAATATGCATTTTCCTTCTGAGCTCTGTCATCTCAGTACCTTGTACTTTAAAAAAATCTGATGTGTTCCAAACAATAGTAATGTACCCTACCTATTTTGCAATTAACTGTCATTACATATTTTATTCTTCTATCTACTTCATGCTAATTGAAATAAACATTAGCAGAAATGGACTTATTACTTAGTTCTTTATAAGTAGAAGGAAATAAGGGAGTACACTAGGCTAAAGCGATAATAACATCTTTTGAAGGCTGGTTGCTGTGTTATTGAAATTCGGTTTTCTTTGCCTGGTCAGGAGTAAAACAAAAGAAACAGATACAACAAATTCCCGTTTGAGATAAATTGTAACTAATTTAAAATTGAAAGCAATAAGAAGGAAAATCTCGGAAATGGTTAACTCTATAATAAAAATTTAAAAAAAAATGTAAATGATATTCTGGTTTAACGAGATCTAGATGGTTTGTGTAGTAAGCTTTTTTCTATTACGATCTCTGATTATACAAAAGCCATCCAGAAGGAAGAGGTTTTCAGAGACACTTCTCATAAAATTCTGAACATACATTACATTTGTGATGTAAATATCTTAAACATAGAGTATTTTAATAAAAAATCATTAGAGCCATTTTGGAGAAAGTCAAAATGTTCAAAATCTGCCATCTAAAGGGTGGTGGGGGTGGGGGAATGTTACTGAAAATCTACGTGTCACTCCTTGAAAGATGCTGACTTTAATACGAAGTTTGGTGTTTAACGGACTTTTCGTTTTTAAGTTATGCTGTTCACATACACATAGACACCGCTTTCTTCTTTTTTGTATTATTCAGCTGCCTTCAAAACATATATTTCTGATGAAATCTCAACAGGAATTTTCGGGTGGGATACATTGTACATACGTAGTGGAGAAAGTGAAAGTCAGTTGTAAGAGAAATTTCAGCAGAAGACAGATAAGAGTTATATGGAGACACACTTGCTTTTCGAAATATATGCTAATGCTTGTGTAAAACATGAAGAATAAAAAGCTTTTAATATACGTTTGTGAAATTTTGTATCGCACATTTAACATTAAATTAAATTGAAATATCAATTTTTGAAATTAGTATTTTAATGTTGTGCATGGAAGCATCTTTCAAAATAAAATAAAAAAAATAGTATATTAAAAGTCGATTTTCTCGGGATTAACATACTTGAAAAAAATACATGAGATTAGAATTTCATTTATTATTAAGTTTCACATTCCAAATTGTTTGTTAACCCTGTAAACTAAAGGAAATGCTGATAATAAGAGTTTACTGTGAAGACTTATACAATTTTCTATGTTAAAACAACTTCATTTCAAATATTTGGAATGTTTATTAATTAATATTATAAAAAGAAGAGGAAAAGATGAAAACGGAATAAATGTAAGGAAATGCCAGTTTCTAAGACAGTATTTTCTCCCATGTTAGCTAGCCAAATTCCATAGCTGCATAAGATTAACGGTATTTGCAGGATACTTTTATTACACCAGTCTTTAGAAACATATCTGAATTCGCGTTGCGCGTGTTGATTACAACAGCCTTACATTGTTTACAAAACCCGTTCTTCTGCTGGATATCGGCGTCATCATCATAGCCACACAAAAGACGGAAACATCGACCCACACACGTTCATCCTGCCACTTTGTGAACGTTCCCCATTGTGTTAAGGTAACCCAATGCGATACACAATGTCCAGATCTCGAATATAGATGGGCATAATAAAGAAATTCAGTTTTTGTCATGCTGGAATTTATGTAATGTATTTGTTCTTAGAATAGTAACAACTCGCGGGGCTGTTGTCATATCCGAAAATTCTTAATATCAACTTTCTAGACCATAATATGTCCAATGTATGTTGTAGGTGCAAAAGGTATTGTATTCCACCCAAAAATTCGATAGCGAGATTTTGCCGGAAATGCATACATATATCTTTTGAGATCCCCTAAAAAAATTAAAAAATCTAATGTATTCTATTCACATGACTTTCTCTATCTGTTCTGCAAACTCTGTTTACAAAATCGTCTTATTCTGTTTACTTCATGCTAATCAAGATAAAAATTAGCAGCAATTATCGTATTGCTTTGTTCCTTTTAAGTAGAAGGGAAATAAGGGAATACATTAAGCCAAGCTAAAGTCAAATCTTTTAAAAACTCATTGCTATGTGATTAATATTTTTCTCTCTCTATGTGCACGATAAAACAAAAGAGCAATGAAGCGGATAAGGACTTCCCGTTTGAGAAAAATTTAACTTTTAAAACGGAAATCAATAACAGGGACTATTTCGGAAATGATTAACTCTACAAAAAGTGTATATGACACAAATTGTGTGTTTTAACGCGATTTACATTTTTGTGCAGCGTAAGTTTTTATCTTTCTTTTTCTTGAACTTTTTCTAAGGTCCTTGAAATCCGGTGAAATCTCTGTATGGAGTTTTTGGGTGAAATACAATGCTGTGCTAAAGCAGGTAAAAAAAACAAAAAACAGAAAAAAAACGCACTCCGCCACTTTAAAAAAAGGATGCGCGCGCGCGCGTGTGTGTGTGTGTGTGTGTGTGTGTGTGTGTGTGTGTGTGTGTGTGTGTGTGTGTGTGTTTGTGTGTGGACAGTATAGCTCAAAAACAAAAAAGTCCATTAAATACCAAACTCGGTAATTAAGTTCAACATCTTCCAAGGATGCAATACGAAGCTTTTCAGGAAACTTCCCCACCCTCAACTTCCCAATTACATGGAATATTTTGAGTTTATCAAAAGTGGCTCTTAAATATTTTGATTAAAACACGTATATTAAAGATATTTACATGAAAAATAAAAGTATATGTTGCATTAATTGTGACTAACCTTGATTAACTTTTTATTCTGAATGAATTTTGGTGTATTTTGCATATTTGGTAAATTGCAACAGATAGACCAAAGTACTACATAAAAATACAGATCTCGTTAAAATATACAGTTTATGCCATAATTTCTAAGAATTCCTTGTTAGTTTTTTCAGTTTAAAATAGTTTTCTCATGCGGGAATTTGTAAACTGCTGCCCATGAAAAGAAACGGATTTTAACCACATAACAACCAGATTTAAAAATATTTGAGTATCGCTTTAGCTTAGTGTATTCCGTTATTTCTCTGCTGCTTACAAAGAAGCAAGTAATAAGACAATTTATGCTTATGTTTATCTCGATTAGCATGAAGTAGTTAGAAGAATGAGCTTTTTAACAATAATTTGTTACAGAGAGATAGAGAAAGTCATGTGAATGGAACACATTGTAAATTTTAACGTCTTTTCATCTGATAGGTCATATCGCTTGAATGAAATGGGTATCTAGAGATTAATTACCCGGTATTCGTCTTCTCAGGATAAGGGGTGGGGGCAGAATGTAAGAAAGAAAGAAAACAAAAAACTTACCCGAGTAATTCAGCCTAACTGAATACCTTCTCTAGCTACTATGTACATACGTGGTAGAGAAAAAAGGGAATTTGAAATGTCGCTTCCAGTGTCCTTTAAGATAAGCGAAAAGAAGCACTACAAAACTGGAGATAATACCTGAAGTCTACATTTTATTAGAGGCACAAAGGGACAAAATGATTATGGTTGGTGATGGGAACCAGAACGGAGTGTCAGTTATTGGCGTCTGCACCGAGTTGGTTGACCCTGACGTAACAAACATGATGAGACGCAGGTGCTTCCTCTGCTACACCTGCATGCTGGGGAAGACAAAAGGTTCAGGCCCAATACCTGGAACCCAGGGGTGTCCCTATCACAGGATCATTCTTAACCACAAAAATGTCAAGGTCCTTCCTCACAGAAGAAAAGCACACAAAGGAGAGGAAGTTTTCCCAAGGGCTGCTGGGGAAGAGGGAACGTTATGTGATCACATGTATTTGTGTCACCTAAATACTGGAGGTGATTTTCATTTACATTTAAGTGAAAAGCTTTATAATTAACCCTGTACATATACCTTCTAATGTAAAAAATGAAGTCTTTTGCAGGAAAAGTTCTTTTTACTTGAAAAAGTTTCACTTTAACTGAATAATCACAATTACCAAATGCAGGATACAGTACTGGAGAAGATGTAAAGGCTTTGTACTTTCTAATAAAATAGGCATAAACTATCTTGACCATATTCGTTCAAAACATTTGTAATGACTTCTTCTGTACCTAGTATTTAGCATGCTAGTCTCCAAATTCAGAGTTCTCAGATTCGATTCTCGGCTGGCGGGTAGCAATTCTTCTATAACCAAGATTATCTCTTATCCTTCATAGAGTCTCTAGTATGAGTGTTTTAGTGCGGGTGTGTGTGTGTTTGTTTGCATGTGTGTTAAAGAACCCAAAAATAATTCAAATGCTAACTTCTAGTTGTATTAATTCAATTGCAATTCAAACACCATTGGCATGAGCAGTTTGTTCCAGGCAAAAGCCACCGATATGACCAAGGTGTAAAGCGGCTTATAGGAGGAAAAAAAAAAAGAATAATAAAACAATAATAACAACAATAAAATAGTAGTTTTAACTAATAAAACATTTTACACAATCAGTAATGCTGAGTTACATTTCTGGAAAAGGAATGTACTTTTCGTTTCATTTATATGGGTTTAATATATAGGTCATATCGATGGCTTTTCCTTTGGAATATTTACTCATAGTAATGGTGTTCACTCGTTTACGTGGATATTTATGTTTTTATGATTTTGTCCTCGACTTTACACTCTCATTTACACCTCCATATTCTGGAAACCTAGCATTCTTGGCTACGGAAAAATACTAACCCCCCCCCAGCAAGGAATCGAATACTAACCCCTCCCATAGCAGGCAGGTGCTCTGCCGACTGAGGAATGAATGTTTCTTTGGATAAAAAGTGAACATATCAGATTTTAGCACTTAAAAAAATGAAACTTCGTGGTACGCTGATGAAAAGGTTTAGTCGCCTATACGATGACTGAAAATAAAGATGCCTATACATAAGATATGAGGTGACACATTCCCGTGACTTTCTGTGCTCATTAAATCTCTTATATATTATTGTATTATTATAAATATATAATATGCTTGAGACGTTCTCGGGTTTCAAGCCAGGTGAGGTGATGTGGAGACATACGTTTCGGGAGCGTACATCTCTCCCTTCTTCAGGATGCTGAATGATTGGATCGGATCATCTCACCTGGCTTGAAGCCCGAGAACGTCTAGAGCATATTCGTCGCCAGGAAAGCTTCAACTCTTATTTAACATATAATATGCTTGTATGTGTGTTACGTTATTCGCATCAATGTTTGAGTAGAAATAATCTTAGAGTGACCATTAAAGAACTCATTGCATGCACAAATCAGAAAACAAAACATAACTATTCCCCCATTGTAGGTCTAGATCTTGTTACTAATGAACCTATGCGGGGGTGGGGGGAGCGCAAGATGGTTTAAAGATGCCACATGACAGATGGACCCAGTAAAAGTTTCAGATATAGGTAATAAGAGACGGTTAATACAATTGGTCAAATTTCAGTGAATTCTACATGTTTCACGCAATAAATTTTGTCTGTTTTAATTTATCTAATAGTTACACCAAATTCATTCAGCGAAGAATATTACTTCACAGGCTATTCGCAAAAAATTCAGGATATTCCATTCCGTTAACCTGCAGGTATCTTATGTACAATTTTAATAAAAATTATTGGATGCATCTTTGAATGTGGAAAAATAAAGAAACATGTTCTATTTAAACATTGTTTGGAGTTGGTAGATGTTCTTTAAATTCAACATCTAGTATCCTTAAAACAAGTAATACACGAATATGAACAGTTTGTATTTATACGAATTTTCATTTTTGAGTTGTGCTGTTTTCATGCGCAGCTGTACCCCGATAGCCACCAATGTGTTTTTGATCCATTGTTAGCAATCGGAAGAATTTCTTATATCCAAAACTGCATATAAAACAGTGCTCACGGCTGTCGAGATCTTTGTAATATCAACCAACTCGCTTATCTTCAATCGGCGATCAGTGAGTCAACATGAAATGTTCTCACAATCTCATCGGTCTTAGAGGTTTTGGGACGCATCTTGAATGGATTGACAATCACAAGCCCACTCTTTAACTGTCGAAAACGAATGAAGAATCCCTAAACGTCGACTGAAACTCATTTTGCATTTCCGCTCTTCAAAAGGAAACACACTTATTACAGCTTGTCTTTCAGTTTTATCCATTTTGTAGGAAATGTTAGCATACTTTTAGTTAATGCGATCGTCACAAACAAGTGACTATACTTGTGGTCTGAAACTTTACAACGCGCCATCTAAAGGATGAAACTTAATTATCAACAGTATCATAAGTTTAATAGTTTTTGGTAGTTTTTTTTTAATTTAAATTGCAAGTGTTTCTTGTAATAAATATTTCGAGAACACAGGGCCAGAAATAATTATTTACTCATAATAATTAACACTAATTTAAAAACAAAGTTAAGTAGTATCATAAAAGACAGTCTTAGATTGTCAATAAATCCACCAACCTAGAGGGCTCAGATTCTGGAGTGATTTTATTAGGACTATTTAACGAATAAAATATGAAATATGGTTCCCGTAAACTTGGCTTACAAAATACTTATTTATATTTGAGTTATAACACTAAAAATCATTTCAAATCATCTTACAACAGACATATTTCAATTAACTTGATACTAAAATAGAAGACAAATGCATGTCGCGGCGTAATTAAGAAGACAATACACGTCGGAGTAGTAAAGGAATTTGATAATTCCACTGCGATACCCTGCTTTATTGGTTAAAATTCAACATTTTCTTTAAATGTCATGTGTCCATTTTCTGATGCTGTCAGATAAGTTTAATAGTAATAGTAACCTAGCCATCTTTACGATTTTTTTTTTACAGGGAACTTTTAGAACGCTCCTCGTAAATTCTTAATCTTCTCTGTTTTATCTTCTTTCTAGCCGACTAAAATACTTGTGACTTGCTTAGTCGGTGTTTTCCTTTCCAGTTCATAGCCTTTCACGTGATTTATTCACTGTTGGATAATTTGGACAAATACTTCAGGCCCTATTTTGTCGTTTGATGCTAACCCTTGATTCGTTGCGCAACGAACATAAGATCGTTAACGGGCGATATTAGAGTAAGGTCCAGAATTTAGAAAGTCACGATAGGACGATATCTGACATGTGATACTTTTGTTTATATACAGCTGTATTAATATAAATATGCAGAGATATTTCATTAAGGAGACCCCGGAAAAAAAAAAATCTAAAATATTAAATCTAGAGCTGTAACTTTTTGTACAGGCACCACTGGCAACAAAAGAAGTATTTACACCAAGTTTCACTCATACAAATTTAATCAGCTAAAATTAAAGTATATCCTCTCCTAAAGATATATTGAACTACATGAACCATGTTTAAAAATGACATTTCTTAATACATTTGTAACAAATTGTGCGGTTGAAATTTTCCTATGGTGGATAATATTTTTTTAATTATTTTATATTACAGTGGAAAAAGCTGCAAAAACATGGTAAGATTATGCTAATTACTTTTTAAAAACTAATCCGGCAGATATAAAAAAATCAGTCATATATATTATTACACACCATGTGCACTCCTGTGGGAAAAATTGAGACATCCAGCTGTAATTTATAGGAGAAGATATAAAGTAACAAAGAATTGAACTTGAGAAAAGTGGCTTTAAAGTTTGACTTATAGAATGATTTAACCAGCGCAAGGCTTTAAAATGATGACTAAAACAGTGTTAATTCGGCCTAGGAGAGAATCAAACGTTGCAAATATTACTTTCCAGCATTTTAAAACCAAATATCCAGAAATCGACATTTTTTTACCAACATCGTTAAAAAAATTGTTTTTGGTGTGTTCCATTCCCCCTACTTTCTGTAGCAGTTACACAAATAAATTTCCTTCTAAAGATTATTCTTTTATCCACGACGTACTTATTAAGATAAACATTACCAGAAATTATCTTATTACTTGTTTCTATGTAAGCAGAAGGGAAATAAGGGTATACACTAGGCTAAATCGATAGCCAAAATCTTTTAAAAGTTGGTCCTATGTGAAACAACCGAAGTTCGGTTCGCTTGGTCTACATTAAAACAAGAGAGGTGAAGCGAAACGTCACTTCCCGTTTGAGAAAAGCATAAGTAGTTTAAAATGTTATTGAAACCAATAACAAGGAATGTGTCAGAAACGTATATGACATAAATCGTGTGTTTTAACGAGGTCTACAATGTTTTTGTAATAAGTTTTCGTGTATCTTTTATAGTTAAACCGTTTTGCAAAATTCTGCAAAAGTCATCCAGAATAAAGAGATTTTTCAGAGAATATTTCCAGAAAATTCAAAATATAGTTTTGTTGTAAAGTAAACATCTTTAATATAGAGTATTTTAATCAAAATCGTAACAGATATTTTTGAGAAAACACAATTTTCAAAAAGTTTTCCATATAAATGATAGTTTGGAATGGGGGGGGGGGGATTTTCTTGAAAATCTTCGTGTCGCATCCTTGGAATATACTAAACTTAAATACTGAGTTTGGCTTTTAACGATCTTTTCGTTTCTGAGCTGTGATGTCCACAAACACACACACGAATGTTTCGGACGCAGTGGACCTCAAAATATATATTTCCGGTGAAATCTCGGTATCGAATTTTTGAGTGGATTACAATACCTTCTCTATCCACTATGTACATTGCACATATGAGCTAGAGAAAGTAAAAAGAAACAAACTAAAATACTTTTTGTATCCCCTTAAGAGCTGTAAGGTAACACAAATTAGTGATGTTAGACATTTGTGCAACCTGACGAGGCCTTCACTGCAGCTTATGATAAATTAATGAACGCCTGTAGCAGTAAAGTTTGCATTTAACAAAGTAAACTGTTCTCTCCCTCCTCCAGTTGTAGAGCGGTTATGTGTTCACTCCCACCACATAAGCAGCAGCAGCACTCTACTTTTCATACAAACAGCACGGTGTTTCCGGCAGCAACACATACAAAACAGCTGTTCTGGGTGCGGAAGTGCTGGCAGCTGTTACCTGCATATTATCAAATAATGTTCACACGGTCCAATTCCCACCTACACGGGACTTGTGACTCAGCAGCGCTTGTGGCTCGTAAATTGAAACTTTTTCGGCTTAATGCTATCTTAAGAATTGAGAACAGAGTTAGTAGGGTCCTCGTGGTTTAATTAAACATTTCCTGCGGCGGAGAAGAGAGAAACGAGGTGCACAGCTTTCAGATAACTTATCAGAATCGTTGTCAGAATGAGGGTTGTGATACCCCTTCCTTACAGTAACCACACAAGTAAGTTACAAAATAATACAAAAATTACAACGAACGTTCCATGACTAATCATTATTATCTAATGTATTATTATAGTCATTTATTAATGTAAACCTTGCTTTCCATAAATTTTCTGATGTAAATATTCGCCGAAAATACTTCTGGTTGATTAATAATAAGTAATTCTCCCACTGACTCTCTCACCTTGGGAGTATTTACACGAGCTACCCTACTTAGAGTAGGAGGTCATTGTCCTAAAAGAATATAAGGCTATCTTATCCAATACCAAGTATTTACCAGGTAGCCCAATTGCAGATATACTGCACTGAACAGCTGGCGGGTTTTAACTCGAAATAGCCCCGTTGAGTTATACAACCCTTTTAACGAATCTGGTGACATCATAAATGGGTTGGACCACCTATAAATTTTAGTTTGATTCGCAGCTAAGATATTACGCACTCGTTGAAGGAGTTCAATGAGAAACAAAAGAAGTAGCCAATTTATGATTTGAAAGAAGGTCATGTTTAAGGATAGAGTATACTTTTAAGAATAGGGAGTATTTTGGAAATAGTTCTTCACAAAATTATTTTTTGTGACTAAAAATATCACCTTTTAACGGCGTCTGCGTTTACTTCAGTAAGTTTGAGCTCAATGTGTTAGTGCTCTTGGTTATATGGAATTCAACGAGAAGCCTAGAGTTGAAAAGATAGTAACAAAATGTTCAAGATAAAATTTTATTCGGTATATCAATGTCTCAAACATATAATCTAATCAAAGTGGTGTGATCCATTTCCACGAGAACAAAAGCAATACATTTTCAGTGCAAAGGTTTATTTGGACTCAGGACAATTTCCTTGCATCCTCAAAGATGGATGAGCTAAATGTGAAGACGGATTTTTATCTGTCTTTTGCGTTTTTTAGTTACTCTGTTAGGTGGGGTAATGCACACCTCGGCACAGCTACATTTTTTGCAAACATGTTTCTACTTTCTCTACTAATAAAATATAGTAGTTAGATAAAGTATTACCCTCCACCCCAAAGAAAGGTGATGCCGATATTTCTTTGTAAATACACGCTTTGTGGTACCCTGAATCCAAACAAGTATTTTTGAAAATGGTTCATATAACTGTGGATGTCTTGTCTGTCTGTGAACAGCATAACTCAAATGTAGGATAAATGAAACTTGGTGTTTAAGCGCGACACCTTTCAATGTTGCTAATTGAAGAATGTAACGATTTTCCATTCTAAGAAGAGGCAGGGGGGGTCGTTGCTTATATTTCCCCAAAACGGCTCTAAACTGTTTTGATTAAAATGTGATATACTTTGAAGAGTAACATACATATTTTGAGTTACATAGGAATAGCCTGCGGAGTCTTCATTCGGAAGGAGGTGATCCTTCGAGGTCTAGGGGTAACATGCTAGTTTGTAGTTCCCAAGATCACGAGTTCAAACCCGCCGGAGAGCGATAAATGTATTTTTAGGGGCTTAGCATGCTTTCCTTCGTAAGGGAAGTAAAACTGGTGGGCTCATGTAGATTTACGGCGTCTAAAAGAACCTTAAGCCTGATAGAGGCCCCTAAGCTACATTTTCGGTCTTCCACTCGCAATAGAGAAGTGGACGCTAAGAATCTTGTAAGTAAAGAGCACCCACAAATAAAACTTTATTTCAATTTCATTCGGAGGACATTTTGTATAAACTTGTTCTATAACGAAAACGTACTATAAATGTAGATCTCTTTAAAGTAAACAATTTATTCAATATATTGCTACATTTATTATTGTTATTAGTTATTATTATCATTATTGTTATTATTGCCATAAACCATTTCCAATCCCTGTTGATATTAATGATTCGAATTTTTCAAAGTTTTTGCCATTCTTTTAAAGTCCTATGGATAGTCAAGCTGTTTCTCTCGATTCCGTGTGAAAAGCATGGGCTTTTAAGGCTAACGTATAACGTCTAGTTGTTAAAGCATTTGATTTTGAATCTATAACAAAATCTGTAGTGAACTAATGTATCTGTATCTAAACTAAAACGAAGTAATCCGGCAAATAAATTCTCTCAGCAATGGTTTCTTTACCCTCAAATAAACGGTAGAGAGTAGAGAAAGGCATATGAATGTAACATCAGACTCTTTATGTATATAAGATCCTAATACGAAGTTTCTGTCGACTTGTATGCCTTTAAGTACTAACTGGCGTGTGAAACATGCTTCCTTCTGGAATATCCAGATATCGCACATAATTGAAACGAAAACAAACAGAGGTTTATTCCCTTAGCATCGCGTGCTATTTTTTGCAGTGTTTTACTGTCGATTACATGCATGTCACAGTGCCAGAATGATCGGAGGCGAGATACATGATGAAATCAGCACTGGCTAAGTTATTGAGGTGTTACATGTTATACGCTGGTTATTGGTTTTCCATAAATTGCTTAAGCAAAGCTAATGTGCAGTTCACATATATAGCAGATGGAGTAGTTCACTGATTAAAACAAACATGTGTTAAATTAACCACAGCAATCGTTTCTGTAATTAAAGTCTCCACATTTTCATCCCGTCCTCTGCCATGGAAGTTAGAAGAATTATTCTGTTTCGTTGTGAAGAATAGAAATTTTGAAGTGGAAAATACTATCAAATTAATATGTAGTATAAGTTTGTATAGTTCGTCACTCACCTGTGCCATTAACAATGTTATGGGCAGCTTTGAGCCAAAAGCAATTTTAATTGTGAGGTGGACCGAATGCATGCGAATGCAAATTTTCTTCCAAAGTAGCAAGTAGGTCTTAAATATTGACTTAATGTAAAATTTTTAATTAAAAAACAAAATAAAAACGATTTTTTTTCAGAGCTCAATTTAAAACTCGATTTTATTGCAGCAGCAGCTCGATGTCGAAATTTCACTAGAAATATATGTTTTGAGGTCCGAAAAAAAGGCCAGTGTGTGTGTGTGTCTGTGGACAGCATAGCGTTAAATACCACACTTGGTAATTTTAATTTTCTCAAAATGGCTCTAACGATTTTGATTAAAATATCATATATTAAAGATACTTAAATCAAATATTACACATACCTGTATTACAAATACCTACATATTTACATATGTAGGTATATCTTGGATTTCTGGGAATAACCTCTGTAAACCTCTTTAGCTGTATTTTGCATAACTAGTAAGCCGTAAGAGATAGACGAAAATTGCCACTTAAAATGTAGATCTCGTTAAAAGAATATTTTTTTATTATTTTTTTAAGAACTGGCCGTTTCTGGGATATTATTTGTTATTGGTTTTGTTTTAAAATACTTACACTTTTCTCAAATGAGGCCATTTAAAGCGAACCGAACCTCAATTGTTTTCCATGCCGACAATTTTTTAAAGGATTTGACTATCGCTTTAGGCTAATGTATTCCCTTATTTCACCCACTTAAAAAGAAACAAGTAATAAGACCAATTATGCTAATATTTATCTCGATTAGCATGATGTAGATAAAAGGAAAATATTTTGTAAGAATAGTTTGTATTTTGAACAGCTAGAGAGAGTTATATGAATAAAACGCATTAGATTTTTTTTTTTTGGCACGCAATCAATTTAAAACTCCATTCTTATTTCAACAATGGCTCGAGAGTATAGTCTTTCAAAAGCACTTTAAGATTTAAACCGTTATAAACATTATGATATTTGAGATAGTCAAAAAGTCACATACTGGGCAAGTATGGCGTTTTATAAAATATTTGGAAGATTTTCTCTATTCTCTTGTTCAACGTAAACCATTCTTTGGCGACTCCTTGCACAGCATTTTGCAGCTGATGTCTTGGATGTCTTGCGAGATAGCATCTCTAGTTGTTGTGGGGTTGTTGGACGTGTAAGGAAAACTCGTTCTTTAAGGTAACCCTACAACAAAAAATCAGTCGGATTGAGGTCTGGAGATCGCGGCGACCACTTTGCTGGGACTTAACGAATGGAACATGGGCCTGCTCTTAAATTGTTGAAGAGATCTAAATTTTCTCAGACCTTGAGAAAAATTCCTCTGGCTTTCATAACAACATTGAATCAGCTGTATGCCATCGTTTACTGATAGTCATGATTTGTAACTTACATATTCTTAAAGCCCGTCTCGGTAATGTAGGGCAGGCGTGGTGGCTGCTTCACATTCAAGAGGTCACGAGTTCGAACCTCGCTTACTGTAAGTTACTCGTTTTTTTTTCTTCTTCTTTTCACAAAAGAAGCTCTACAGTTTTATACAGTGAATAAACGTTAGACCTAAACCTCAACATTTATTTCTTAAAATATAACATTTTATATATAAATGCGTTTATAAATCTTTACAAATGCGTATAATACTTCCTCTGCCTTGCGTATAGTAGATAGAAAATATATTGCATTCCAACCAAAACTAGAAATTGAAATTTTACCGGAAATATGCGTTTTGAAGTTCATTGAATCCAACAAAAGTATTTTTTTTTTAATAAAAAGTCCATGTGTTTGTGTGTGTACGTGCGTGCGTGCATATGTCTGTGTCTTCATGTCTTTGAACATTAAAGACGAAGTTTCGAATAAATACCAATCTAAGTTCAGAATCTTCCAAGGATTGCTGCACGAAGATTTTCAAAAAACTTCTTCACTCCAAAATACCCTTAGCATAGGAAATTCTTTTCGAAAATTCTGATTTTCTCTTAAACATATAATGATTTTTTTTTATCAAAATACCATATGATGTTTTAAAATATTTTCATGAAGTGTAGATATTTTATATTTTCTGGAATTAGTTTGTGAAGTGCTTTTCATTCTGAATGATTTTCATAACTGGTAAAGCGTAAGAAGTAGGCAAATTCTTAGTATGCAAAAAGGAACGGAATTTTAAAACGATAAACAGATTTGGCTACCGCTTTAGCCTTGGGGTAGATATCTCTGTTGTACCAGTGAGGAAACGTAAAAAAATCAATTTTTGCTTACGTTTATCTCAATGGATAGAAGAATAAGCTTTTGTAGGAATAGTTTGTTCCTGAACATAGAGCAAGTTATGTGAATGTAAACCATCTGAGTTTTCATATATATTAAAATATGATTACGAAGATTCGTTATTATGACACAAATTACACAATGACACACTCATTGCAGGCGAAATAGTGTTTTATTAGAAACAGTGAAATTGAGAAAATGGTAACTATATTGATACAAATGTGATGGAAGAAATTTTCAATTAGACTGAAAAGCAATGAAAATATCATGAGCAATAGGCATAAAAAATTTGGAGTGTAGGTTCAGTAGCTTATATTTTCTATTTTCATTTCGCTCCCGCCATTAGTAAAGGGAAGCCAGAGAAAACTCTGCTGAAGGAAGTAAGCAAGCCCGCAAATCCCGCGAGTGTTTGGGACCAAGAGCATGAAAAACTGTGACATTTGTTTTGTTGCCTGCTTTCCTTCTGGTTTCCTTTGTAAAAATGCTGTGCTGCTCTGCTCGCTGTGTCTCTCTGTAGCGGTGGAAGTAAAGTCCTATGGAAAACGGGACACAATGGATGTTTGTTACTTCCAGAGCCTTGGAAATAGCTTCATTTCCATTTGTGTCTGTGAAGAGAGTGGCAGCTGAATATGAACCTTGCTGCTCACATCTCTCTCAATACGTTTAAATGGGATGAAGCATTGGAAAACGAAACATCACTAACGTGTTAACTTTGTTCAGGTAGAGTTGAAGCAATGAAATGCGGGGAACTGCAAGTTCGTATTGTAACACTGGCTTTATTGGTACAAATAAAGTATTTAGTTCACTGCATCAGACAAATGGAACGGTGGTGTAGTTGGCTGCAGGAATTAAAGATTGGCGGGTACTCACGTAGTCTTGGAGTTGGCTGGGTTGCTGTTCGTCTCTGGAGCTCCGTCCCTCCTTGTCCTGGACCCTCGATTGTGATAATGTGTTGAAACGCGGTAGGGCTTTTTATTATTGGTTGTTGGTTTATCTGATAAAAGGTAAAACTGTTTTCGTCCGATAATATTCCTTATCCAATAATATGAGGCCTTTTCAGTAGCTTTCTATTTTGGCTAATTTATATTTCGTATATGCATGGCCAACTAGCTATTTTTCTGATATAATTTAATTTGCATGAACTCTTATCTCAGATGATTATACAATGAGTAACGTGCTACTGAATAAAGATTAGTTTTAGAATTCACTAATAACGTTTCATTTCACTCTCGAACTTTGAAGAACAAAAAGTCAATTAATTCGACACTCGATAACATAATAAATTACAACACACTGTATGATAAAGTTGATGGGGTTTTTCTTAATAACGTGTTTAATTTGCATGTTATCACATTTCACAATTTATAGGTTCAATTATGTCCACTAATTTAACACATACCTTTTTAAGTGAACGTATTCCTTTAAGAGATTACTTATTCTCTTAATTCACACGATTTATCATCCTGATATTCAATGAAATTACACTTATGTATATTTCTTCTTCTTTCTTCTCCGTCTCTAAGCAAACGTTTTCAAACAAAATCAGGAGACGATGTATTCCTAATTCCTTTGTTCTTTCCTTAAGGAAACAAAATTATAAACATTCATATACATTCGTTCGTCGTTCATAATTTTATATAAGTAGAACATCCTTTTTAAGTACTAATACTACAATTTACAGCTAATTACATAAAATTGCACGGTTATACAATAACTTTCCGTTGCAAACGTGTTTTGTAGACTTGAATTTGTCGCTGTATCAGTGACGTTGGCCACACTCTCGGAACTGGACATTTTGTTCAGACCAGACCGATTGATGAAACAGCTTTAACGTTTATTCCCTGCTATGGAATCCAATAATTCGTTATTTATTGCCCGGGATTACTTCAAGTAAATACTAGCTGCATCCTCGGTGAACGAAGAAGCCCAGGTACTGTATGTAGGCCATTGTGACTTATCTGACCCCTTGAAGGAAGGAAAGAAGGGGAGACATGAAGTGAGACCAGATCCGAACATCGATGCGCGCTAGCAAGCACAGGTCTCTATAACGATTTCAGAATGATGCTGTCGTAAGCCGTATGGGCAGGCATACATCGGCGGGGCTCTGGGAACGAGAGCCCCCTAGGAAGGGACACCAGTCGGCTATCAAAGCATTTGGAGGAAATATTTATACATGCAAGATCCACCGCCGCCACACACCAATCGCCTTCGCATGGTCATGCAATACTAAAACAAATAAAGGAAATTATAGGGATCTGAAATTCGTGGCAGAAGAAAAACCACCACAGCATTCGCCTGTCGAATCACGAAACAACTTAAGGACAGAGTGGCCTGGTGGACGAACAGAAATCGAACCCCAAACCTCTCGAATGTGAGCTTCACATGTTGACATGGATTGAAGCAGATAATGGTAGGTTTAAAGTTCAAACTTAGATGTTAGTCCTTAAAGCTTCAAATGTATATGCACTCACTGACATCAAAAGACCAATACTAATACAACTGGTACAATTGAATTGGTGCATTTCGAAAATATTCAATTATAAATAAAGAATTGACTCTTATATAGGTTTTCTAAAGACCAATGAATTATTTGTTAAAGATGACTTCACGGGATAGTAACCGAGTTAAATTGGAATCGGAGAAACCCAAACTTTCGACCACAGAGTCAAGATGTTCGAAAGCTTGTAATTCTCCTATTCCAATTTAACTCGGTAGCTATCCCGTGAAGTCATCTGTTAATAACCAACACCGAGAAAGCTTCAAATCTTTAATAATGATTATTTGTTATCTGCTCCTCACACGCTTACTGAAAACGAGCTATAAAATACGTCATTATACTTTGATAAAAATTATAATTTTAAAACTAAAGGCTGTATTACTGATATATCTGAAATTCGTAAAAATTAGCTTAGCTCCTTTGTAAATCTTTCAGGTACTTAGGCTGCGAATGTCAGAACAAATTGGAGTTTAAATCATCGTTTAGTACATTAGAAGTGATGGGAACTGCTGAAAAACAATTGTTTGCCAGAAAAGCTGCATTAAGCGTAAACACAAAAACCCCACTTTTTAAATTACGATGCACGGTCGTTTAAATGTAAAGAAGGCCAAAATTACAAATAGAACATTTATAACTTTTTCTTGATGGTGGTGGGAGAAGTATGGCGAATTTTTAAGATGTAAAAAATAAGTGGAACAACACCACATCACGGTGACATTCTTCCTTCCCTATCCACCCATACATCTATAGGAAAACAGGGGCGGGAGAAGAAATGCAGGGAAAGCAATGAAAACAAAAGTTGCATGGTTAAGATTGTTTAACAATATCTCTATTTACTGGAAAAGACATTGATTGATACATGTGCTATGAAATTAGATAGCGTCGTCACTGTAGCGTACAACAGTCAGCGGTTTATGTTAAATATACTATTTCCGGCGAGCAAAACAAGAACGTATATGTAACACCAATAACCCAAATTTTAACTTACTACTCCATGTAATGATATTCAAACAGGTATTCCTCTTTGTTCAGTTTTCAAGTATACAATCTTTTTATGGTAAACGCCTGTGCAGCGGGCTGGACCGCATAACGCGCATGTTGGGCGGGTTGCGTCTGCTCTCTTTCCCCCTTGAGCTTGATTCCAGACTTGCGAGACGTTTTTCTTGCTTGCAACGCTGCGATACTGTCGATAAAGTTACAACTACCAACAAATGCTATCTTAATATTTAAGAGCTCAGATTTGGATTGCTGACTTCATGCAACTGGAATGTAAGGCTTGAAAGTAGAAAACTCTTTTTCTTTTTGAGAGGTCAAACAGTATGAATTCATTGCCAATTAATTGTTTCTTCCACACTAGCCGTGTGTAGGACAGGAGTTGCAAAGGTAATAAAATAGTTGTTGGAACTAAAGGCCAGGGCTTAGAGTACTTATAACATTGTAAGGCACCACTGAGATGTTCTTGTGGTTTAACGGAAAAAGCGCGAGTCAGTTGGGGCATTTAATGCTGTGTCGTAAACACTTTCATTAGCTCTACCAATAAGACTATTCTATTCGGACGAATTAATAATTCAATGCATATATTTGCCTTACTGGACGTAGACTAGGAAATACGTAGCTTAAATTCTTGCCTTTGGGGGAGGGGGCTTACTGTTCATTTTAGGCTTTTTATAGTATTAACGGATTTTTTACACAAATTAATCTGCCTTCCACAACATTTTTACTGATCTTTCTCAATTCGAATGTCCACAATGATTTATACTAACACAATGAATTAAAAGAAATATGACTGAAAAATCTGATGTGTTCCATTCACATGACTTTCTCTACATCTCTGCAACAAAGTTTATACTTCTATCTACTTCATACTAACGGAGCAAAGTCGGCAGAAATAGTCCTATTACCTGCTTCCCTATAAGGTAATACTATTGGTTAAAGTGAAGACAAAAGTTGGTTGCTATCTGACTGAAGTTACTTTGTATGGATAGGAATTTATAAATTCCTGTATGAGAAAAGTATGTTTTTAAAGCTGAAAACAAAAACAAGGAGTATCTCAAAAATGATCAACTCCACGAAAAGTGTTGTAAGTTTTTGTCTATCTCTTACGGTTTAGCAGTTATGCACAATTCCGTAAGATTCATGCAGAATAAAGTAGTCTTCAGAGGCTATTCTCAGAAAATTCAAGATATAAATTTTATTTGTTAGGTAAATGTCTTTAATATACGAAATTTTAATCAAAATCGACAGAGCCATTTTTGAGAAAATCAAAATTTTCGAAAAAAGTTCCATGTAAAGGGTAGTTTGGGGTGGGGGGATTTTTCTCAATCTTCGTGTCGCATCCCTGGAAAAAACTTAAATAGCAACTTTGGCATTTTACCGACTTTTCGTTTTTGAGCTATCGTGGTCACAGACACACGGACACACACACACGGACCTTTTTCTGAAAATACTTTTTTTGGATACAGGGGACCCTAAAACTATATCCGGTGAAATCTCGGTATCGAATTTTTGGGTGGAGTCAATACCTTTTCTATACACTATGTGCATAGTAGGTATAGAAAAAATAAAAAGAACCATTTTATACATAACTCTTTTGCACCATATATATTTAATGTTTATCCAAATTTCAAATAAATAACACTTGAGCACTATGTGATAAATTATATGCACCATTCTCTCACTGCAATATTAACATATATTAATATCATAAATAACACAATTTAGAGAAAGTAAAACACATTCTCATTTAACAATGGCGATGTAATGATGTTAACAACGCTTTATCTCAAGCATTATATATTCATTACTTTAATATGCAATTAACAAGATATTTGAGCTCTTTTTATTTGTGTTTTAGGCAATTTATAGGTCATCAACTTCCGAGCCGTAATATTAAGTAGTAAATGTTACAGTAGGAAACCTCAAAATTAAATGAATCTGTTTGAATTCAATCAGCGAATCTACGCGTACACAATAACAGTTTAATTTACAACTTATTTATTCCTTCTGCCATTGTCAGGCAGGAAGCGGCAAGCCCTTACAATAACATCTCCCCTCTGAAAAGAAAAGTAAATTTCCTATTGATTTTTAATCAACGTTGTGTTAATTTTGTTTTGTTTGTGTTTTAGTTTAACGTCTTTTAGCGTGATCATATAGGGCGATGGATGAAATGGGAAATAATGCTCAATGAGTCCACGGAGCTTCGAAATACCCGGAATTTGTCTACTCGGGGTAAGGGCTAATCCTGAAGAAAACCTTATCCGGTTAACTTACCCTAAGCGAGATTTGAATTTAAGCCAAACACGCTACCACCACACTATAGAGACGGACTTTAAAAAAGAATTTCGCACCGCCAATAAACAAATTCATTACATGTCTTTGTTGGTCGCTAAAACTTCCGGTGAGCAATATTCGTAATTTTAAACTTCTCTGGAATGCGCGTTCATGTCTACACATAATAATAAAAAAAACTTTTATATATATATATATATATATATATATATATATAATAAGTTCTTCAGTTTTTAGTAAGTTAAAATATTTTGTAATACATTCTAATTAATCTAAAAACATGTATTTGAAGGCATAAAAGGAAAATAATGACTACCATAAGGTACCTACTGTTTGTTTACTCTCAGTGCTAAATGTTTTGTAAATTTAGCAAAAGCATGTTTAGTAATATGTATATACCAATTGTAATCCACTATTCTGTGCACTTTTTAGAAAAACATAACAGGATAGAAAAATACATTGTTTCTATATTACTGGAGCTAATGCTTAAAACCTTCAGACATATCTTTAGAATAGTTAAATCAATATTATTTTACTTTCACAGCAGGGTAGAGCAGACTGTTCCAACTCAACTCGGCTGAGTCACAGTACTCGCGCACTCGCAACAAGTCCTCGGAGCCCAGCTGAGAGGGGAGCGTGATAGCCAACGCGTCACTGAAGGAAAGTCATAGCACAATTGCTTTCGTTTCCTGTCACTTCTTGAGTGTATTGTAAACAGACTCCTGCGAGTCGTGAGTACCCGTTGCTCTTTGGCGCGCATACAAGCTGGAACAGTAGTCACTGTGTCTTATAGACAGACTCTGATATATATTTTCATCTTTTGCTTTACAAGTTTATGTCACTAGTTCTTCACAATGTTCTTATTTACATCACATCCATCCCAGCAAAAGTAATCGCATCTTTCTTATTGCCGTTATATCTGTTAAGAATTAACTATTCGGTTATATGGGATCAGATACTGTTTAAGTAATAATGTCAATGTTAATGTGCAAAGCCACTGGTGTTTCGATCCAGAAACGGGTACGTTCATATATAGCACATCATTCCTTTGTACATACAAGTAAGAAGAGATATTGTGTGCGCTACATGCCGGATCGTTTTACATAGCGACCACGCAGAAATTAATTAGACGTACAAAACCGAGCATTTTCATTGCTTTTTACGATGAACGCATTTTAAAGGTCACTTAAATTAGAAATCAGAAGGAAGAGAATCAATCTTGATAAAATCACACAGTCCTGAGGAGAAAAGATAAGTTTAATGGCAGAAGGGTGTAAGGAGACGCCTCTTTAAATTTGACAAAAAATGTGAAAAATCAAAAACATGATTTTATGCGCAGTAAAATTTTACGAATTCTGAACTGTAAGAGAATATGCAGTTTTTCCAGCTTGGCACACTTGAACTGGCAATTAACTAAAGTTATAAATTGATTGACACATGTTTATCAATAACCACGCACAAGTTTATTTTCCCGCAAATCTTTTTCAAATCCTTTCCCATAGTCAAAATATTCCACACGATGCAATTTTTCATTAAGTTCAAACATTTTATACTGCCTTCGAAAGCACATTAAAGAGAATAGTAATATAATTGTGAAAAATTAACATTTTCGGAGTAAGAAAAATGATGTTTCTGCACTAATTAGGGCTCATATAAAATATAATATGACAGACTTTGTTTTAAATTTATTTGCTACAAAACTGGATGTTTTACGTAAATATTTTGAAAAAAACATCATGTGACTCCGTTTTATTACAACAATGACAATAGAGAAGAAAAATATTCATATTTAAATAATGACGCAAGCCAGAATTTTGATACATGGCAAAAATATCACTTACTGTGTACAATAACTGGTGTAAATGTCAATAAAATATCTTGCATACGTCGATTTTCCAAATATCACAGATGTATCACAAAGAAGAAAAGATTCAAAGATTTGTCTCTTATGAGGAAATAAATATATTTGCAGAGGGATTTTATAGATATATCTTTCTCTAACCGTTGAGTAATGCTGCCACGTGGCAGGTGTATTGAACGAAAAGCATTTCGTATATCGCGGCGTTTTGTACGGCTCCGTAGAATAGTTTTCCGACCACGAGAAATATTGATCTGAAACCCCGCCGGCCGTCCCTAGTTCATTGGTTGGATTGGTTGTGGGCGTGGCTTCGAATCTCTCTCCGAGGTAATTGTGGTCAATCGCAGCTTGCGCTGCATCACCTTTCACTTTGCTGCACATGGTATTCCGGGTACGTGCCTACCGTGCCCCCCTTTGTGCTTTTGGGCTGGAGTCTTACCATACTGAACGTGCCTTCTAGCATTGGCAATTGCTGATATATTTAATCATTAAATTTAAGACAGGGGAAAATAATGTGAGTTATCACTGTGTTATAGGCAGGCTTATCACGCGTAACAATCCTCCCCCTCATTTCTTATACACTGTACGGGTATTTGTAGCCATCGCTCGGACCATTAGCTGCTTTGCATTCTTATAGTGCAAAGATTTAAATATAGATAACTTTAAGCAAACTGTGAAATTCGGAAAACCCACAGTATGAAAGACATATTATTGACATTTATACCAGTTATCAGCCTCTATCAAAATACCAGCTTACATGGTTGTTTAAATAGCAATTTTTATTGTATAAATTCATTATTCTAATAAAATTAACCACACGATGCATGTTTAAAAATATTCACGTACAAAATTCCAGTTGTACAACAAATGAGTTTGCAGATAGATCCTTCATGTTATAGGTATTTTATATTGACTCAATTAGTGTAGAAAATATATTACTTTTCTTCGCTTCAGAACTCCACATTTTTCAAAATTTAATATTTTAGTTGTCAAAATTGAAGCATTATTCCGAAAACGTAATATAAGCATTTTCTTTAAAGTGCTTCTAAGGGACAGTATAAAACTTTTGAAATAAATTACTGAAAAATTGCATCAGGTGGAACATTTTCAGTAAGAAAAAGTGTTGGAAAAATTGTGTGAGAAAATAAGGTTTGAAGTTCGGAGTATGTATTAATAAGCATGTGCCCACCCCTCTACAACTTCAGTTAATTGGTATTTAAAGTGCGCGAAATGTGAAAAGCACATGTTTTCATAAGGTTTATATTTTATAACATTGTATTAATTTTTTTCTTCACATTTTTTGTTCAAATTTTACAGAAGCATCAGTTTAAGAATTTGCCTGATAATATAATAGTTTCAAAGACTCAATGTGTAATTTTTTTCCATAAACAACTCGCCTAATGAAGAGAATGTAATAATATGTCTGCTGTTTCCATAATAAGCTATAAAGCTAGTGTAGTTGCTAATTAATATAGTAGCTGTAGAATTGTACTCCGGGAGAACTCGTGCTGGGAATTACTATACCAAAACTGACTTACAGGGTGGGAACTTAAGAAGTTCATCAGTAAGCCTCGGACACGGTTGCGATTTGGTTGCACTCAAATTGGAATTCTCTGGCACTTTCCCTTCCTCATGCATTACCAGTCATTCATTTTAAGCAAGCGACTGTTGTTATGTCCTGCCTGTTCTCAAGGTACGAAATCCAAAAAAACACGTTTTTCTTTTGATACATTCAGAAAATATATTTTAATCATTTCAATAATTGTCTACGCATGTAAATTACACTTGAAACTGATTATTGCATCTACCACAATGCTATTTATAATTTTGTTCATGTTATTTATATTTTTTAATAAAAACTTATGTTCACCACAGAACTGGACACTTACTTCTGTGCCCACATAGCACAAACTCAGTAGCAACCGGGGCTTGTGCCTCTCGCCTCTCCACTCGCTTGTAAACAACGTACCAATACACTAGAAGTCATAAAGTCATGTCCGGAACCTATTCATTGGAATGGAATAAGAAGTAGTCTTCAAAAGAACAAATCGGCCCATTCATAAAAGTTCAAGATTGTCGATCAACCCTAAGATGGGCATCGAGAAATTATAAATATTTGAGCTCATCATGCCATGTTTCAAGGGGGAGAAAATAGGAAAGAAAGAAGAAAAAAAAAAGGTGCAAAACAAATGTTTAAAAACGTTAGTTATCAATCTCATGATTGGATATAAGCAGTGATTTTGTAAATTGGAGAGGCAAATATAAATTGTATAAAAAAATTCAGGTTGCTAATCATAGCTGCAGTTTACATGCTATTTTAGCATACCCCTTACATCCAAAGAAGCTAAGAGGTAAAAATGTGCTCGTCTCATACCCCGCCTTTAACTGCAATGGTCATATGGGCGACCTTTTTTTTACCTTTGAAATATACTGCCTATCGGTTATGGTAAATGGTATTTCTTTTCCTTTGGTTTTTGCATAATAGATTACCCATATACATTAACACTCTCATGCTTACTTCCAGGTTTTGCGAGGATAGGGAACACTTTTGGCTAGAGAAAACTTGCAATCCCAGCTGGGAATTGAATCCGGCACCCATCTTATAACAAGCATGTGTTCTACGACTGAGTGATGACAGGCAATAACCTTTATTTATATAGTGTTTGTAGTAGTCGTATATTATTTCGTTTTGTTGTGTTTGATTTCAACATCATTATGTAATTATTTTGAGATTTCCTGTTACAGTTAAACTGCATTGTATTCCATCCTTAGAATATTCCTAACGGTTATTAAGTGTCTTTTGGAACTATCAATTGTAGCCACATCCGCACACACATGTGTGTGTAAGTCAAATGAATCACAAATAAACATTTTAAAAAATTATCAGAAAAAATAGACTGAAATGCAAGCGCATTACATTTGTTAAGCTAAAGCTATGCACTAATTGCCTTGCCTAGACATTTTCGCAGGCTAATGAATTAAATACAATCAAATAATTTATTTTACTCAAGTTTGCATTGCAGAGTTAAAATAATTCTTTCCATGAACTACAGTCCTTATTGTCTGTAATTCCATCCAGTCAATTGTTTCGTACATTTTAACACTTTGACTCTTTAGTATGGCCACAAATTAAACTTAATATAAGCATATATTATGTAAATTTCTATCGAGAAAACAATATATTGTTATGGCATTTAAAGGTATTCATTCCGGTCCAAAATAATTATAGAAAATAAAAGCATAGAACAAGTGTCAGCATTTAATTTCCTAGGATGGATGTAACATACAGGTCTGGAATACTCATTAACAAAAAAACTAAACATATTTAATTACAGAACAGGAGCCATAAAGAGAACTCTAAAGTACAATTAAGAAGACTAAATGATGAAGCTGTATAAAGCAATGGCTATTTCCACTTTATGAATCTGAAACATGGACAATGACTCCACAACACAAAAGAAGAATACAGACTGCCAAAATGAAATTCCTCTGACGTATAACGGTATACAAAAGACTGGGAAAAAGTAAAACAATGACATAAAGCAACAGCTAAATATAAAGAATTAAATGAAACAATAAAAGAATATGCAAACAATTGAAACAACGCTTGACAAAAAACAAAATACCCCAAGTGCATGCAAATACTGACCGTAAGAAGATAGAATTCCAGGAAGACCCCCCCCCCACAAAATGGAGTCAACAAGATTTGAAGCCGGAGCTAAAAATGCTAACCTGTGAAGGAGAAGAAGAAGAAAACTTTATTACGTGCTCTAATTTCTCTTGCATTACGCTTCTTTTACTTGCTCCTTTAATAAATCTGAATTAACATCGATTTAAACCAACAGTTTTACAGTGTAACTCAATCCATTCCAAACTAAAAAAGTCTATAAGTGTTCCATTCACATGACTTTCTCTACATCGCTGCAACAAATTATTGTTAAAAAACTTATGCTTCTATTTACTTCATGCTAATCGAGAAACAAATATGTAGAAATAGACTTATTACTAGCTTCCTTGTAAGTAGAAGGGAAATAAGGGAGTACCATAGGTTAAAGTGATAGTCAAAAGCTGATTGCTATGTGACTGAAGTTCCTTTGTTTGTATGGACAGGAATTGACAAATTCCTGTATGAGAAAAATGTAAGTTTTTCAAAGCGAAAGCAAAAGCAAGGGATATCTCAAAAACAATCAACGCCCCGAAGAAAATGTGTATGACATAAAGTGTGTTTTAATGTGCTCAACATTTTTTTGTATGGTACGTTTTTGTCCATCTCTTACGGTTCAGCAGTTACGCAAAATTCAATAAAATTCATCCAGAATAAAGTAGTCTTCAGAGGCTATTCCCAGAAAATTCAAGATATACATTTTATTTGTCGGGTAGATATCTTTAATATAGGATATTTTAATCAAAATCGTAGAACCATTTTTAAGAAAATCAAAATTTTCGAAAACAATTCCATGTAAAGAGAAGCTTGGGGTGTTTTTTTTTTCTTGAAAATCTTCGTGTCCATATCCTTGGAAAATACCAAACTTAAATACCAAGTTTGGTATTTCACGGTCTTTTTGTTTTTGAGCTATGCTGTCTACAGACACACACGCACACACGGACCTTTTTCCAAAAATGCTTTTTTGGCTTCAGGGGTACCCAAAATATGTATTTCCAGTGAAATCTCGGTATCGAATTTTTGGGTGGAATACAGTATCTTCTCTATACACTATGTACATAGTACGTGTAGAGAAAGTAATACAAATTACTAAAGTGCAATAAAATTTTTATTTTTGAGTTTTAGGATGTTAAATATGCAATTTGCCTTCGTTGGCGTCTCAGGGCAGGGTGAGTATAAAAGACAAGATCTAGAACAGAAGAGCAGTAATATTAGGTATAGTGACATTGGCAGTAGTTAATTTTTGCATTGATTCCAATTTAGACTAGGACAAGGAAGCGTGGAGGTCTGGCACATTGCCCTTTTGTAGACGTGTGGCCTTGTGCGTCTCAGAATAACCAACCGGACAACGTCACGAGGCTTCCTTCAGGCCGGACATTGACTCTCAACTGTCAACAAGGTTCTCACGCTCTTCATACCAATACTGTAGGCTTCCGGATTTTTCATAGTATGTAAGATTGAAAAATGCAAAGAGTTTGCAGTTTACTATGCAATAAACAAAAATTCAACCGCAGCGAAACCATATAAAAATGGAAATGGAGTTTCATTTATGGACGCTCTTTAACTACTGTGTTTCTCAACGTCTCATCCTAGAAAGACCGCTAACTTTGCTCAGAGGTCCCTTTATCAGGTTTGAGGTTCTTTTATGTGCCGTAAATTTACGACACGGGACCAACAGATTTACTTCCCTGAGGATTTTTACGCCCGAAAATATCTATCGTCCTCGCCGGGTTTGAACCCACGACTTTGGGTATATGAAGTAAGCATGATAACCATTACACTACGGAGGGTGACGAAAACTATGTAGAGGAGTGGCTCCCGAGCTAGATTCGAATTTTTTTAAAAATGTTCCTTGCAATTTCTAAATACCTCAAGGTTCAATGTTAGCACCTGTGTTTTATGTTCCCCAGCGATATGCTGCAGTTATTCCAAACTCAAGTCGCAATATACGCTGACGCGTTATAGCTGCAATACCGCCGATTACAGATACTGCTCAATATTCCTGTGTCTTGGGTTCAAAAGGTTTGGTTTAAATGGGCGGGGGGTGAAACTAATATTTGCGACTCATGTTGAATAACCTTTGGCATTTAAGCACCACTCGTTTACCTAAGGTGTAGAAGTATAGTTACATATATTTTGATAAATGGCACCTTAATGTATATCTACTGCGCTGTGTTGCTTTTCCTCTTCGTCCAATAGTTTTCCCACAAACCAATCTCATAATCTACTACCTTGCATATTTTGCATAGTCTAACTGCACGGCGAAATGAATAATGCTTGCCAGTATAGGCTATTCGTTTGCTCCCACTTTCGGTTCCGATACAACATTCGTTATGGTGAGGTCTGCCCATTCAAGGTTACCCTTCCAGTCTCAGGGAAAATAAACACTCACGTCTTGTGTGTGCCGTGCTACTTGGAGGTACTAACCAACCTAAAATATACTTTCCTTTCTTTCTTTCTTTCTTTCTCGTTTACCTCTTATGTAGGTGCCCAGGACTTACAAGTCAGCGCCTGGGGTCAGACGCCTGCTGAGGAGAAGAGACTCTTGCATCGATCAGAGAGAAACCTGAGTGGGTGCTATACTACTCTTAATAAGTAAAATTATAAAATCCTTGCAGAAAGCCTTCAAACTCGGTTCCGATAAAACACTCGTTCTGGCGAGGTCCCATTCAAGTTTACGCCTTCCGATGGCGTTCTCAGGGAAAATAAACACGCGTCTTGTGTGTGCCATACTATTTGGAGGTACTAACCAACCTAAAATGTTTCTTTTTCTTTCTTTTTTCTGTTTCCCCTTCTCCTATGTAGGACTTACAAGTCAGTGCCTGCGGTCGGATGCCTGTTAAGGAGCAGGGGATCAGAGAAAAGCCAGATATACTATTAATAAGTAAAATTATAAGTCCGCAAGTGAAGCAAATATTGATGCAATGTACATTACATTGCTCTTAATTACCAATACAAGTATCTGCACTTACACTTTTAGCAGCCTATATATTCGTTCTCAGGCTCCTTCAGCTTTCTCCTTAACTAAAAGAACTGCAGTCGTCTCTCTTTCGACATCGCCTCGGAACAAGCGACAATGAGCTATGCTTTATTTAATACCGTTTAGCGCGAGAGGGACCTTTTGTGGACCTCGTTCTTGCTGTTGTTTACTATTTTCACTCTTGGATCCATATAGCACCTGTGGTTCTTGATCGATCCCGTAACAAAGGAAATAAAAACATACGTAGAACACCACGCAAATTCATGGCATGAAGCGCAAATATAAATTCTATTGTGATTCTTTGAATTGTTCAACTCTTTCTGGAGTAATATTATGATAAATATCTCGTACATGTAATTGTTATGGCGAGTTTAAATTCTTTCCATAGATCTTTGGTCCGTATCTCTTAAATGGCACGTGCACAAAACAGTTCCGATACAAAATACTTCCGTGATTAACATGACCGTTTTTCTTAATATAATAAAAGAATTGTTTCAATTTTCTTTCTCACAACCGTATTAATCAAATATATAATGAACAGTTAATGTATGTTGCATGTAAACTATCAACAAATCCATTTTAATATCTAGTGTTATGGAATAGGTTTTTGTGTGGCACAAAATAATTCCGCGATCAGTATTATAATATTGAGGATTTTTTTTCAAATTTGTATTTTCATAACCGTATTAATGAAATTTATTTTGTAATACAGAGTTAATGCACATGAAATACATGTAAATTTAAAAAAATACATAGGAATATCATTCGTTATAAACCTATCTCGCCGGATGACAAAGCTCAAGCATCGATCTTGACAGTATTTATATAGCTTTTATCGCCCGACTTTGTACTGCTTAAGTCTTGTATATCATCATTCAAAGGTACACATCAGCCAAAGAGGAAGGAAATTGTGCGCGGAAGAATATACGTATATTAGCAGGACTAGGCTAAGATACAAAGATTAGTGCTCAAAAGAAAACAGTGTAATATTTCGTTCAATGTAATAAAGTAGAATCGTTGATACTCATCTCTTCAAGACATAAGATTTGTATTCAGAGAGCGCCCTTGAATCTTTCCAAAAACTCCTGACATTGTTTTACTTAAACTATGCCAATTTAAATTAAGAGCACAACATTAAAATGTATTCCAATTAATTAAAACATTCTTTAATTGAAAAAAGAACCATGAAAACGTTCACAAAAAGTAAAGAGCCAACAATTTTATCAATTTAACTGCAATAATTTATATTTATTAATTACAATTAATTGTTTTTTCATTCAACTCGTGTGTAGGATACAAGTTGGATAGGTAATGATTAATAATAATTGACAAGTTGGTTAAACTATGAACTTACGACATTGTAAACCGTCATTGGGGCATGTCATCTCAAAATAATTTAAGATCATCATGTAGTTTACCGCGAAACATGCGAGTCGGTTGGAGAATTTAATGCTATGCTGGCAATCTGCCATGGTAGCTCAGTGGTTAGAGCACCCGGCTAGAAACCAGAGATCCGTGGTTCAAATCCCAGCTCTGGCATTGCATTTTTCAGTCTGACTCTATCCAATTTATATTTACTTAATTTATTATACATTAACAAAAATTATAATTAGACCAGCTTTATCACTCACAATAATATACCACTTGTCAATTGTTTATAATAAATAATTTTGTAATAGTAGAAACATAGTTAAAAGTGTAACGTATTTTAACAAGAACATAGATGTCCTGCCCCCGGCATCCATTCCGAAGAAGAAAAGGCGTAGGTGTCAACTTGATGTTTTTCACGCGTCTACTATTAAAACTTAAAGCCGCGATGTCGTACGAATGCCATGCAGGACCCTTGAGTTCGCGATCTCGCTCTAAAACCATGGTTGTGCGCTGTTTTACCTCTGAATGCCCATCTTGAGCATGAGTGTGCACTAACCTTTTATATTTTTAATGGCTAAACCTTGATGAACAAGAATAAAGCCTCTCGCACTTTTATAATGCATATTTAATGCTGATATTAAATTACATCCACTGCGTCAGTCTCTAATAAGGAACACCTCTATATAAGCCACCCTTAAAATCCTGGTGTTTGTAAACCTGCAAAACATAGGTATTATTTTTGCAGAGTACTTTGCTGATGTATAACAGTGATAAAAAAGCAAAATTTATTCAAAAGAACATGTTGGAAAAAGCCTATGCGTTATTATCTAATAATAATAATAATAATAATAATAATAATAATACTTCCAAGTATAACATGTAAAATATCCCACAATGTTGCATAAAATGGCAGCGACTAAATCATTTTAAGTTTCACAAATTGTAGAATATTCAAAGGTTTTTAACTGCATTTCTTTTAGATCTATTACGTTGTTCTTTATTTTTCTAGAATCATTATAGGCTTGATCACACATGTTTTGATTTTAGGATTTCAATGGTTTAGGATTGTACTTACAACGATAAATTATATAAGTTAAAGAGAAAACTGGCTATGGTTCGCATCCGAGAGGTCCTCGGCTCAAATCCGGTGGACCGAGCAATCTTCAGTCCCCAAGATAAGTATCGATTGGATATTTAATACCACAATCCACCTTCAGTCTAATACTACAGTAAATCTGAAAAGTAGATAGCATTTCTAATTACGCTGCCATCTATATACCGACAAGTGAAAGTAGCTAGTCCGTACGGTATCCCTGCTTGTCATGGAGCAAAGTAGTATGGTGTATAAGGCACAAGACTTAGAAGGCCGGCTGTATACCTTCTGGGAACATATGGTGAAAAAGTAACCAGACTGGATAGAACTCTTGCACCGTCTGTTTGGCGCGAAGTGAAAATGGTATGAGCACGGTGAAAAGACCATGCAGAGCATCACGGACAAAACCGCATATTGTGATCAAACAGTTAAAGGGCGCTAAATGAATTTAAAAATATCTGTTGTATTCCATTTGCATGACTTTTCTGCATCGCTGTAACAAATTATTGTTAAACAGCTTATTCTTCTACCCACTTTATGATAATCAAGATAAATATTAGCAGAAATTGTCTTAATTACATGCTTCCTTGCTTACACTAGACTAAACCGATAGTCAAATGTGTAAAAACTGGTGTTCAGGTGCATGAAATCCGTTTCTTTGCATGACCAGCAATTTACAGCTGTCCGTGTGAGAAAGTTTTAAGTATTTTAAATCTTTTTTTTTTTTTTTGTTTTTTTTTTTGTCAAGTAAGCTTTTGTCTATCTCTTAAGGTTTATCGGTTGTGCAAAATTCCGCAAAATACATCCAGAATAGACATGAGGCTATTCCCAGAAAATTCAAGATATACATTTTATTTCTCATACAAATATCTTTAATAGACGATATTTTAATCAAAATCTAAATTTTCGATTTTTTCCATGTAAAAGGTTTTTAGGAGTGGCGAAATTTTCTTGAAAATCTTCTTGTCGCAACCTTGGAAGATACTGAAATTAAATACCAAGTTTGGTATGTAACCAACTTTTCGTTTTTGAGCTATGCTGCCCACAGACACACACGGATATTTTTCTAAAAATGTTTTTTTTTTTAATTTTTTTTTTATTCAGGGGAACCTAAAATATGTCTTTCCAGTGAAATCTGAGTATTTAATTTTTATGCATTACAATATCTTCTCTACACACTGTGGAATAAAAATAAATGGCGTGTTATTTATGGACGCTCCTTAACTACTGTGGTTCTCAGCGTCCCATTCTAAATTGGGTGTGAAAGACAGCTTACTTCTTTTGCTCAGAGGCCTCTCTATCAGGCTTGAGGTTCTTCTACGACACGAGACTAACGGCTTTACTTCCCTTCCGAAGGAAGCCACGCTAAGGATTTTTACGCCCCGAAAAAATCCATCGTCCTCCACCTGCGACCTTTGGTATATGAGCTTAGCATGGTAAGCATTACACCACGGGCCCTCTATGCAATATGTACACAGTACGTGTAGAGACAGTAAAATACAGAAAAGAGAGGAAATTCCAATTAATAGAACTGCTTAAAAAAATAAAAATAAATATTTTTGGGGCAATTAGTCTCACCATAAAGCGCCCAAAGTCATACATAAGACATACATGATATACACGAGAAATGTAAGAAATAGTATATTTTAATTATTTTTGTTAAATGATTCAGTTTTGAAGTTCGCATATAAAGTTGTTTACTATATATAAATCTGCGTTTGCCACAAGGAAGTAAACGTTTAAGTTGGCCTGAAGAATGTTTCCTTACTACAGTGGAGAGAGATTTGTTTCCTGCGGCCCTTGTGGGGCTTGAATCCATAGCGTTCGATTGTGAGGTCCACCACAGATGTAGAACTCCGATATTGTACGATTACGACTGTGGGAAGTAGGTTACCGGGTTACCGTGCACTTTTCCCCACGGCCAGAAAGAGAGAGCAACTGTCACTCGCCAGTACTACCTGTCACAGGTGTTGCTAACGGCAAGCGGAGAAACTGTTTCATTGGCGGCCTTTTAATATTTGGAAGACTATCTCAACGATTTGACACAGCTTTACATTTCTTATACGGAAACATTTAGCTCATGAATCATGACCAAATCGGTATGAGAATATAACATCTTTCAACAAGTTACAGCTGCATATCGCTTTCATTTTATCGCATCTACGTGCCTTCGTTTCTATATAAGTTCGCCATATCAGCGCTCTAAAGCATTTTTATTTTTCTTTACTACCAGAGGGAATTTATTCGACCCTAAATGAGTAATAAAAATATCAGGGGAAATATACTTTAAACGCTACCCTTTACATCGAAATATGCTCATTTTTTTATTTTCTCAATTAACTGCGTAACGATTTTGAATAAAAGTTATTGTTTAATGTCTTGGCATGAAAAATAAAATACATATCTTGAGTTTTCAGCGAATAGCCTGTGAAGCCGTTAGTGGTAGCTTGAATGATATACATTGTTTTGTAACTACAAGAGATTTTTTGTAAATTAGCCGTTTTTTAATTATTTAACACTGCAGATGTATATACCTTTTCCGTGTGTGACTGTCCACTTTTTGTTGCTGTCATGATGCTCAAATGAAATCGACGTTCCTGGAGCTTTTCTGTTATGTGGCTTTTCAAAATGAAGGCAACCCCGTATTCTAGATGATAATTCATGCTGACTGGGATTCGAACTCGGTTGCTCTTGAATACGAGACAGGCAAACTAGTTCCTCAGCACTACGGAGATAGACCAGAATAGTTACCTCGAGTAAATATTTGAATCTTTTTGTGTATGTTGTAATTAAATTAACTGTGCTTAGTTTGAAATCATTTCTAACTGTATCCTAAGTGGATAGAAAAGTCACCTTTATATCCTCTTCTGTTTTCATATTTATCCTCCTGGTATGGAAAACTTACACTCCTGCGACATAAAATGCTGTTCAGCTCCCGGGGTCAAGTTCTGTTGAGGAGCAGAGAGTGTGGCCAGGATGGGTGATCAATTTGCTGTCTGGTATGAGAGTGAGGAAGAGGATGATATGAAATGACGGTGAAATGGATGAAAGGAAAGTGACTTTGGAGCAGCTTAGTGGAATGAAAGGCAGGGAAAACCGGAGAAAATCCACCCAGACGCCGCTTTGTCCACCACAATTCCTAAATGCGGTCCTTAGGGAACGAGCTCGGGCCGCCTTGGTGAGAGGTGAGCGGGCTAACACTCGGCCATTACGCTGCCTCTTTTCTATGATTTATAATATTTAAGAGATTATGTATATTTGTTATTGATAGAGAAAGTTTAAGAAGCGTATTACATCAGATTAGGTTTTTGGTATATTTAATTAGTAATATAGGCCTACAAACTTATTATCTTCAATAAACACATTTGTTACAAAAATAGCTTAAATGGAAAAATCGTAACCTATAGAGAAAGCTCGTTGATAACGTTGACGCCCACAAACTGAAATAAAGCAGTCGAACTCAAAAGATGTTTAAAGCATCTATATGACATTTGCATAATATACATATGCGGATTGTTTTCAAAATAAACATATCGCGGCTTGGCCTTGAAGTTCTAGCAACAACTAAAGCTTTGTTTGCAACAGAGTAAAGTATTTTGAACAGGGCCGTCATTAAATGCGGGAAATAATTAGGCTACTGACTATTACTGCTCTACCAAAAGAAAAATTCGGATAATAATGTATTTTAATACAAATAGGTATAAACATTTAATAAACAAAAGGTCATTTTGTTTTATACTAAATGTATCCTTAAGGTTCATATAAAACTTTGGAAACTGTTTTAGCCAATCTTGCCCCCCCCCCCTCAATCAGAAACTGAAATGACGCTCCTGGTTTTAAATAAAAGAAATGTTAATCTGTGTATATACGAAAAGAGGAATTTCAATTTTATTTTTCTTGTTGTAAACACATAAAATAATTACTTAGTGTTTTACTATCATTTATACATATATATAATTAAGTGTAAAAACATTACTTAGCTTGCTTAACGTACAATGCATATTATTTTATTCTATGAAAATAGTAATACATTAAAAATCAGCTTCACAAGCGCACTCCTATGAGACATTACTCCCTATTTTATTATATTTAAGCTATTATTATTATTATTATTAAGTATACACAATTAAAATAAAAATATTATAAAATCGGAAAGAACAACCTAAGTTTCTGCAAGCTTGAAGGAAAATAAAAAAAAGAGGGGAAGGCTAATGAAATCACTAGCAGATTAGAGAGTGAAAATCCGATGAAAAATAGTTAGGCGTTTAGTTTATCCTATGAAATATTGCTATTCCTAAGATTGCGATTGTGTAGTAGACTGAGAAGATCCTGGTTGCCGAGCATGCCCAGTTCACCAACTTTGCCCCTCATCTGTCAACCTGTCTTTCTTTGTATCTTAGCTCCTTGTTTCTTTCTTGCTTTCACTTTCTTTTCGTTTGTGACAACCTGGGCATTTACAATCGCTGACAGCACATGTCCCGCCCCATTTAGGGAGAGCATTCCTGCTATGGTTTTAAAATGGTCTTTGTTATATCTGCGGGGCAAAAAGTAATGACTAATGAGTTACAATGCAACACAGAATTGTAGAAAAGAACACCCTCCAGTTTTAGGCATGCAACGAATTTGGTACTTGATAGACGTTACAGAAATCCAGAGAATAGATAATAGGGAAAAGCAGATTCAATTTTGTTCCCTACTGTTAACACAGCATTTAGTTTGAAACCTTTCATAGTTGAGAACATTGTGAGTGTTATTATCCAGAGTTGCAGTTTGCTTTGATGTGCTTCTATTTATTCGTTTTTTTCATATACCTTTACACATTGTTCCACTCATAGTTATCGAACAATCCCAAAGTTAATTTCGAAAAAGTTCATTTGATTCGTTTTAGATCTTCCTGAATTCGCCGTTGCCGTTTACCCTTCACGCATGGGTGTAGTTGGTATAGCGGCGACCATGCGTGGTATTGGCATATAGTTGAGGAGTGATCATGGTAAATGCTATGTGCCACAATTGAACATTCTTAGATTTTTCGTGGAACATTACCATTTCCCCCAAAATCTAAAAATGTTCGATTGTATCAGTCATTGCCCTTAACACGACATTTGGTGGCACAAGTTTCTGCCAAAGTTTTTTTTTAATATCCAGGTAGCCCAGTAGATGGTGTGATAGGTAACTCCATTGAGTCTATCCGCAGTAATTGGTATTAGTGCACTTGAGTCGGTAGGATTCTGTTCTTCCGAGGTTCTGTTAGAGTTTACACTGTTTTGTCTTGTTAAAGAGGATTTTCTTGTTTTTTCCATCTACTGCAGAAGTTCAGATTCTAAGATGTTAGCTAGAAATTAAAAAGTAAAGTGGTATGCCAAAGGGGATACAATACATTGTGAAATATGCACATTAAAGACTCCATTTGAGGTGTTAACGAAACTGCCAGATGTTTTAACACAGATACAAAAGCTGACAGATATTAATACTAAAAATCTCAAGATCGACACTCTTTCGTGGATTCAAATAAACTCAGCTTGTCCAAATTAATTAAGACTAATAATAAGCACCCATTCAATGATATTGAAGAGCAGGACATTCAGTATCTTTGACACAAATACAAATGTGCATTTCGTTTGTACCATCCATGCAATGCCAGTTGAACCTACCGTTTTCTGTCTCACTCTTAATGGCACTTGTAAGTTTGCCCAAACTGCAAACTTCGATTAGCTGTTGTATCATTGAATGAGTATAAACTCCTGTTTCAGTTAAATATTTATATCTATATACATACAATTATTGGAAAATGGTATTATTATATTGAATAAATAATTGGCATTCTATGGTGTTTTTTCAAGTTTCTGGAAATTATAACATTTGTCACTTATATCCCTAACCTTAATAATTATCAAATAACATCCTATTCTAAACTCACAGCAACTCTGTTTCACGGATGCTAATAAAACTACGACTGTCGGAAGATTATACAGAGAGAGAGAGACAGAAAGAGAGAGAACTAAGACCAATCGTTAAAATACGATATAGGTATTTATTTTTACACTGCGTATATTTCTTTCCCCAAGACATGGCATAACTCGAATTTGTGACCTCAGCAACAAGAGCGGACAACGCTCTCTAGAATAAGTATTTATGCCGCTATGCTGTGCGTGATCATAACCACTCTTATAATATTGTCTCGTCTCAGTGACAGAGGCATGGTCTTTCATCTCTAAAAATACCTTATGTTAATGTACGCTACCGGACTAGCTTCAACAAAATTGGTCACTTTGGATTAAGCATTCCAAGTTTTGGCAGATATTTTATTATGATGTGTTTCAATTAAATCTGCAAACCCTATGTTCTAATTGAAACTAACATTTGCGATGCGCAAATAAGATTTCTGCTGAGTTACTTAATCCTACGTGTTTAAGTATTTATAGAAAAAGGCGGAAGATCATAGCTTAGTTGTGAAGCGTAACACCGAGCTAGGGTGTGTTCCAAATGGCAAAAAGCACGTATCGCCGCACTCGGAAGTGACGTCACAAGTGCTGTTCCAGCGAGGCTTGAGCAAGTGTAAACTACATGTACACACACACTTTCTTCTGCCTGACAGCGGCCTATGTTGAAACTATGGTACTGGAAGGTTTCATTGCGGCGCTAGGATACTTATTCATTCCACGTTTTAAAACACTTTCTTTTTCTATTTCTTCTTTTTTCCATTTATATAGCCCTGTTCAACGTCTATGGACATATCGGGGGCTTTGACTTGTGAAACAGCTCATTGACTGTAGGTTCTTTAAGGTTGGGGCTTTAATATTTCTATTTTCAAACACACGCACATCCAATCTCACATGCCAACTCCAAATTCTGGTTAAAGACAAATTAACACACACACCCCAGCCAGGCCATAAGTCACTTTTAAAATTGAATTTTAACTTTTCAATGCAGATTCATATTCGCAGAGCACCCAACTAGATAACAATAGCCTTATTACAAGTGATTATAGTAAATCCTGAAGCATCAGGCTGGAACTTCAGAAAATCATTCAACACTCGTGCTCAGCCATCCCTTGATGGAATACCCTCTTTCTCTCCCTCCCCTCTCTCCTTCTACCTCTCTGATACACATTGTTTGCATGGTATTTTCTAAATCAATAATAAAGCTTCTTTATTTAGGTAACTAGGTATAATAGAAAATGTAACATGTTAACGGTTCACTCCTATAACATATCTTATTCAGTACACCTTTAGAAAAAGTACGAAAGACTAATGCTTTAAACCTTTAAAATAACATTCCCAAAGTCTGGAGAATATCTTGTTTGTATTGAATACAACTCTACACCTTTGCACAGACTCCAACCAAATTTTGCATAAGCAACCTTTGATATCATCGAAAAAGGCAAGTATCTGAAGTGCTTAAGCATTACTCATGTAAGAATAATATATAGGTTGGAGTTAATAAACATTCGGTGTTCGTATTCCGTTGTATAAATATTACATTTTCACCATAAAGTACACGCTTATGCTGAATCTTTTGTATTGTTTTATTGCAACATGCAACATTCACATTGAGAATAGGCAAGAAAAAAATATTTTTACTGCGGGTTTCAAAACACAATATGTGAACTGTGCGTAGAAAATGAATGGGAGCAGTAGGGGTGAGTGTATGTAAAGGTCGAAACAGACGAAAAGAGAAATGAATAAGCGAAAGAAAGGTTGAGATGCAGGGAGAGGCAATACTCTGTATATGAGGTAGCCCAACTGCCCAGTATTTGATGTGTGCAAGTATCCCTTGGCGAATTAAAAGAGTTGCAGAGCTCAACGGGGCTATTAAAACCTGCCAGTGGAGTATTAGGAAGAGTGACCTTCACTTTACCTCTTGCCAAGTCACTGCTGATGGCAAGACGTGTAAAGCGAAGGTCACTCTCGCCAGTACTCCACTGATAAGTTTTAACTTGAAGTAGCCCCGTTAAATTCTGCAAATTTTTTAACACACTAAGGAATATATACACACATGGAATACGGGGCAGTTGGGCCACCTGATATAACGTAATATTTTGAACGGAGTTGCTGGTATTTAACAAATAAAACCTATTTATAGACAAAATACATGTTATAATAAATTAGCACAGTGCATATTCATTCATCGAAATAAATACTTTTGTAATCTTGGAACTGGAAAGAAGAAAAAGATAACTGCTACAGAGATACTTCGTCAATATGTTTATCGATCCCAAGAATAAAAATCTAATTATGAGAAAACAAAATTACCAGAAAAATCAAATCTTATATATGTAATAGCATGTTTTCAGAAAGTTTATTTTCAGAATAGAGGAATTTCACATCTATAACATTAGAATATTATAAAGGCTGAGATAAATAAGAGCAACATTAATTAGGCACAGTAAAACAGTAATGAAATGGCAGAAAGTTATAAGCAAGAATTTAATTGTGATTTAACAGGTGCTCAAAGAATGCATAATCGTATTCTCTTGAACCTGCGTGGGCGTATGATACCTTTCGTTTGATGTAAAGCATTAAAGGTTGCAGTTTTCCCACAGAGGGGGAATACAAATAGCCAAACTGATCCACTATCAGGCGTCAGTAAATTATCGCAACAGTCTCTGCTACAGGCTTGTTTGGTTAGTGAATAGCAACCGTTATTTTTCACGTCCTTTACCGCTGCGCAATCTCCATACGTGATCTCCTCACTGGACATGCCTCGTTATTCATCACTACCAGCAATGTGGTGTGATCCAGTAACGGTTACTCCCATATCTCGTTCCATTTAACCTCCTGAAACGCATTCGCATCTAATACAAAATAACGACCTGAAGCTGTCATTTAGACACAGAGCTGAAAATATTACTTTACCTACTGCCTTATTGAAGCGCAGACAGAGTTACCTGTTTTTACTTTCTCTACCACGTATACAGCAGGAAGAGAAAGTTTATTTGTTTATTTTTAAAGCTTAACGTCGTACAACCTAGTTGGTCATATCGGATGAATCAAATCGGTGAAATGATGCTTAGTTGATCTCGGGGTTCACAGAGCTTAAAATGACTAGACATTCATATTTCCAATATAGAGAAAACCCAGAAAAAAAATTTATCCGGGTAACTTATCCTAAGCGAGTGCAAATTGAATGCGAGGTGGACTTGAGACTATTTTTGCAATTGGAGTTTTCAACTACAAACAAAAAGTGTATAAACAATTACTTTAAATAAATATTGATGAACGAACTGCAGAATGTTTTATAAGCATGTAAGGGCATTTACGAGGGGCATACTGAAAGTCACGAGCAACCCATTGTAAAAATTTAAATTTCAACAATGTAACGAAACGAATTGCAGGATCGTAATCTACAGACTTTAAGCCACATGTTGACATATTGTGACGTCATTAACTTCTATCACGTGACCACAGACGGTGTTTGAAAAATGGCTGACATTGATGTTGCGTTTCGACAGCGTGCTGTCATTGAATTCCTTGTGAAAGAAGGAAAATCTGCTCCTGAAATTCATCTCAGACTTCAACGTGCGTATGGAGGTGTCTGCATGGGTGCCAGCAGTGTTAGAAGATGGGTGAAACATTTCAAAGATGGAAACACAAGTCTGCAAATTGCGCCTCGTAGCGGGCATCCTCGAACTGCCTCTACAGAACGCAACAAGGAAAGAGTTGATGAGCTCATTACAGGAGATAGGCATTTCACTGTGAATGAAATTGCTGCGAAACTTGGAATAAGACATAGTGCAGTGCAAGAAATGATCCACAGCTTGGGTTATCGAAAGGTCTGTGCCCGTTGGGTCTCCCGTTTATTGACTGAAGACCACAAACTTCAGAGAAGAACCATTACACAAAACCTTCTTCAGAGATTTCATAATGAAGGTGATGAATTTTTGACGTGTATTGTGACTGGAGATGAGAGCTGGTTCACTATGAGCCAGAAACGAAACGTCAGAGTATGGAATGGCACCACTTGAACTCACCATCGAAGAAGAAAGCGAAGACAGTGCAGTCTGTAGGAAAAGTTATGGGAAGTGTCTTTTGGGATGCACAAGGTTGCATTCTGGTTGACTTTCTTGAACCTGGACAAACCATAAATTCTGCCCGCTACATCAAGACACTTCTGAAGCTCCGTCGGGCTTTGCGTGATAAACGCCCTGGAAAGAGCATCATCCTTCAACAGGATAAAACGCGTCCGCATACTGCCCGTGCCACTATGGAGAAGACCAGGGCATTAGGGTGGGAAACTCTTCCACATCCTCCCTACAGTCCCGACTTGGCACCCTCCGACTACCATCTTTTCGGTTCTGTGAAGAGCAGATGCTTGGCCAACGCTACGAGACGCTGGAGGATATTCGGAAAGCAGTGCGTCAGGGTCTGCAGGCAGCTGGAACGGAGCATTTTCAAACTTTTAGAACGATGGGAAAAATGTGTGCAAAACAATGGAGACTATGTCGAAAAGTGAAAGAAAGTCTGTAGATTATGATGACGTATTTGGTTTGGCTTAAAAATAAATATTAAGATTGTAAAACAGTGTTGCTCATGACTTTCAGTATGCCCCTCGTAAACTTTAAAATTAACCATATTTTTATGGAAAACATTTTTTAAAACTATTGTTGGTATTAGCATGTATTTTGTCCTGTAGAATGTTACTGGATACTTCATGTTGCGGAATGTTAATGGAATTTAAACAAAAACAAAAACCAATCTTTTGAAAGCGTGAAAATGTAATCGTTTTGAGAAAAACGCTGTTTTATAAAATAGTATAGGTACTAGGAAATAGATATATTGTACGATATTTAAATGGCTGAGGAGCCCAAACAAGAGGGCGAGGTGTAAATTTCGACTGGATACTGAAATTTTTCTTCAACCATTATCTAAAACATCCGATGTGCTCCATTCCATATTACCTTCTCTACTTCTCCGTAACAAATTATTGTTTAAAAAGCTTATTCTTCCAACTACTTCATGCTAAACGAGATAAATATTAGCAGAAATTGTCCTTATTACTTGATTCCTTGACAGCAGAAGGGAAATAAGGGAGCTCATTAGGCTAAAGCAATAGTCATATCCTTTAAAAGCTGGTTGCCATATGATTGAAATCCCTTTCTTTGCATGGCCAGGATTTACACATTCCCATGTGTGAAAAGTTTTAAGCATTGTAAAACTGAAACAAATAACAAGGAATATCTCGGAAATGGTAAACTCCACGAAAAAACTGTTTTAACGAGATCTGCATTTTGTGTAGTAATTTTTTGTATATCTCTTACAGTTTCTAGTTATGCAAAATTCAACATGCTTTATTTGCCATATAAATATCTTTAATATACGGTATTTTAATCAAAATCGTTGCAACCATTTTTGAGAAAATAAGCATTTTGGAAAAGTTTACCATGTAAAGGGTAGTTTAGAGTGCGGGATTTTTCTTAATCTTCGTGTCGCATCCTTGGTAGAAATGACACTTGAATACCACGTTTCGACTTAAATACGACTTTTCGTTTCTGAGTCATCGTGTTTACAGACACACGGACACAACACGGGCCTTTTTTTTCCAAAAATGCTCTTTTTTGGATATGGGGGACTCTAAAACGTGTATTTCCTGTGAGATCTCGGTACCTATCGAATTTTTGAGTTCAATACAACACTTCCTATATACACTATGCACACAAAGTAAAAATAATAACAAAAGAAAAACAAAAAATGAAAACAAACAAAAAAAATCACTCCAATGTGCCTCAACAGCACAGGTTAATTAAGAAAACTGGAACTGCCAAATATTTGCATTGTTTTTATCATCCTCAGGAATGTTCGCTCTTGGAGCATGGAGCTAAAAATAAAACGCTTACAAGTACAGGGTCGTTTAAGTTGATGTGCTTGCCGTGCACTGTTGTGTTAATGCTTATACCAACACAACCCATTTGTAGCTCACTGAACCACGACGGAAATAGCCTCTTGACTTGTGTTACAATTTGCTATTCGCGAAGGTTATAACAACTGTAAATTATTCTGTAGGAAATCAAACGCCTTCATATTTCGATTTTTGCAACAACGATTTACCAAAGTTTTTAAATATTAATTGTTTGTCGTTTATCAATAAATTGCTTTTTATTTGGACAGAAAAACACTGTATCTATTTCGCTTTAATATGTTACAGGCTGCTCGTTCCTTCTAGACGAATGACCTTTAGTTATGGGTTTATGCCATTACCAGTGTTTTAGGTACAGGTGCTTAGTTATTAATGAAAATGATAGCTATTCAGAAGAAGAAGAAGTATCGGGAATAGAAGAAATACAAGAAAACTAGTTGTAAAGTGTAGTGTAAGCAGTAACCGAGGTTGAGAGTGAATACATGTGACTGACATCACTGGAAGTGTGATATTTGCTTTGTAGTAACTGTACTACTGTAGCGCAGAAACATGACAATAATGCACACAACATCTGACTGCCGTTCCTGCTTCTGTGTATTACCGTGCTACTTAAAAGGTTAACATGTCGGTTTCAAAGGCTGCGATAAGACATTGTGATTTACTCCACGTCTTTCTATCATTTGTGATTTCTATTGCTGAAGTGACCGCTCATTGGTGCAGTAAAAAACGTCAGCGACTTCCCAGAATAACCAGTGCGTTATCTGAGAGGTTGTATTAAACAAAGATAAAGCACATGTTAACCTATTAAATGGTACGGTAATACCAAAGCTCCTGTAAAGGTGAGTGACTCGCATCTAACCTCTCAGTTAAAAATGTTATTCGTCAAGAACTAGTGCGAGACCGATAGCAGTCGTAATGATTATTTTGATAAAGTATCTTAGAACACTATTGGTTTTTGCTAACAACAACAATATATGTGGAATATGTTGGTCAATTTACTTCAAACTCTTGTATACGAAAGCTTAACTAATTCTTGTTTCTTATGAGCTTGCCCCATTGAGCTGTAATCATCCGCGCTGCGGTATCTTCCCATTTCCCCTGTTTGGCCAATGTACGCCTTTGAATGACAGAAAACAATTCGTGTGCCACACGAGGATAGGCAATATAGTCATGATAGAGGCACATGCAATCGACATCTGGAGAGGCAGATCTGGGTCTGAAATGAAAGGAAATGGCGTTTTATTTATGGACGCTCTTTAACTACTGTGGTTCTCAGCGTCCCATTCTATATTGGGCATGAAAGACCGCTTAATTTTGCTCAGAGGCCTCTCAATCAGGCTTGATGTTCTTTTACGTGCCGTAAATCTACGACACGGGACCCACGGCTTTATTTCCCTTCCGAAGGAAGCCATGCTAAGAATTTTTACGCCCGAAAAAATCCATCGTCCTCCGCCGGGTTTGAACCCGCGACCTTGGGTATATGAAGTTAGCATGATAACCATTACACCACGGACTGCGACTCTGGGTCTGAAGCTAAGGATACTCCTTTGTATTCCTTGATAAGAATTTATATGCAGTAGCATTTAAAGTATTGTTGTATAAATCAATTAAAACTAAGGTGTTGATATTGTGTGTGAACGGCTTGCTTCATAAGCCATAGCCAATTATTAGCATCCATTCATACTGCGTTAGTGGACATTTGTGCTAGCGGCAAGTTCTTTTGACATCGAAGATGTGATTGTTACATCTGTGCGAGTGGAGACGTGTGCTCTTGGGAGGTTATTTGACATCGAAGCCGGGAATTGTTACACCTGCGGCGGTTTGCATGTGCGACAGCTTCTGGAAATCTCCTGCCACGTGAACGACAGGTACAAATGGGGGGGGGGTTGGAATTAAGTCCTGCCTAGAGTTAGTTTCAGCTGGGAGTGCAGAGCTAGCAACAATTGACTGGGTTTCGAGGCGGAATTCGCAGCGAGCATTAATAGTCTTCGCCGCACGAACATTGAAAGGAAATGACACCGCAGAATTGTTACGAAAGTATTGAAGAAAGGCAATTATTTATTTATTTTTTATTGTTTCATTTATATAGCTCCCTTTAACATCTAAGGTCATATCGGGGGCTTAGCACTTGAAAGAACTCGTTGTCTGTAGAGTTTAAATCGTCTTATTCGCATATTCACTCTCACACACACATACCTTCAGACTCTGTGGGGGATAGAGAATAATTCTGGCTAAAGAAAACTTACCCGCCCCAGCCGGGAATCGAACCCGGGATCTCCGGGTGAGAAGTCAGCTCGCTGAAAAGGCAGTTAGTTATTTGTGAGAAGTTTCTGATTGTAATCAATTTGTGGAAGGAATAAAGAATTGTTGCATAAAAAAGATATAAAAAATATTTATTTCAATGCATCTTTCAAAAGTCATTCCAAATTTTAGTTATAAATATGTATAATATTTGAGATAGGGGTAAACAAAAACAAAAGTCGCCTACCCACCTGGATAGTGTGAGGGTAGCATGTCTGCCTCACATTCAACAGGTCGCGAGTTCGAATCTAGCTTAGGGTGAATTACCCGGATAAGGTTTTTTCGGGGGTTTCCCTTATCCTTAAAAGACTGTGTCAAATAAGCAAGCTCTATGTGCCCCGAGATCGTTGAGCATCATCTCACCAGTGTTATTCATTGTCCGATATGACTAACCGGGTTAAAGGACGTTAAGCTAAATATTACCAATCATAATAATGATAATAATAATCGCATATTGAGCAAATAATGGGGTTTAATAAAACATTGGGAAGATGTACTCCGTGCTCTTATTTAACGCGCACCATTCTTTCTGCGTCTCCGTGCATCATTTTGTAGATGATGTCGTGGAATACCATCTTACAATTGCTGTCGGGTTGGTGAATGTGTCAGGAAAATTCGATTCCAAAAATAGGTCGTATTCAGATCTGGAGATGGCGGCGGCCACTCTGTTGGAGCTTAACAAATCGAACATGGGCTTGCTCTGGAGTTGTTAAGAGTTCTACATTTTCTCACACCCTGAGAAAAACTCGGTTTTACTTTCATGTAGAATTGAATCAATTGTATGCTGTCATTTAATGATAGAGGCATGGTTTGTAACTTACAAATTCTTATATCAGTATGAATAAAATTACTAATGTTTTATTCAACAAAACAGTACCCACGGTAACGGTGAACTGAAAAAGAACAAACAAACAAAAGAAAACCAAACCCCATTGCTTGTCCAAATGCGACTTCTTTTATTTTTATAACGTTTACAGTCTGAAGTGACTTTTGAACGATCCTGTAACAAATCTCTTCCAATATACTAAGATAAATAATAACGTTAAATAAGGAACTAATTTGTACCACATAACACTGTTCCACCTTGACAGCCAACGAGAGATGTCTAGTTTACGTAGCCGTTAAGAGATAAGCAAAAGTTATGTGGAACAAATCTTAGGTCAGTTCTGCTTTACCTTATATATCGTGAAATGTTATTTATACGTTTATGCTATGAGCGCTGATTTGACATATTATGTGGAAAATGGCCACTAAACTCATAGCATCGTACACTGGAGTGCGAAACCTAGGACGAGATGGAAAAATTAGCATAACTTATGAGCCACTTAGTGGAAATGAATGAAAGTGCAAAAGCATGTTGCCAGAGATCTCTCATACGTACACAAAAAGCTGGATGTCATATAGCGTGAGCGTAGGGAGACTATACGTAGCGCCAAATTGGCCTGGTCCCGCAACACGGGACAGTTGAATAAACAGGACAATACAGTGTGCGATAGTCAGCAAGCTGTTACTTTGCACTGTGGTGGTGTTCTGCTTTACAACTTGGCCCGTAGGAACATTTGGATGACTTCACGCGGGGAAGAATCGTCGGGAAACTGGTAGATCGAAGTGTGACAATTGTTGCTCAGGAGTTTGGTATTGCTCACAGCATTGTTTCATGTGCATTTCCAAACCTCATGCACTGGTGTCACAAGGAGAAGGGGTGGTCAACTACAGCAGCAGATGACCTCTACATTGTGCAACAGGCAAGAAGGGGTCCACGTCAAACAATGTAATTGCGGGGACAATGTCGTGTGGAATAACCACATATATCAGGACTGCTAGGTACGCTACACAGTGGCACGACGACTGCATAGAGGTGCCATCTTTCGCCGACGGCTATGTTCTATTGACATCCGCACATCGGCGGCGATGCTTCCAAGAACATCAGGATTGGACCAACGAGGAATGGGATCGCGTGCTTTTTTCGGATGAGAGATTCAGTTTGAATAGTGATTCTCGACGTACCCTCATCGGGCAAGAGGTGGGAACACGTAATGCACCTAGGAACATCATTGAACGTTCTCGGGTTGATGGTCCAGAAGTTATGGTGTGGGAAGGCATAATGTTGTATGGGCGTACCGATCTCCAAAGCTTTGATCATGGTATGCTCACGATCAGTGTTATTGTGATATTGCACTCCTTCCCCATGTGCAAACTTCTCAGGAGTATTTTATTTATGGATGACAATGCGCAACAGCATCGAATAGCATCGTGAAGAGTCCCGTGGTGAGAGAGGATATTAGGCGAATGGACCAACATGCCCATTCTTCCGATTGAAATCCCGTTGAACATGTGTGGCATGCTTTGAGGAGACACGTTGCGCCACGCCCACATGCACCAACAATCATCCAACAGTTGTCAACAGTGTTAGTGGAGGAATGAAGCGCACAACAACTCCTTACCAACCTTGTGGCCAGCATGGGAGCACGATGCAGAGCATGCATTGCTACCCATGATGATCATACACCGTTATAAGCACGTCTCAAGCTTTGTAAATCTAGAGGACCTTCATATGGCGTAGTTCCTTTAGTGTAGCGTATTTTATATGAATAAAAGCGAATTTCTGTTCGTCTCACTGCATATTTGGTGTAGTTACCCGCTGCAGATTACTATAACAGTTCTCTGTATATATGACTCAAGTTTCATCGAGCTGGCAGTAAGACAGTATTGCGAATGTTACTTTCGTCGTTAGGTGTATAGGCCTCAAACAAGGCAGTGTTCAAATTAGATGAAGCGATTTCAACACAACGCTTGCGACATTTAAACGTGCAAGGAGAAACTTACCCTGTGACCATTGTACCGTGGTCAAACTGGGTATGATTCTGTGTTTATGAAAACACAGTTGTTTCGAGGTTGCTACGTTTGTGCGGAGTTGAGGACCTATGTGCAGCATATTACAACTGAAATAAGCAGCGAGAAAATAAAAGAAAGAAAAAAAATGTCACTTTTTTGTCGTGATGGTGTGGGATCCTGTTAAATTCTCCTTGAAAAAAAAAACAACTATTATGTTTTAGATGTGTGAAACAGGAAAAGAAACAGTTCAAAGTTTTGGGGTAGGTACAAGAAAAGAACCGGATAAGTAAACTTTACTACTTAAAAAGGAAAAACAAGTTTCTGAAAAAAGTGTCCTTCCGCCTGCGCCCTTCAGTTAGAATTAACCGTGTATGAAAACTTGTAATACTATATTACAAAATACTATTCACAATGTGTTACTTTTTAAAACAATCGTTCTGTGTTGGGAGCGAATCTACATTATTAACCACAGAGTTTAATATAGATAGCGTCTTTAACTCATATCACTAATCACAACTGTTGCGTATTGTGAACAGCAGAATTACAAGAAGTTGACACTCTTAAGATGGGACATCATGTTCTTGTCTTATTAAAGGGTGGTACGTATATGTACATACAGCATGCATTATTTCCTGTGCACAAACAGGACTTTAATAGGTGATTCTTTAGCAGCGTCAAATACTGCGTTGTTGTTTAATTTTGGAGACATCTACAGCACATGAATCATGAAGATGAAGGTCACGGTGTGGCCACGCACATACAGCACTTCTCTTGTAAACCACATTGTTGGTTTTACTATTTCCGGTTTAACCGGAAGTGCTTCCCAATGTCCGATTGAAACGGTACAACCCACTACATTTCCATAAGAACGGTTAAACCGTATTTGCCTACATCCGTGATGATTTTATCATTCCGAAGTTTTGCATGCGCTCACAGATATATGTAGGTTTTATGGTAAGACGTTGTTTTCTTTCTCTAACAATTTTCCTTAAAGCTGAAAATTAACACTGGATAACCTCAGCGGCGGAATTTATTTCATTTAAGCCCCAATTTGTTTCGAAATATACTTGCGGAAAAAAAAAGAATATTTAAACAGTTTATTATTATTATTATTATTCGTATATGTAAAATGTTGCCCTCCGTGGTGTAATGGTTTTACCATGTTAGCCTCTAAAACTCTAGATTGCAGGTTCAAACCTGGCGGAGGGTGATGCATTTTTTTTTTGGACGCTAAAATATTTAGCATTGCTTCCTCCGGAAATGAAGTAAAGCCGATAGTCCCGTGTAATGTTTATTTGCACGTAAAAAAACCCCGTACCTTCAAAGAAGAAGGTTTATGGACATACTTTTCCGCAATTACGCGTCCGCAAATCGTGATTTCTTACTACAGTGCCATCTGTGTGCGATGAGCTGATCTCTCGTCACCATTGCGCATAATGACGCACTCATGAATTAGAAATTAAAATCTCTTCATGGAAACATAGTAATGATGCCCTTTGCTCCACTTAGGAGATACAGGGAATACTCTACATGGAAAATAGACACAGATACTGTTTTAACCTATTTTCCTTTTATTTCTTTTTCTTCTAATAGGCGTTCTTTCGACAGCGACATTAGTGTGGTTGCGGTGAAAGTTTTTAGTATACTAAATGTAATGGGTTTAAATAACAGAAATTATATTTAAAAAATTACTCCCATAATTTAAATTTGATATTTTATACACATATGGAAAATCCTCGTCATCTAAATTAAAGTGGCAATTATTAGCTGCATTTTATTTTATTTCCGACAGTAAAAGTAATAAAACTTAACTAACTTAAAAAGGCTTAACGTAGTCAGCTTACCCCATTCTTATGGGGTCCTTTTAACCCCTAGAAGCTAAGAAAATTTATCTTTAAGTCTTAGTACAATTAATACACCATTAGAATTGCATTCTAATATCATATGCGTGCCTAGGGTCAGAAGCCTGTCGACGAGCCAACGACATATAATCATAGAATGAAGAACCCGGAACGAGAGATCGGCCCCAGTCAGGCATGAAATGAAGGAAGAAGATGATATGAAATGTAGGCGAAAAGGTGATGATGGAGCAATCGATGGAATGCTTAAATCCGACCATTCGGAGAAAACATCCATACGCAATATTGTCCAGCGCAAATTCCATATTCGGTCCCCTGGGATTAAATGCGGTCTGCCTTAGTGAGAGGTGAGCGGTCAGAACTGTAACCACTTGCCCACAGAAGCAACAACATTTGAGCATTGCCTCAAATCGTAACCTTTGCGACAGTGAATATGTGTCTGCATCATTAATATAAATCGCCTGGATCACTGCGCGTAAACAGAAGTTTAGTCTTGAGATTAGGGAGCCAGTTATACCATCTGCAGACCAGTGTTTTAGCATTAGAAAACTCACGATACGTGAAAGTGAATAGACTCTTTTTATTCTTTTGACGAATTGCCACAGATAGATATACCACCTTAAAACAGCACAACACCATATTTAGACCATAATGTGCTTCCAATGTAAACCTCTGGGAAGAAGGAATGTAGGGAAAGTGCGATGAGATCTGGACGACGATGTGCGCTAGCAAATACAGGATCCTTGAGGATTCCAACATAATAGTTAGCCAATCCTGCCTTAGTCCCGAAACCTAGTGGACCTGGGTGTAGAGAAGATATTTCCTGAAGTCCCGTCAAGCGCCATAGTCCAATGCTATACTGCAGCTCAACTGGTTCTGCAGTCCTAAAACAGATAAGATGAAATAGAAAATGGTTGCGAGGAAATTCGTGGTAGAAGGGCAAGCCATTCCAGCGTTCGCCTACCGACTCGGGTAAACTATGAAACAACTTATGGTCAGAGTTGTCAACCTATCGGAAATCGAACTCGGAACCTCCTGAATGTCACCGCACACATTACCGGGAAAATATCCTCTGATTCTCTTTCACTCCCTCTCATTGAAATGGTCTTATCGGACCATTTTCCCCTCTTCTTTTCTTTCTTTCCTTCCAACTCTTGGAACCTTTAGTTTATTTACTGTATGTTTTTGACACCGCATTCACTATCAGACTCCATGGAGGGCAGAGAGAGTCAAACCCGGAACATCTGGGGAGAAGTCAGCTCGCTGACCACTCGACCACGGAGACAGTCTTAAGAAGGTTATGCCACTCGTTATTCTTTTGACATTTTAGCTGTCGAAGAAAACCATGGTATTTTATCGTGTCTTATACCATTGATGTTATATTACTCTGTTAATTATTATTGTAACAGTCATCAACTTGGAAATGAGCTGCTTCTTTGTTTAAAGAGCTTGGCACAGCCACCGAATTAGTGAAGAGCGTAAAATTCATTGAGACAGAATTCCTGCACGTCCCCGCCCCTCTCGATAGTAGCGAGCGAGAGAGTGGAAAGGGCAATGACGGACTTCCTGCGCGCTAGGGGAACCGTCTGGAGCGTCATCGGGTCATCACTCCCAAATAGCGCCCACTCTTTTCAAATAGCACTTCTGGAAAATAAGTTGACGCATATACTTTGATTGTGGACTGCAGCAACTCTCGATTATATCTTTCCTGTGATCCACAAGCCTTGTTCGTCATATGTTCTACAGTAATTACATGATGTGAGTTCGTAGAAGCAATAGCAAGTTACTGTTCCACCCACACGCTCTTGCGAATGACCACACACACAGTTAGTTGGTCTCTCCTTGCTAACCGCGAGCAGCGGCAGCGGTTGCACTGGAAACGCAAGTTCGATTGTTTCTGAAATCTAGTAGGTAAAATGACAAGTTTATGTACCCACTGTAACACTTCAGAATTTATTAGTTCTTTTTATTTTCTCTACACGTACTATGTACATTTTTTTACGGAGAAGCTATTATTGTTTTTTACCCAAAAGTTCGATACCGAGATATCACCAGACTTCCTGAATAAAAAAAAAAAAAAAAAAAAAAAAAAAAAAAAAAGCATTTCTAGAAATAGGTCCGTGTGTGTGTGGACAGCATAGCTCAAAATCGAAAAGCCCTGTTTAATACCAAACTTGGTATTTAAGTTCAGTGCCTTCCAAGGATGTGACACGGAAGATTTTCAAGAAAATCCCCTAACCCTCAACTACCATTTACACAGAAACATTTTCGAAAATTTTGATTTTCTCAAAAATGGCTGTAACGATTTTGATTAAAATATCATATATTAAAGATATTTACATGACAAATAAAATGTTTATCGTGAATTTTCTGGGAATAGCCTCTTGAAGGCTCCTTTATTCTGGATGAATTTTACGGAATGTTGTATAACTGGGAAACCGTAAGAGATAGATAAAAATTACATAACAGAAAATGTAGATCTCGTTATATACATTTTTTCGTGAAGTGGATATTTTAGAGATATTCCTTGTTATAGATTCTAGCTTTTAAAAGCATACTTTTCTCATACATGAATTTGTCAAGTTGTAATTTGTGTAAGTTTCTATCTCATATGGTTTACCAACTATGCAAAAGTCATTCAGAATGAAGAGGAATCCAGGGGCAATTCCCAGGAAGTTCAGAATATGCATTTTATTTTCCATGTAAATGTGTTTGATATACGGCATTTTAATTAAAATTATGAGAGCAGCTTTTGACAAAATCAAAAACTACGAAACATTTCTATGTAAAGGGTTGTTTGGGGTAGGACATTTTTTCGAAGATCTTAATGTCGCATCCTTGGAAGATACTGAACTCAAATACCAAGTTTGGTCATTAAGCGACTCTTCGTTTTACTGTTCTCACACACACACACACACACACACACACACACACACACACACACACACACACAAGCGTGGGCGGATTTTATCCTGAAAGTGCTTTTGTTTTATTCAGCTGTCCTCAAAACATATATTTGTGATGCATTTCGGTATTGAATGTTTTAGTGAAATGCAATAAAACCTGGAGATACATAATGCAGCAAAATTGTTTTAAAGATTTTCTATTATTATCCATCCATCCAATCCCATCACATTCCATTCATCTCTTCGGCAACAAAAAAGCTTCAGTAATAAAATAATTGTATTAAAGACCTTTCAAGTGACGAAATATTAACCTGAATAGGTTACGCTTATCTGGCTACTTATTGTGCATGATTTATTGATTAATTACTTACAGATGCCCCCCCCCATCGTATTCTTTGACATTTTTACAATGCTCTAGCAAAATATTAGACCTTTACGTAAATATCGTTTGCGGTAAAATAAGTGTGAGAATGGTTAATTAACATTAGAAATAATCACAGTGGATAAAGAGATAAACATTGATCCCGTCTTTTTAATTCTATAGTTATTTAATATTATAAAGGCAACACAACACTCGCGTAATTGAACTTCTAATGTCACGCTGGGCACAATATTCTCTTAATGTATTGTTTATTGTACGTTCTTAATGAACACGGTTACAACACCCAGAGAACGCAATTGCAAAATAGTTATTAAACTATTTTAATATTAGCACTATATATCGCAACATAATAAGTATTCGCGGCGTTTCACTAGCTTTCTCTACTCCTTAAGTAGGGAAAGTATTGTACTCCATTAAAAAATTCGATGTCGAGATTTATTTGATTTGAGACACCCCAATTAAGAAAGAAAAATCAGTTAAGCTTATAGAAACATCTAACGTACATTGTACAAATATTTGTATAGTGGTTGTATATAACGGGTTTACACTTTTATATATAGGACATGTTTGGCTAACTCTTACGGTTTACCAGTTTTGCAAAATTCATCCATAATGATAGGACTTCAGAGGTTATTTTCAGAAATTTCAAGATATATAATTTATTTATCCAAATCGTTGAAGCCATTTTTGAGAAAGCCAGACATTTAAAAAAATTGTCCATGTAATAGGTAGTTTGGGCTGGAAGAATTTCTAGAAAATCTTCGTGTGTATCCTTGGATTAGGCGTAATTTAAATATCAAATTTGATATTTCACCAACTTTTTGTTTTTGGTTACCTATGCTGTTCACAAACACACGCGCGTATTTAATTTCAGGGGGTCTCTAAACGCGCATTTCCAGTGAAATCTCGACATCGAATTTTTGCATGCAATACAGTACTTCGTTTGCGTATTTTACGTAGTAGAGAAAGTAAAATTCAAATAGACTTGTTATGTAAATTCCACAAGCTCCCTGACAAGGACCTTAGCAAGGTCAGTTTAACTTAATCTTAATTAAGCTAATATCAGTAGCAACTGCTAGCATTTTTGCGTGAAGGACATCATAGATAATTACTTAATTAGGAACTTCCAATTCGTGTGCTGCATCATAGATAGAAATATTCGACTTTTTGGAACCTGCACCTAACACCTTCCAACAAAATTACCAACATCATCGGACGTTTATTCGCCTTACTGGTTCAGGTGTATCAGTACACTGACTACGAAAATGAGCGGAAGTACGAAACCACGAGTATTTAGCCCAATGTTAACAATGAGGAAGCCACTTATTCTCTTTCCATGTTTCATCGTGTTACGATTATAGGGTCCCAGTGACTCGCTTTGGCGCTTCTTAGTGCACAGGATCGTGGGTTCGAGTCCCGCCTTGGGCATGGGTGTTTCTGTGTTTGTAAATGTGTCTGTGTTTGTGTATGTATATGTAAAAAAGAAAACGCAAAGAATAATGTCTACTAGGGAAATATAGGAAACTGGAAAAAATTGAGAAAAAAGGAATACAGCGCCGGAGTCCTGACAAGCCTCCGGAACTGCATTTTATATAAAAAAAAATAGGTATTATTACATGTCGCGATAATTATTGTAATAATTGTCATTGCTTCACAGTACAATTGAATTTATAATTGGTCCTAACTTCACCTATTTAATTTTCATTTGTGAGAAATGGGGCTCCTTGAATTCGTTTATAGAGGTACAGAATCCTTTTAACGTGTACTGAGGCTATATCACGAGTCATATTTTGTTTTATTTGTGCAAGCCAGCAAAGGTATCAGCTGCTGTAACACTGCAGATCAGGTGTTGCCCAACTCGCTTGAATTTGTGCCGTTTGCTCCGTGCATGCATGCCACCAAGAATGATGTGTCTTTCCTTGTAAAGTGAGCCGTGTATCACTTTATAATGTAGAAGACAGAAATCAATCCAACACGCCGAACCATCGACTGCTGCATTTATGCGTGCCTAGGAGGAATCTTTCTGATTTACAGAAATTGACGAAATAAGAGTTTAGTTTTCGGAAAAACTCTGCACCGAGAAAATTCATCCATTACGCAATCCATGCAAGTCAGTACGACAGGTACCAAGGAGAAAAATGTTTCTTTCGAATGGTGTTCGATACCAATTAATTACCTGTTCATATTCACTGCTATAATGTGAAAGTTTTTCATTATGAATTGGTTCTCATACTGTTGGCGCTATAACGCGATTACAATGACATCAACCAAGCTAAGGAGGTTGTTGTTTTATTATTTTAATGGATACCATAATTAATTGTCATTATTTTTGCCATTATTTATGTTACGGCCTCCAATTACCGACACACTTATGAAGCCTCCGAAGTATAAATATTAATGCAAGAAACAGAATAGAGAAATTATTCTGCCAATCATGAACCTACAATGGTTATATTAACCTATGTAAGGATTACGTATTTCAAACGATATACTGTCATAACACTGAAGGAATTAGCAGGAATAGATTTCCATGTAGTTGGTCACGCAGTGCACAGTAGGCGATTCGCAGAAGCATCGAGCAAGATTACTCTCTTTGTTTTAACAAAGGGGAAGCAGTTGGTGACACCCGGGCTAAATCCTGACTGATATTATTCGCCTTTTTAAAATAATGCATTTATTTGTAGTGGATATGACTATTGTGTTTTATCGCGACTATAAATATTACATTTGACGCGGTGTAAAGAACTGTATGTGCTTTTATATTACATTAGGAATAAACAGACTTTTAACCGTTTTTACAAAAACTAAGAGCATTTATAGCAGGTATAACTTTAACAGAGTTTTGCTTTGACAAAAGCTAGACATGAATGCATATTTTAATAAAGCTAAATTTATGTCCTGAAAGATAAATTAATTTGATTAATAGTATAATATTTCAAGTTTATACTTATTTGAGTATAGGTGTTGTTGAAGATGTGCTGTGATAAAGCTGACAGAGGCACTAGACTGCATATCCCAGTTCATTTTATTGTGCAGCAGTGGAGGCGGGGTACTGAGGCATTATCCGTCTCCCCTCACTGTCCCTGTGGAGTTGGGGCGGGAATTAAATAAAACCTGACCGGAGGAGTGAAACGCTCTGCAGAGGAAGTTGGCAGGTCACCACTAAAAAGAGAAGGATATAGTTCTCTTAAGAACTTGAGAGCTGGAGAGAATGTTAACAAGTTGAGATCGTATGCATAGCGCCGCGAAGAGGGAAGTCCCGTAGTCTAATAGTTAATTAATGCGGGAGTTATTCAAATAAAAGAGTATAAAATGCAAATAGTTACTTCAGCTATATCGCTCGACGCTGAGCTCAAACCTAGTAAGGGTTTGTGATGTATGCGGTCGTAGGGATATTTAATTTATACGCTTCCAACGCAGCAAACATAGCCTAGTATTTAGATTGTTTTTACTTTCTCTACACGTACTATGTACTTAGTGTATAGAGAAGTTATTGCATTGCACCCAAAAATTCGATACCGAGATTTCACCGAAAATACATGTTTTGGTTGCCCTGAATAAAAAAAGCGTTTTTAGAAAAAGGTCCATGTGCGTGTTTGCTTGTGTTTGTGCGTGTGCCTGTGGACAGCATTGCTCAAAAACGGAAAGACCGTTAAATGCCAAACGTGGTATTTAAGTTTGGTATCTGCCAAGGATGCGACACGGAGATTTTTAAGAAAATCCCTCCACCCCAAACTACTCTTTACATAGAAAACATTTCGAAAATGTTGATTTTCTCAAAAATGGCTTTAACATTTTGATTAAAATCTCTTACATGTAAGATATTTACATGCCAAATAAAATGTATATCTTGCATTTTCTGGGAATAGTCTCTAAATACCTTTCTATCCTAGATACTTTTTTTTATTGAATATGGCATAAATGGCTAAACGTAGGAGATAGACAATAGCTTATCACACAATAAATGGAGATCACGATATAACACACAATTTATGTCATATGATTTTTTTTTTTTTTTTTTTTTTTTTTATGGAGTTCGCCATTTTCGAGATATTCCTTGTTATGGATTTCAATTTTAATACTAAACTTTTCTCATACGGGAATTTGTCAACGTTTGGCCACGCAAAGAAACGGAAACATTTGACTGTCGACTAAGCCTAGTGTTTTCCCTTAATTCCCTTCTACTCATAAAGGAACTAAGTAACAAGACCGTTTCTGCTAATATTTTGGCATTAAATAGAGCAATAAGCTTATAAACAATAATCTGTTACAGATATGTAGAGAAAGTCATATGAATGGAGCACATCAGATGTTTTAACGGACAACGGTTGGATTACTTATAACTAAAATTGTTTAATATATGAATAATTCTCGTTTTCACAGTTTCTACCGCAAATGTACAATATAATAGCAAGTAGAGAAGTTATTACATTCAACCAAATATTCGATACCAAGATTTCACCGACATATATATATATATATATATATATATTTTGAAGGCAGCTAAAAAAATAAATAAAAGCATTTTTAGTAAAAGGTATATGTGTTCTGTGAAAAGCATTATCCAAAAATGAAAAGTCGGGTAAGTACCATACTTGGAATTTAATTTTAGTATCTTTCAAGGATTCGATATGAAAATTTTCAGGAAAATACTTCTACCCTGAATTACCTTTTATTTGAACATTTTTCCACCTTTCCGATTTTCTCAAAAATTGCTCTAAAATTTTTCATTAAAATGCCTCATATTTACATGCTAGAATGTATATCTCAACTTTCTAAGAATAGCCTCTGAAGGCCTCTTCATCCTAGAGGACTTCTGAATAACTGATAAACCGTAATAGATAGACAAAATTTTGCTGCAAAAAAAAAATGTGGATATCAGTAAAACACACAAATTATGTCATATACAGTTCTTTTAAATTAACCGTTTTCTAGGTATGCTTTGTTATTGCTTTTAACATTTCCAATACTTACACTTTTCTCATATGGTAAATAATTATTCACTTTTTTTCATCTTAGTTATGCAAAGAAAAGGGAGTTTAGTTGCATTACATAGCGACTAGTTTTTTAAGATGTGACTATCAATTTAGGTTAGTGTATTTCTTTGTTTTCCTTCCTCTTACAAGGAAGCAAGTAATACGACTATTTCTTCTAATGTTTATGTTTTGATTAGCACAAAGTACACAGAAAGAAGAATAAGCTGTGGTAAGAATAGTTTCTTGCAGAATAAGGTGAAAGTCATGTGAATGTAACACATCAGATTTTTATTACCAAATTTCCATATATATTTCAAGCTAATTTAAAAAGTGCACTTCATCGGATTGCTAAAGATGTTCATCTGTGTTATTAATTGTAGAGGAGAAATTGAAAACAGAGTTTAAATTCTGCTGTTACGGATTTTTCCAAACTTGGAAGTTTGACTTAGCAGTTTTTTTGCTCATAAAAGGACAATTGTAAGCTTTGTAGAAAAGCATTAAAATGTAAGGTAAAACATTAGGCAGTGTCAATCAAAATTTCAATGTTTAGTTTTTAAATGTGTTACCGTTTGATTTTTAATTTTCTCTACCATTTCATACTAGGTAGAGAATGCATTGCATTCCACCTAAGAATTCGATTCCCATTCGCCGTAAATAAATATTTTGAGGACTCCTAATTTCAAATAACCATTTTAGAAAAAGATCCGTGTGCGGATAAACATTTTGGTGTGTATCTCCAAAGATGGAACACCAAGATTTTCTACAAAATCCTTCCACCCCCAACTATCCTTTACGTGGCTAGTTTCGAAATGTGCGATTTTCTCAAAAATATCTAACGGTTTTGAATGAAATAATACACCTACATCAAAATAGTTTATCGAATTCTCTGGGGATAGCCTCTAAAGTCCTCTTTATTAATTCTATAATTTTTACAACTGTAATATGTTTAAACGGTAGACGAAAATGTACTACACCAAATCATCTGATGTTTTATTGTCATGGCTCGCTCTAACTACTCTCTATTGGGTGTTTTAATGAGACCTAAATTGTTTGTCTTTTGTGGTTTACCAGTTATGCAAAAGTCACTCAGAATGAACAGGCATTTAGAGGCTATTCCCAGTAAATTCAAGATATTCTTTTCATTTGTCATGTAAAATATCTTTAATGAAATTTCAATTTAGAGAATCTTTTCACTGTAAAGGGTAGTTTGGGATCGGGAGATTTTTCTGAAGATCTTCGTGTCGTATCTTTGGAATATACTAAACTAAAATACTAAGTTTGTATTTTACCAACTTTTCCGGTTTTGAGCTATACTGTCCACAGACAGACAGACAGAGAGACAGACAGTCAGACAGAGAGAGAGAGAGAGAGAGAGAGAGAGAGAGAGAAAGAGAGAGAGAGACACTCATTTTCAATTGTTTCACGTAGCGGCCAGCTTCTTAAACGATTTGATTGTCTCTTTAGCCTAGTGTATAACCTTATTTCCCTTCTACTTACAAGGAACTAATAACACAATTTCCGCTGTTTATCTCAATTACCAGGTGTGGATTTGTAGCAATAGTTTGTAGAGAGAGAGAGAGAGTCATGTGAAGTGAACACATCAGACTTTTAAATAAAGTTTTATGAAAAAATGTATAAACCAATTTTAGGGCGTATATCTGCAGATTTTCGTGTGTGTGTGTGTGTGTTTCTTCTTTTTAATAGTTTAACGTCCTTTAACCTAGGTAATCATATCGGACGATGAATGAAATTGGTTGAATAATGCTCAAATGATCTCGGGCAATGTCTGCAATGAATTATTGTTAAAAAACATATTTCTCTATTTATCTAATGCTAATCGAGGGAAATTGGCAGAACGGGTCTTATTACCTGCTTCCTAGTAAGTAGAAGGAAAAGCTTACGCTAAATCAATCGTCAAATCTTTTAAAAGCTGGTTGACATGTGATTGAAGTACTTTTGTTTGTATGGACAGAATTTGACAAATTCTCGTATGAGAAAAGTATAAGTATTTTAAAGCTGAAAAATATCTCAAAAACGGTCTTCTCAAACTAAGGGAAAATCCTGAAAGAAACATCCGGGTAACTCGCGACCTGTTGAATGTGAGGCAACACGCTACCACCACATTATCCAGGACTCGGTGTATGTTTAACATAGTTTAAGGTGTTGAAGTTGCCTCGTAAGGGGCATTTTGGTGTAAAATAATTTCAGCCCTTACCCGAGTAACTCACCCCGTCCAAGATAATACTCGGGGTCTCTTAAATGCAGACACAATATACAGATGGACTTGTTACTAATTGTTTACAGCACCTACCTAAAGTTGAGTCAAAACGGGATTTAGGGGGTTTGAAGTAAGACAAATATAAGCATTTTATGGACTGTGGAATAATAAACTATTAATTCTAAGTTTTCTCGGGTTTCTAGCCAGGCAAGTATATGGATTAACTCCAACGTTTCGAAGATGTGCATCATCATCTTCTTCAGCTAATGCGTCGTCAGGAAAGCTTCAGCTCTTACCTTAGTAAGCTATTATTTAGATACTATTCCTTTGTTGCGGTTTACCCTCCTGTATGGAGGAATTGCATCCCCTCCAAGACTTACAAACCAACGCCTGGGGTCATATGCCTGTTGAGTAGATGGATTTTGGATCAGTATGATGTCTGGTATGAGATTGGGAAAGATGATACGAAATGATAGTGAAATGGATGAAAGGAAAGGTGATTATGGAAGAGCTGGTGGACCTATTCACAAAGAAAAATACATCCACCTCCATAGAGAGGGGATAGCGTGCTCTCTCTCCAACCCAGAGGGGTTTGCTATACGTCTCTTGGCAGTCTTTCTTCTGAATTGTTATGTATTGATTTAATGTCATGATTTTTTGATTAATTTTATTAAGGACTGACATAATGAACGAGAAAATAGTTTTACGGAACGGAAGCTCGCAAAATAAAGCATGGTCCGGACAACAGCGTATTACCATCACACAAAAGAGAACAGAATGATGCTCCAAGGTTGCCAGATAATGCTTGATAAAAATGTTTCATGATCTCGCCTTTAGGAAATCAGCTCTTCACCGTGTTAGGTCTTGCAGGGCTTTTGACCTCCAACTATGAAATGTCTCTTAGCCCGTGTGATGCGACGGTACTGAGAGTATCTTCACGCTCGCGTTACACGGTAAATTATACATAAAATGAAGTTGGTAACAGCGGCAGGAGTTCTTTCAAAGAAACAAATCCTTACGGCATGCAGCTTATTACCGCCGATTTTCATGCATTCTAAAGGGAGAAAGGCTGCAACTGTTGCTTGACTGAAATTTTGGCAAATACACACGATTTATTCAATTAATTATTCATAAAAAAATTATTGTTCTTGAGTTACTAACATAAATATGGTTTCAGTTAGATCATAGATAAAGATGACCATATCCAATGCTCTTCTTTGCTAAAAGAAAAGCCTAATGTATTCCATTCGTATAACTTTTTCTAGCTGTTCCATATTCAAACAATTGCTACAAAAGATTATTATTTTTCAACATTAGCAGAAACAGTCTTATTACTTGCTTCCTTAAAAGCACAACGGAGGTAAGGTGATAGTCAAATCTCTTAAAAGGTGTTCGTTATGTGAAACAATTGAGGTTTGAGAAAAGCAAGGTAGTTTAAAATTTAAACCAATTACAATGAATATCTCTAAAGCTGTCAACTGTACAAGAAAAACGTATATGACACAAATTAGGCGTTTTAACGAGATCTGTTATTTTTTTGTTGTTTTTTTTTTAGGAAGATTTTGTCTATCTCTTATGGCTTAACCTGAGATACGCCCAGTGTGAAAGAGGAGTTATCAAAATGTGTGCATATTTATTTGAATTTTCTGTAATACTTTTGATATTTTCAGTATAAATGATATTATTAACAGCGATAAACAAAAATAATGTACGCAGGAAGAATGTAGGACTCGTGTCAAGGTAATGCTTTGAGGCATTAACGGTTTCCTAATTATATGCTAAATTTCTTTGATTATTCTAACATTTTGAGTAACAGTTGGTTTTACATGTATTTGTGAAATGAGTATAATAATTATCAAGGCTTACATTTTTTTTTCAGTCCACTATCGTCCCAATCCAATGCTCCTGCAGTTGAAACAACACTTCTGGCAAATATTAATCAAAATTAGCAGAAACATATAGAATGAGTTAATAGAAATGTTGATAAAATTCCTTTTCACCCATATCTTACATTTAAAAATATTTTAAGTTTCATTATCTTATTAGTATTTTAGTCCCTTTTATCTGTTAAGGATCCACATATTCTATGAGATACAGACAATTTTACCCTTACTAACCCACTTGTATCCTCAGTTTGCATTCAAATTTGCATCATATTTTAGAACGACTGTGAAAACATTATAGGTAGTGGATAAGAAAATTCGATTTCGCCGTAAATACTGATTCCGAAAGAAAAACATTTTTGGAAAAAGGTCGAGTATGTATCCTTGTTTCCTTCCGTGTGTGTGTGTCAATGAACAACACAACTCAAAAATGAAAAATACGTTAAATACTAAACTTGATGTTTAAGTTCAGCATCTTCTAATTTGCAATACGCAGATTTTCAAGAATATCCCCAAAAACATTTTTTTCGAAAATATTTTTCTTCAAAAATGGTTAAGGATTTTGATTTTTTTAAAGTTCAGTTTAACGTCCTTTAAACTGGTTGGTCATATCGGACGATGTATGAAATCACTGAAATGATTTCGGGTTCTATGCAGCTAAAGATAGTCGACATTTGTCTTTTCGGTATAAGGGAAAACTGAATAAACGTATCTGGGTTAAAGGGAGGTTCGAGCTCTTGAATGCGAGACTGCCATGCGGGTCTAGATTTCTTATTACAATAACGCCTGTTTGAGATATTTTCCTGAGAAATTAAATGTATATCTTAATTTTCTGGGAATAGCTTCTGAAGTTCTCTTCACTCTCGATGACTTATGCATAATTGCCAACCCGTAATAGATGGACAAAATCTTATTGTACAGAAAATATAGATCTCGTTAAAGCACACACGTTATGTCAGATAATTTTTATTTTCTCTGCACGTACTCTGTATATAGTGTATAGAGAAGGTATTGTATTACATCCAAACATTTGATACAGAGATTTCTCAAGAAATACATGTTTTGGGTCCCTCCGAATAAAAAAAAGCATTTTTAGAAAAAGATCCGTGTGTGCACAGCATAGCTCAAAAACGATAAGGCCGCTAAATAACAAACTTGGTATTTAAGTTTGGTATCTCCCAAGGATGCGACACGAAGATTTACAAAAAATCCCCCCACCTCAACTACCTTCTATATGGAAAAAAGTTCGAAAATTTTTATTTTCTCAAAAATAGTTCTAAAAATTTTTGATTATAATCTCTTATACTTAGGATATTTACATACCAAATAAAATGTATATCTTGAATTTTCTGGGAATAGCCTCTAAAGATCTCTTTATTCTGGATGATTTGTATTGAATTTTGCATAACTGGTAAACCGTAACAGATAGACAAAAGCGTACTACATAAAAATGTAGACCACGATAAAATCATTTATACTATATACATTTTTTCGTGGAGTCGGCCGTTTTCGAGACATTTCTTGTAATTGATTTCAGTTTTAAAATACTTGAACTTTTCTCATACGGGAACTTATCAATGCTTCGCCACGCAAAGCAACGGATTTCAATCCCATAGCAACCATATTTTAAAACATTTGAATGTCGGTTTAGCCTAGTGCATTCCCTTATTTCCCTTATATTTTTTATTACTAAGTAATAAAACCGTTTCTGCTAATGTTTTAGCATTAAATAGAAGAATAAGCTATTAACAATAATTTGTTACAGAGATGTAGTGAAAGTTGAATGGAGCACATCAGATTCTTTTTTTTTTATTTTTAATTGAGTTAACGATTGTTGTACATTTTCAAATACTTAATCTTTATTCAAATGGGAAGAAAAAAAATGGCGTGATATTTATGGACACCCTTTAACTGCCGTGGTTCTCAGCGTCCTATTCTAAATTGGGCGTGAAAGACCGCTTAATTTTGCTCAGAGGTCTCTCTATCAGGCTTGAGGTTCTTTTGCGTGCCGTAAATCTACGACACGGGACCCACGGCTTTACTTCCCTTCCGAAGGAAGCCATGCTAAGGATTTTACACCCGAAAAAATCCATCGTCCTCCGCCGGATTTGAACCCGCGACCTTGGGTATATGAAGTCAGCATGGTAACCATTACACCACGGAGGGCGACATAAATGGGAAGATATCTTTCATTCCTGGTCATACCTTAGCGACCAATTTTTAGAAGACACGACTATCACTTTACCTTAGTGTATTCCCTTATTTCCCTTCTCCTACAACGAAGCAAGTAATACATTTCTGCGAATTTTTATTTCGATTTGCAAAATTAGATAGAAGAATAGTTTGTAGTAAAATAAGTAGGGAAGTTGTGTTAATGGAACACATCAACGTTTTCTTTCTTTGCTCCATACATTTCTGTGTACTGAATCATTGTTAAGCTAAACGGTTATGCATTTCTTGTTGCCTTTACAGCAGAAAAATCACGACTACTTATTTTGTATACACCGTGTGAGAGAATAAGAGAGACCCATCTCTCTGACTTGCCAGTTTAGAATAAATTGGCATCAATTAAAACAATTACTGTAGTTACTGTAACCCGATTATGATGCGTGAATGAAGTCCATCGGAAAAACTTCTCGAGACAAGTGAAAGCAAAAATATGGAGGGAAACACGATAAAGGATCTGAAGTATGTATAGACATACTATACGAGATGGCTTCGGGTAATGTTTGAGACGCAATCATTCCCGGCGACCGCCCATTCTGAACTATGACTTTTTTTCCTGGTGTGCCCCTCGTTGACAAGCCGAATGCTGGGGTTGTTTATTGTACCATTGCTCCCTCTCATTTAATTTCTCTTTTATTATTCAGACGGACTTTTACGACCTGTAATATCAGCAGCATTGGACAGATGGTACAGTTGTTTGCGATCTGGATAGATTTCCAGTGAACACAGAGAGCGCTGTCTGGACTGCTAGGGTAGCTGCGCCGCCCTCCAGGATTTGCTCCCTAATGGTGAGCGACTGTTTAAGCTTGGAAATGTAAGCGACAGACCGCGTCTCTGTGGTATGTGGTCTGAGACCTCCTGTGATTCCTTCACTGTCCGTTGTATACAGCCACAATAGACTCATAATGGAGCTTGGTTACAATAACCTGTTCCTACGTGTATGCATTAGTCAGACGGGAAGCTAAGACAGCGGTAAACAAAAGAATACTACTTAATGTTAACAAATATTAGCGATCGGGCGCTAACATTTCTGTATTAAACTACCTTATTTCCTATTCTGTGTAGCGTGTTACATGATGAAACAAGGGTTCCCCCCCCGTATGAAAAGAAAACTCTTCTGGAATAATTAATTCATTGGTATAGCAACGAAGTGAAACAATGTCACTGTCTAAACGGCTGGCATCTGGTTTAAGAGTACTTCATTCGAGTCGCAGTGGCGCCTCGCCCGGCTTCCTGCAGCTGTCTTCCAGATTGGGTTTATGTGCATAGCGGATACGAATTCACTTGCGCCAGTCGTAATTTATCAGCGCAGTTTTCTGTATCTGTTTCAGGAACGTTTAGTTACACTGTACTGTAGCAAAATCATTGTAGAGTAGAGAGGAATCCGTAAAATTATTTTTCTACTAATACGCAAAGTCTTTCGTACGAAAAAGTAACGATAATTTTAATAAAATGAAAGTGCCATGTTATCAAATTTTAATTATGCATTCACGGCTTAATTTCTCTTCCATATATACCTAAAATAGAGGAAATATTACATTTGCACCAAAACCATCCTGGAAAGGTACATCCCAAGTCTGTGTGTGTGTGTGTATGTGTGTGTGTGTGTGTGTGTGTGTGTGTGTGTATGTATGTCGATCTGAATGGATCATTCGATTGGGTGCTGGCTTTCTGGCCCCAGTGGTCGCGCTCGCTAAAGTGCCTACCTTGGTGCTTCGTCGCACAGGGCATCGTAGGTTCGAGTACCGCCGTGGGCATTAATGTTTATAAATGTGTATATGTTGTGTGTTTGTTAGTAAAAATCTGATGTGTTGCACTCACATGACTCTCTAGCCATTCTACAAACTTCTAACATAAGATTATTCTTCTTTCTGCACCTTGTTAATCGAGGTATTCAGCACAGTGTTCTTATTACTTAGTTCCTTATAAGTAGGAAGAAAATAAGGGAATACACTAGGCTAAATCGATTGACAAATGTTTTAAAAGCTGTCGTTATGCGATTGTCATTACAAATGGCTTCTTTTCTTGGCCAGGAGTAGAACAAAAGAAAAACGGACACGCCCGTTTGAGAATAGTATAAGTACTTCACAACTGAAACTAATAACAATGAATACCTCGAAAACGGTAAGCTCCACGAAAAAAATGTGTATGACGTAAATTGTGCATTTTAACAAGGCCTACATGTTTTGTATATTAAGCTTTTGTGTATCTGTTACGGTTTATTAGTTATGCCAAATTAAGCAAAATTCATCCAGAATAAACAGGTCTTTAGAAGCTATTCCCAGAAAATTCAAGATATACATTTTATTTGTCAGGTAAATATATTTAATATACGATATTTTAATCAAAATCGTTAGAGCCATTTTTAAGAAAATCAAAATTTTCGAAAAAAGTTCCATGTAAAGGGTAGTTTGGGGTGGGGGATTTTTTTTTCAAAATCTTCGTGTCGCATCCCTGGAAGATACTGAACTTAAATACCAAGTTTGGTATTTTAGCTACTTTTCGTTTTTGAGTTATCGTGTTCACAGACACACGGACACACACGGACCTTTTTCTGGAAATGCTTTTTTTGGATTCAGGGGGTCGTAAAACATATATTTCCGGTGAAATCTCGACATCGAATTTTTGGGTGGAATGCAATACTTCTCTATCCCTATGTACATTGTACATACGGGGCAAGAGAAAGTAAACAAGTAAACAAATAGAAAAAGAAAGGAAATGTAGGGGAAATTAAAAAAAAGTAAAAAAGAGAAAGAGATAATCCAGCGCTGGGGTCCCGACAAGACTCTGAAACTGTATTCCCCCCCCCCTTTTTTTTAGTTAAAAAATGCATCGCCCTCCCGCCCTCCGCCAGTTTCAACCCGCGACCTTAAGAACTAGAGGCAAGCATGTTACTCTTAGACGACGGAGGACTACTTTGTTCATGTGAATATCAGTCTTCTCAAAAAGTCTTCGCCCTTTATCTCTCCTGAACATATAGTGAAATGTGGAATGAAGGATTTTTGCAAACGCTTACCTCGATTAATGTGAAGTAGAAAGAAGAGCAAGTTGTTTAATAACAGGAGTAGAAGAGAAGGGAGATTAAAAAAAAAAGGAAAAAAAAAAGCTGATGTGAATGGTAATTCACATAACTTTCTCTAGCTGCTCTACATACAAACTACTCTTCAAAAAAAATTATATTCTTTTATCTACATCATGTTAATCGAGATAAACATTAGCAGAATGGGTTTTATTTCTTTCTTCCTTGTAAGTAGAAGGGAAATAAGGAATGCTGTAGGCTAAAGCGATAGTCAAATCTTTTAAAAGCTGGTCGATATGTGAAACAAACGAGGTTCGACTCGCTTTGCGTGGTTGCGTTTTAGAAACGTGAAATTGAAACCAATAACGAGGAATTTCTCGAAAACGGTCAATTCTACAGAAAAATGTATATTGTGTAGATGTAAGATGTATTTTTTTTTTATCATTTATTGCTTCATTTATATAGCCCCTTTTAACATCACTTGAAACTGTAGGTTCGGAACATTAGGTTAAACTTTATATTACTAAACACACGCACATTCACTCTCACATTCATACTTCCAGACTCTATAGGGGATAAGGAATAATTCCGGTTAAAGAAAAATTCCCCGCCCCAGCTGGGAATCGAACACGGGACCTCCGGGTGAGAAGTCAGCTCGCTAACCACTCGACCACGGAGGTAGTCAAGATCTAAATTTTTTTGGTAAGTTTTTGTCTGTTTCTTACAGTTCACCAGTTATGCAAAATTCAGCCAGAATAAAGAGTTCTTCAGAGGATATTTCCAGAAAATTAAATATACTTTTAGTTGACATGTAGATATCTTTAATATACAATATTTTAATTAAAATCGTTAGAGATCTGCTTATACATTATATTTATATTCTTATAGTCAACATGGAATTTATTATTCTGGAATTTATAGAAGAGTAAGCATTGTCGGAAATTTTAATTAAAAATGAATTTTTCGTATTATACATAAGTTAATTTATATGTCACAGAGATCCTTAATAAAGATTGTTTTTATTACCTTCTGCAATTATTGAGAGAATAAAGCTTTTCGCAAATGTTTCTATGTAAAGGGTAGTTGGGGTGAGGGATTTTCTTGAAAATCTTCGTGTCGCATCCTTGGGAGATATTTAAGTCAAATATCTTTTTCTAAAAATGCTGATATCGGGCACAGGGACATATCTCGATGCCGAATTTATGGGTGGAATACAATACCTTCTCTATCCACTATGTACATTGTACAAGCGGGCTAGAGAAAGTAATCAACATTGTAGGTAGAGGTCATGTGTACTATGTAACGCATCAAAGTATTATTAGTATGTATGTATGTATGGTGTTTTAAGAGCAGCAAGCTCACATTCAGACCAGGCGAGAGATGGCTAGCGACTTATTTCTCTAGTGTAGGGCAGACACATTGTTAGCGTTTGCTAAAGCAGACTAATTAGGGTATAACGGAATGTGAATAGTTACCACAGTACTACATTGCGGGTGTAAATTCAGCCTTGCGTTTTAAGGTTATACTGACCTCGTTTCGTGCAGCAATGGTGGTGAAACTGCCACTAACAAGATCATTGTTTCATTCAACTGCCAACGCAGCATACATTATTAAATTATTGCAAAAGAATCGACTGGAAATGTGCGCGAGTAAAATGTAATGGTTCGTCTTATCTTACCTCATTACACCGGCCATATGACCACTCAGACACTAGTTCAAGATGTAGCTTGGCCTTTAGGAGGGTATAAGTTTTAGATGCATTCTTTATTCTGAAGATTTTAGCATCGCTTTGTCCGGTCGTCTGCTTGCATGAAACAACTCGCAAACTATTGCCCATACGGAGATAAAACTTGTATGCAACTTAATGACACCTTTCGATTTTAGTTGTAATTAGTATAAAACTAATGATGGGTACGCTTTTGATCAAAATACTGCTTATAAGAGGTTGACATTTAAATAACAATTTGAATATATATTTCAAATTTGTATATGGTAAAAAAATTAAGATTAATTTGTTTGTATGACTTCTCAAAATTATAGATACTTAGTCGTTTGAATTGAATATAAATTTTAAGTTTCATTTGCGGGGAAAATGGCTTCCTAATACTCTACGATCTTTAAGATTCTTTCCCAAAATCTAACATTTATATGCTACATGAAGAGTATACACCAAATTTACTGTTATAAGTATATTGTGTGTTTTCATTTTAACCCCTCAAAGTGATAGATCATATAGGACGTACATAATGAAACATGAAATGATGCTTGAATGAGCGGTATCTGCAGAGTTTATAGCTATGAAATAACTCTTGAGGATTTGGGGAAAGTCCAGAAAGAAATATCCATGTAGTTCACCCTACCGGGACTCGAACTCGGTACCTCTTTATAGTGAGGCAGATTTATCATATGATGGCGATGGGCATTGTTATAAGGAAAATTCATGTTGAATATGGATTACATATTTTCTTTCAAACGTGTTATCCATCATGGTCTAAAACAACTGTTATAAAAATGTTGCTTGCACTTTGTTGTACAATCTTCCACAAAGTGTGAGACTGAGTGAGCACATGTGCAGGGCATAAACACACGACGAGGATGTGCAAAAAGTGGACTTTTGCTTCGATGACTGAAAATATCAACATTAGTTCGCTGAAAACCCATGGCAGGCATGCTGCTCAAAATTAGAACACAACCAAGGTCCTAAGATAATCGAGACTTCGCACATAGCCACAGTCCTCATGCAGAAGCGGATCACAGTTTGACTCGCAAAAAAGTTTTAATATGTTGTAAAGAAGCATCAAAAGTACTAAAGATAAATATTTAAAACACTGAATAGAAATAATATAATAATATATGTATTAGGCAATTTAAAAAGGGTATGTAAAAATTAATAACCAATTTCATAATTTGCAATTTTATATTATTTTTTATGTATAAAAAATCTGTTATGTTCCATTCACATGCCTTTCTCTACATCTCTGTAACAAATTATTGCTGAAAAGTTTATGCTTCTATCTACTTCATGGTGAGATAACATCAGCAGACTTGCTTACTTGTAAGCAGAAAGAAAATAAAGACAAATCTTTTGAAAGCTGGTTGCCATGTGGATGAAATCCGTTTCTACGCAGTGCCAGGAGTTGACAAATTCCCACAAGTGAAAAGTTTAAAGTATTTTAAAACTGCAACAAATAGCAAGGAATATCTCAAAAATGGTCAACTCTCCGTAAAAAATGTATATGACATAAATGATGTGTTTTAACGAAATCTACATTTTCTGTGCAGCGAGTTTTTGTCTATCTCGTACGGTTTACTAGTTACGCAAAATCCAGCAAAATTCGCTCAGAATAAACAGCTCTTCAGAGGCTATTCCCAGAAAATGCAAGAAATGCATTTTATTTGCCGTGTAGATGTCTTTAATATACGGTGTTTTAATAAAAATCGTTAGAGCCATTTTTGAGAAAATTAAAATTTCCAACATTTTTCCATGTAAAGAGTAGTTTGGGGTGAAGGAATTTTCCTCAAAATCTTCATGTCGCGTCCTTAAAAGTTACCAAACTTATGTACCAAGTTTGGTATTTTACCAATTTTTCATTTTTGAGTTATCGTGTTCACAGACACACGGACACACTGACACACGCACCTTTTTCTAAAAATGTTTTTTGGATACAGACCCTAAAATGTCTATTTCCGGTGAAAACTCGATATTGAATTTTCTATTGAAGTAAAAGTGTCCCATTCACACAACTTTCTCTAGCTGTTGCATATACAAACTATTCTTACAAAAGACTATTCTTTGATCTACATCAAGCTAATCGAGATAAACATTATTACTTGCTTTCTTGTAGGTATAAGGGGAATAAGAATAGTATATTATTTAACTAGGTGCAAAAGTCGAGCTTTATTAATGAGGGGTTAAGTTAGATCTCGACCGCAGGGAGTTACACGACGGGACCCGGAATCGCAATGTGACTAGATTTCCCGTTAAAAAAAAATTGCAGTTTTATCAATTAGATGTACTTTACCTGGAAAAGTGCTTGCTTATTAATTGATTTTTCATCTGTATTTGAAGCAAAAAGGAACACTTAGAATCATGTACTTTCTTTGTTCAGATTGTTTAAAAATGGATCTTATGTTTAACAATTAACAGAAAAATGTTTTCGAATTGGGACATTAATATTTTTGGAATAATTTGGGACAAGAATGAAAATGTAATTGATTCAGATCATATACAAAGCATTAAAAATTGAAAAGAAACAAACAAAGCACAGCATTTAGCGCAATAGATTAAGAGTAAAGGTACATTTTGTTAACAAAATTTAAATTATTGGTACTACAATTGAAAAGTATAAATGATACTTACTTTAAAATGTAAACAAAGGGTTAGAGCTATGTTGACAGAAAGCACTCTTGTGAAAAAAATCCACAAAAAAACTAATTTCAAAATTTTCAAAACTTCTAATGCCCCTGTAAAAAAAATAAATGTAAATGGCGTTTTATTTATGGACGCTCTTTAACTACTATGGCTCAGCTTCCCATTCTAAATTGGGCTTGAAAGACCGTTTAATTTTGCTCAGAGACCTCTCTATCAGACTTGAAGTTCTTTTACGTGTCGTAAATCTACGACACGGGACCAACAGCTTTGCTTCCCTTCCGAAGGAAGCCAAGCCAAGGACTTTTTACGCCCGAAAAATCCATCGTCCTCCGCCGGGTTTGAACCCGCGACCTTGGGTATATGAAGTCAGCATGGTAACCATTACACCACGGAGAGCGACTAACGCCCCTGTAACCAGACCTTAAGCAGACATTGTTGTTTTATAATAATGTTAACATTTATGTCGATTTTATTCATGATATAGTCGTTAACTATCACGCGGGGTTTTGTGCTTTCAATAGGATTCCTGATCTTATTCAATAATCTCAAGCGTATAATAAATGTCCAGTTTTCAAAGCGACATTGAAATTCCACACTTTGAGCATGTAATTTTTCGCTTGCAGTTTTTTTTGCTACCTTCTAAGGTTATGTTCACCAGCAAAATTTCACGATTTTTTTTAAAATGGCTCTTATTCCCTATCTCAGACATTCTTTGAATGTTTACGTAACAGGTCACCAGTTAATGCTCCTATGCCTTCTGTCTTTTACCCTGCATGACTGACTGAGGAAGTGTAATGTGAGCGGAGAAATTAGATCGCACTGAAACTTCAACCTAAAATAACCATTCGTTTTTTTTTTTTGTTTTTTTTTTTTTCATCTACATTATCTCATTATTCACAAGTATTTACGATTCAACTTAAAAATATTGAACGCAACGGCATTATGCTTTATTTAAATTTGGTCTTATTAAACCAATTACACTGAATTACGTGAATGTAGGTCGGCGGTGTGCGAGTTTTATTAAACACAAGAGCTGACGTTGCGTGATGTATGTAAATAAAGAAGAGACAACGCATGTCCGTTCAAAACACGTTAAACCCTGAAATTTGTGCTGTATTTATGACAATGCTATTATGACAAAATGATATATTTGATATATATAATTGTATTTTGTTCGCATTGTTCTCTAATAAATATTAAATTATTTATATTTTTTCACCTCCCATCCTGTATGTTGAATAAGATAATTCTAAAACGTTACCATAGCAATCCTTAACGGTGGCTTTAAAATTTTATTTTCAAAAGAAAGAGTAGCGATCTGTGAAGTGTGTCACACTTGGCTAACAAACAGCCGCACCATATCAAGTTGCCCGCTATTCCAAGATGGAGAAAGAACAACAAATTCTTGCAATTACAAAAGCACCACTTTTTGTTGTCAAACGCGATTTTTTGTTTAGAATCTCAGAAATTTTAAAATTATGACTGTATATTTGAAATAAAACTGTATGAGAAGCGAAAACGTTACTTTCTGAATTGCAAAGGAAAATAACACTTTTTATATTGTTATACTATAATTATAGACAGACACGGAGTACGCAACTGATCTTAATGAATTGTAAAAGTCGCTGATCATAGTCATATAGAACACAGACTGCAAAACAATTCCACGCGTGGGCATGCTAATATTTCTAAGTTACTACTTCGTTGTTGTACAATTTAAGCTGACAATAAGAAATAATTTGCAAAAGTCGAATTGCAATATTATATACCTACACATAACGTTTTAGAATATCAATATATTTAACTATAACAGAAGATAACTATAATGGATCTCCTCCCACATTGTACAACTTTAAATAAACGGGCTCTTACTTCAGTCAAGAAGAGACATGTAGGAGTTGAAAATTGTCCTGGAGTTGGATATCTAAGCGCAGCGTATGAGTATTCTAAAAAACACTGGTCTTGGAACACCGTGTTGGATTAAAGAAAACGAATAATGTTTATCTCACTTAATTACATTAGTTTTATCGTAATTGTTCCAAATTGTTATATGTCTATTGTATCCCATGGTATTTTTACTTTCTCTATATGTACTATGTATGTACATAGTGTATAGAGAAGGTATTGCATTGTACCCAGAAATTCGATACCAAGATTTCACCGGAAATACATGTTTTGAGACCACCTGAATTTGAAAAAAGCTTTTTTAGAAAAGTGTCTGTGTGTATGTGTGTGTGTCTGTATGTCTGTGGGCAGCATAGCTCAAAAACGAAAAGACCGTTAAATACCAAACTTGGTATTTAAGTTCAGTATCTTCCAAGGATGCGACACGAAGATTTTCAAGAAAATCCCCCCACCCCAACTGCCCTTCACATGGAAAATTTTTCGAAAATTTTGATTTTCTAAAAAATGGCTCTAACGATTTTGATAAAAATATCATATATTAAAGATATATACTTGACAAATAATATGTATATCTTGAATTTTCTGGGAATAGCCTCTGAAGACTACTTTATTCTGGATGAATTTTACGGAATTTTGTGTAACTGGTGAACCGTAAGAGATGGACAAAAACTTACCACACAAAAAATGTAGAGCACATTAAAACACACAATTTATTATATATATATTTTTTCGTGGAGTTAGTTGATCGTTTTTTAGATATTCCTTGTTTTTTATTTTAGCCTTAGAAAGCTTATACTATTCTCATACAGGAATTTGTCAACTCCTGTCCATATAAACAAAGTAACTTCAGTCACATAGCAACCATCTTTTGCTATCACTTTAACCTATGTTACTCCTTTATGTCGCTTCTACTTATAGGGAAGCAAATAATAAGACTATTTCTGCTATTTTTTCTGACTTAGCATGAAGTAAATAGAATAAATAGAAGCATAAGCTTTTTAACAAAAATTTGTTGCAGAGATATAGAGAAATTCGTGTGAATGGATTACATCACTTTTTTTTTTTTTTTTTTTTTTTTTTTAAACTTTTCTCCTCGATTTCTCTTTTCTCTACCACAACCTGTAGTAGTTAGAGGTATAATTATATTTTCCTTTATATATTGAATATGTCCGTTCCTTTATAGTACCTCTAAAGTCTCGTCCATGATTGTTATCCTAAAACTAGGCTATTTTCTTGTCTTTCTGCGTCTTTTACTCCTTGCTTGAAATGAGTAATTTTATGCTAGATAAAATTCGAATTAGTTTTATATCTTCCCAGTTGTAAGCTTTCATCGTTTCTCAGTTATATAGAAGAGACGTTTCTTTGTTTCTTATATTTTCTCAATTGCCAGGAATGGCCGTGAATATATTTGCATTTTCGCTATTGTGTATCGTTATGTAGCGATGGATAGTTCGTGAATAAATCGCTCTAAATATCTCTTAATTTCTACGAACTGTCATTCAGTTGCAATGAACTGGTTGTGTAAACGTTCCAGGTGCTTTATAGTTCTCACAGTTCACAACGTTTAGAAGTTCATTCCATTCATATGGAATAACAACCAGCTATGAATGCTGCTGTGTGAATTTGTTTATGGAGTTTGTTGCTTCTAGATACCTAGAGTACCAAGGCTCTATATTTTTATTTTATCCAACGCACTAGTGATCTTTCAGACTTTTTGGTGCACTCTCTCCTAATAGGCCGATATTATAGCAACTCTTCGTATCGGGCCACCTGCAAGACGTTGTTACATAAACCAGCAAAAGCTTGTAGTACTAGAAATTCATCTCAATGAACATTAACAAAGTTATGGTTATCATTTTTATAACGCAGTCCTATCGTGACATGTTTAACGGTATTTGGATGTTATCATTGTAATCGTTCACATAGAGAATAAACTCATCGTAGATTTACGAATCGATCCTAGGATTCATGGTAGTAACAGACACACTGTGTATTAGTCGTTTTTGTCTAATTTGTAGTTCATGCCTGATATAGTGTTCGATGCCATGAAAACCTCATCACCTTCAGAACTTCCTGAACGAATTGCTTCATTTGAATCGTTCACAGTACTATGTGTGTGTGTGTGTGTGTGCGCGCGCGCGCGCGAGAGAGAGAGAGAGAGAGAGAGAGAGAGAGAGAGAGAAAGCGAGTGAGTGAATTAGCATAACATGCACATACATTGTTGTCTTTAGCTGAACATGTGTAAAGAGTTTAGCGCATGTGCATTACTTTGGAGCTGAATATGATTTTGTGTTTTGTATTTTGCAGGGCGGTAACAGATCCAAGAGATGGGAGGAGAGTTGCCCTCAAGAAATTGCCTAACGTCTTCCAGTCGCTGGTGTCTTCCAAACGTGTGTTCCGCGAACTCAAGATGCTCTGCTTCTTCAAACACGAAAACGTGAGTATCTTGGTACACTTAACAACACCCGTATCCGCTAAAAGGAAGTAAGCCAAATCAACAGTTGCATTTGACATCAACGACGCGTCACAGACCCTCGTTCGAGTTAAGCTTTTTTACTAGGTCTTCAGATTTATTCAATCTTTAGCGCCCGGGAATTTAAATGCATTATTATTTCACTAAGCCCCTTGTCTCACAGGGGAGGTGCGGAATTCAACCTTGGACTGCATGCTTTGCCAACTTCGTAAACAGGTTGAACTTTTTTTCACCAGCGTTGTGAGTTCTTTGCACGCGATGGAAATGACCACTGTATCACAAAATTTGTGTTTTCTTGATTTATTCTGTGTAGGTCAGTTTTCATTTACTACTGAAAAGAGTATGAAGCATATTATGATGGGGAAATTGATACGATACCCTATACCGTCCAATTATTTGGGATACATATCGGCCTAAAAACTGCGATTGAGTGTTTCCGAGTCACAAGCGAATGTTTACAAAAGTAAACGCTGAAACGTACAAGTCCCATTTCACTAGGGTGACGTCGAAACTGATGACATCCACCCCTTCTATTCATCGTTCGCTAGTCCTCTAGTGATAAACTCTCTCTAGTATTGGCGTCATGCTCGGGCAAACGACTGGCGGCAAAGGTCAACTAAATGAAGATCCTCTATTTATGCTGCCCTAAATTGCAAGATTATAAAAGTGAAAAATAAAATTTGGGGTTTTAATTTCTTCAAACTTCTGTATGTATTAAAACAATTATGGTACTTTCAGCGACATATATATATATATATATATATATATATATATATACATATATATAAGTTTGAAACATGTGTATCTAAAATGTTTGCTAAACTTAAGTCTACTGTCCTAATAACAAGAGTGACGGCCGATGTATGCACATTATTGAGTATACACCATTTTAATAATCTTAAATATAAAAAATAAGGGACAGCCATAATACAACAATAATTAGAAACTAAAAGATTTATATTTTCCTTGCAAAATAATAATCTCCCTCAGAAACTGCAAAAGATACTGAACATATATTTATAATTCTCAAGACTGTCGACGTATGGTTCTTAAGCAGGTAACATTTGGTTTATGCAGGCTGTAACATACGAAGGTTGGCTGATAAGTCCCGGAATTCACACAGATATGGCGCCACTAGACCAGCTAGACGGTAGCATCGCATAATTTAACTCTAGACCAGCTTGTAGGTCTATAGCTTGTTTAGTTTTCGAATGACAGCATTTTAAAAAAGACAACTTTAGAGTTTTTCCGAAAATGGAGGATCTGGATAAACGAGCAGTAATTAAACACTTCCATTTGAAAGGCTTAAACCTAAAGAAATCAAGGAGGAAATGGACAGTACATTGAAAGACTTTGCCCATTCATATTCGTGATTAAAAGGTGCGTTGCAGAGTTTACAAGGCGTCGCTCTGGACGCCCTGTAGAAGTGACAACTCCCAGAGATCATTGAAAAAATTCATCGTTTAGTACTGGAAGACCGCAGATTAAAGTTATTTGAGATAGCAGAGACTGTAAACATATCAAAAGATCGTGCAGGTAATATTTATGTAATATTTTGGGCTTTCACAAGATCTGTGCAAGACGGCTGCCGCGTTTGTTGACACCTGATCAAAAGTTGCCAAGAAAACTGTTTCTGTTAATAATGTGGAGCTGTACCGTAATAATCCCAAAGCATTTTTAAAACGGCTTATTACTATGGATGAAACTTTGATATATCACTGCACTCCAGAAAGTAAACAAACAGTCAAAACGGTGGAATGAGCCAGGTGAATCAACTCCAAAAAAGGCAAAGTCAATTTTGTCAGCTAACAAGGTTATGGCGAGTGTTTTCTGGGATGCATAGGGAATTATTTTTATTAATTACTTGGAAAAGGGTAAAATTATCACTGGCGAATACTACGCAAGCTTACTGCAACGTTTGAGTGATGAGGTGAAAAGAAAAAGACCTCATTTGGAGGTGGAAACAAACAAAAATCCTTGTTTCATCACAACAATATTCAGGCAAACCGTTCCGTCATTGCAATGGGAAAAATGTGCGAATTAAAGTTGGAATTGCTTGAACATCCACCCTATTCGCCAAATCTAGCACCCAGTGACTACCACCTGGAACATTTCTTGGAGGACGAAGATTTCTCAGCAACGAAGAGGTTATTAATGCGGTGAACAGCTATTTTGAGGACGTTGATAAATCGCACTACAGAGATGGGTTAATTAAATTAGAACACCGATATGACAAATGCATTAGCCGTTCTAGAGATTATGTTGAGAAATAAAGCACAAAACAAAACAAAAAAAAATCTGATGTGTTCCATTCACATGAATTTCTCTACTTCTGTGTAACAAATTATTGTTAGTAAGCTTATTCTTCTATTTATTTCAAGCTAATCGAGAAAAAATTAGCATAAATGGTCTTATTACTTGCTTCTTGTAAGTAGAAGCGAAATATGGGAGTATCATAGGTTAAAGTGAAGCCAAAAGCTGGTTACTAGGTGACTGAAGTTCCTTTGTTTGTATGGATACGAATTGACAAATTCGTGTATGAGTTTTTCAAAGCTGAAACCAAAAACAAGGAATATCTCAAAAACGACCAACTCCTCGAAAAAAAATCATTTAACATAAATTGTGTGTTTTAATGTGCTCTACATTTTTGTCTGGTAAGTTTTTGTCCTTTTCTTACGTTTAGCAGTTATGCAAAATTCCTCCAGAATAAAGTAGTCTTCAGAGGCTATTCCCAGAAAATTCAAGATATACATATTATGTGTCAGGTAAATATCTTTAATATACGATATTTTAATCAAAATCGTTAGAGCCATTTTTGAGAAAATCAAAATTTTCAAAAAAAGTTCCATGTAAAGGGTGGGGGGATTTTCTTGCAAATCTTCGTGTCGCATCCTTGGAAGATACCAAACTTAAATACCAAGTTAGGTATTTAATGGTCTTTTCGTTTTTGAGCTATGATGTTCACAGACACACAGACAGACACACACACGCACACACACGGACCTTTTTCCAAAAATGTTTTTTTTTATTCAGGGGGACCCAAAACGTGTATTTCCGGTGAAATCTCGGTATCGAATTTTTGGGTGGAATACAATACCTTCTCTATACATTGTGTACATAGTACGTGTAGAGAAAGTAATAAATGATGTTTTCAGTGAGAGTCCGGGACTTATCAGCCCTCAGATGTGAGGGCTATTAGTGCTTTGGTTTTAAGGAAATATTTTCTAGGAAGCGATCAAATGTTCAGGTTTTTAATTTATATGTATATGCTGTAATGATTTACTTCAGAACAAATGCAAGGAGATTAATTTGATTGCATTTTGCAATTGTCTGCCAACCGACACATTTTTTCGTTGGACGACTTTGCACGAGTATCTATGGTCGCACCAACGTGGATATCCGTGAAGACGTTTTCAAAAATGAAACATATCAAAATAGAAGTGTGCTATACTTGATAAACATTTAAAATATGTTTTGATAACAGACAGCATAAATTACAGCACAGAAATATACTAATAATGTAAAAATATTTCATGTAACGGATTTTTGTTTATTTATTTTTATTGACCGACATGCAGGAATGCTTCACTGATCAGGATGAAATACGAAAACATTAAGAAAACTATCATGTAACGGATGTTAAGGTATATTCTTTATTAATTAGAATTCCATGAGAATACGAATGTAAGACATGTTTTGTGAAGGATTAAATTGCATCTGTTATTAATCTATAAATGTAGATTTTAGTTCAGTAAAACACCGTGGTTGAAAACGAAGTGATTTGTACGCCTCGCACCTCTTTGGCTGCACCCGTGATTCATTCTGTGGCGGTTAATGTGGCTTCCATTATGAAAAGTTTGCAAATCCCTGACCCTTGCAGCAAATATATTTTAAGATAAACGATCGTGTTTGATCGATATACTAGACATCTCTGGACGTTATTGCACAATATCAAATACCCGATTTATGAAAAATTCACGGTCGAAAAATTCAAGTGTGTTCCCATTCACATGACTTTTGTGTAGCAAGTTTTTGTTTACCTGTTTACCAGTTATGCAACATTCATGCAGAATTGTTTTCAGAGGCTATTCCCTAAAAATTTAAGAGATACATTTTATTTGTGATTTAAATATATTTAATGTTCTGCATTTTAATCAAAATCGTTAGAGTAGTGTTTGAGAAAAATAAAATTTTGAAACATTTTCCCATGTAAAAGGTAGTTTGAGATGTAAGATTTCCTGGAGAATCTTCGTAATGCATCCTTAGTTAATATTAAGTTTGGTACTTAATTGTCTTTTCGCTTTTGAGCTACGCTGTCCGCAGACACACACACACACACACACACACACACACACACACACACACACCTATACACACATACATGGACTTTTTTTTTTTTTTTTTTTTTTTTTTTTTTTTTTTTTTTTTTTTTACTCTGGGAACTTCAAAATACATTTCCGGGAAAATCTAGACATCGAATTTTTGGGGGAATAAAACACCTTCACTGCTTACCATGTGCACAGTACACTAGAGAAAATAATAAGTTTCGGTATTATATATATCTATTAATGGTTTGTCATGGAGGAGGTCAAATTATTTTCCAATAGCCTTGAAGCAAAGTAAACCGTCGTGGGAAAGAGCTTGTGGTTACTACACGAGGCAGTAAAGGACGAATGATTGCTTTAATAGTCTTGATGTTTGCTTGATCGAACTACTTAACTAGATGGGAAATCCTAGAGCTGGTATGACCAGGGATGAATTTCACTGCTGTACAGCTCATCCCCAGTGTTTCTGGCCTCAACTTAGGGAGTCACAAAGTGAAATTCGGGAATTCTGAATGATCAACTAAAATACTTTAATTTGTGTGAATTTATTCTTTGAGATCTTATATTCCCTGAACAGACTTTAGGTATAACTAATACATTATTTTGTACTAAGTGAGTATTTTTTTGTTTTGTAATTTGAAGCTAATACTAAAATTTAAGCCTCTCATAGGGTTGTTTTTCTGTTTAAGTGTAAATCATATCAGGGATTTTGACTTGAGAATCAATGCTGATGTTTCCTTGCTGAACTGAATGGTGTATTAACGTTAGTCTTTTCAATGTTAGTACTATTAAACACACAAGCACATTCACTCCCACATTCACAACTCCAGATTCTGTGGGGGGCAGAGAATGATTCTAGAAAAGAAAAATTCCCTGCCCTGTCGCAAGAGGGCCTTTATATATTCAGTAAAATCTTGAAGTACAATTTTTGGGTGAGATGTAATACTTTTTCTACATTATTTTTAATAACATGGCGCTCTCGATTCTCACTCTTGTCTAATTTGACTGAACTTTGAGGGTTGGTTTTATAGTGTTAGAGATTTAAAACAAGCTTCACAGTTGTCAAGTATTTAGTGATTCTAAAACCGGGAGCGCGATTCCGGAGTGAAAATTTGTAATTACTCCAGACTAAATGTGTATGCTATTACAGCAACCAGCAGAACTCGCAGCTTCGCTCACCTTCTAGATAGGACGCTCATCAGATAAGATGCGATTTCACCTCCCACCTTCCCTTCATAATCCCCAGCTCCTATAATTCTTGATACACCTGTAAGATGAAAGAAAAAATAGCTAAATCCACTGTAATCCAATATATAGGTAAACCTATGCATTACTGACGATCGATTATCTACGCCTTGTTACTACCCTTAAAAACATTATTATTTGTAGCGCAAACTTAGCAGCTGCATGAATTAAATCATAAGTAAACATTAACGATTAAAAAGGAAGTAACAGGCTGATTAGCTCATAAGGATGTGAGTAAGACAGTATGTGTGATTCACCAACATTTCTCTCCCCTCCTTGACTGGAGGCGGGGGAAACGAAGTTCAGACGTCAGTACCTCGCAAGAGTTACCTGAAGTAGACTATCCAACGCTATGTTACATTATCGTCCATAGGGGAAAAATAAGACTGAGTAGAAGAATAAGCAGATAGACGTCTTTTGCGATAAGAATCAGACCTACGGCCTAATTCCGTGCAGCCGAAAAAGACAACTCCCGTCTATGTGTAATAGACTAATAGTGTGTCAATGCTGTGAAAGTGTAGCTACGAATGTCATATTTTAGTGTACTCCAGACTGGTACCTTGTGAAGATTTCATCACTGCGGGGAATATTTGATCTGTTGCGCTGCTTGACTTCCGGAAGGGTAGATATCAGATGAGGTATACCAAGGGCGGCTAGACCCGGTGCAGCAGGGGAGAGCGCATCAGGGTCCCTAACGTCTCCAAATGATGTATACGACAGAGAGCAGGGGCTATAAAATGCCTCTTCCCTCAATCTTTCGGATAAAATAAGACAAAGGTGCAATGTCAGAATAGAAGCAGTTATGTTCACCAAGCATATGTCGTACACCTCTTTTCAATGCCAGCACCAGTGAAAGGATTAAAGGGGAATGAATGATGGGAAAACTTTTGATACATAAATATCGTATTCAACCCAGAATTTGACTAGCCACCAGGAAAAACCACGAAAAAACTTTAGTGTTAGCGTGTCTGCATCACATTCAAAAGGTCGCGAGTTCAAATCTCGCTTAGGGTGAGTTACCAGGATAAGTTTTTTTCTGAGTTTTCCCATATCCTGAAAAGACGAATGTATAATAACTTTAAGCTCCAAGGTCCCCGAGATCATTTGAGCATCATTTCACCAATTTCATTCATCGTCCGATATGATCAACTAGGTTAAAGGACGTTAAGCCCCCCCCCAAAGAAAAACAATAAAAAACTATTTTTAAAGCTTGATGTACTGCTTTAACACACCAGTAAACGTCGGCAGCACATGCCACATAGTGCAAGAGAATTTATTAAGGTGAAGCATTGATAGTAATCGTGAAAAATTAAAATATTTCTTTTTTCATATTAATATAATATGAGTTCTAAACTTTAAGAAAATAGGTACTATATAGCTTTTCCACTTGGCGAACTATAACTATCAGTCAACTTAAACTTTAAATGGGTAGGCGCATGCACTGTCAATCTTGCTTTCTCGAAACTTTTTTCTAGCAGTTTTCAATACTCAAAATGCTCCACAGGATTCAACGTTTTACTAATTTGTTTAAAAAATGTTATATTACTTCTCAAAAGTACATTAAAGAAAATGGTCGTAAAGTTTTTTCGAAATAATGCTCAATTTTTACTTTCTCTACACGTACTATGTACATGTTGTATAGAGAAGGTATTGTATTGCACCCAAAAATTCGATACCGAGATTTCACCGAAAATGCCTGTTTTGATACCCCTGATTCCAAAAAAGAATTTTTAGAAACATGTCCGTGCGTGTCTGTGTGCAGTATAGCTCAAAAACGAAAAGTCCATTAAATACCAAACTTGGTATTTAAATTGAGTGTCTTCCAAGGATGCGACACGAAGAATTTATAGAACATCTCTCCACCATAAACTTCACTACACATTAAACATTTTTTGAAATTTTGATTTTCTCAGAAATGGCTCTAACGATTTTGTTTAAAATGCCGTATGTTTATGATATTTTTATGACAAATGAAATGTATATCTCTAACTTACTGTCAGTAGCCTCAGGAGGACTTGTTTATAACTGGTAATCCGTAAGAGACGGACAAAAAATGTAGATCTTATTAAAACATACAGTTAATGTTATATGCTTTTTAACTTTCCTCAAACGGGTACACATCTTTCTTCTCGTTTCTCGTTTGTTTAGTCCTTGCAAGCAGAGAGAATGGACTTTCAATTGTTTTTACACACAGCAACCGGCCTTTAAAGGACTTGACTACCGCTGTAGTCTGTGCATTCCCTTATTTCCCTTCTCCTTACAAGGAAGCAAGTAATAAGACCAATTCTGTTTATGTTTATCTTGATTAGCATGATGCAGATAAAAGATTAATCTTTTGAATAAAAGGTTTGTTTGCAGAACAGCTAGAGAAAGTCAAGTGAATGGAATACGTAAGATTTTTGAGAAATAGATTATTAAATTTTGAAAAATTATGAAATTTGGAGAGTACGAAAAGTACAAACGTTCCTACAACAATTATAATATAAAAACGTGGCGTTGCATTCACATTACTTACACTGCCTATTCTGTAACAAATTATTCTTATTAAAGCTTATTTCTGTCTCTACTTCATGCTAATCGAGATAAAGGCTAGCAGAAATGGCCTTGTTAAGTAGTTCTTTATTAAGTAAGGGGAATAAAGGAGTACATCAGGCTTATGCGATAGTCAAATCTTTTAAAAGGTATGTCGCTATGTAAAGCAATTGAAATTCGGTTTGCTGTGCAAAGTTAAGCCGTAAAACAAAAGAGAACTGAAACGAAAGATGACCTCCCCTTTTAGAAAAGTTTAAGCAGTTTAAAAGTGCAACGGTTAACTCTACTAAAATGTACATCACGTAAATTGTGTATGTTAATGAGGTATTCATTTTTGGTGTAGTAAGTTTTTGTGCATCTCATACGTTTACGGATTATACATAAGTGTCCGGAATGAAGAGGTCTTCAGAGTTTATTCCTAGAAAATTCAAGATATACATTTTATTAAATTGTATTTTATTATTGTATTAAATATAGGGTATTTTAATCAAAATCATTATACCCATTTTTGAGAAATTCGAACATTTCGAAATGTTTCCATATAAATGATAGTTTGGGATGGGAGGATTTTTCTGAAAATCTTGTGTCGCATTCTTGGAAAATACTTAACTTAAATACCAAATGACCTTACGTTTTTGAGTTATGCTGACCATAGACACACACAGACAGATATACTGATCTTTTTGTAAAAATCCTTTTTTTTTTTTCAAAACTTATATTTCCAGTGAGATCTCGGTATCGAATTTTTAGGTGGTATACAATACATTCTCTATCTACCTGTAGAGAAAGTAAAAGTATGAATGAATCGCATATCTGTTTGTAAACTCATTACTGTAAGTCGTGTATTGTGTATGTTAACAGTTTTAAATCGTGGCTCATTTTATTGGATCAATGAATTTAGACAGTAACCCTCATTATTTAAATAATCAAGAGAACTACAATATTAATAAATGCTAAAAAATATCACTTTTACTGTGTATAACAACTGGTATGCATTTCAGTAAGATAACTAAATGCTGTGGAATTTCTAAATTTCACAGCTGCATTATTTTGCCTCCTTTCCCGTTTTGGGAGGAAGGAAGTTGTATTTCCAGTGCAACTGTCTGAGTATGTAATGCAGGCGTGTGTTCCCAGTTGGTATATCGATCCAATCTCTCCTCCTGCTTCGCCCTCGACCCTTGTCTTAACTAATTCCATTGTCATCCTATGGTATATATAGACTGTCGGTCGTTACTAAGATGGCAATTTCAGCTTTCTTTGTAATCAAAAGAGTAAAATGAAGTCGACGTTTAGACCATCTCCACGTCAATAGGGAAGATGGGAAACATACCATCTGATGAGTGCAGGATGACACTAAACTTTAAAAATGTAACAATGTAAGCTGTTCATCTGTGTTCTTCCGTTTATTGTTGGCCCCTCTGTGCTTAGTTTGATCCTCAGCTGATAAGAAGTAGGTATCATGTTGGTTTTATTTTGTAAAGTGTTTTTTTTTTTTTTAATTTGGCTACAGTAATGACAAACAAGACACTTAAGGCATTGAATTTTGATTAAAATATATGTTTTAAGATGTTTTATGAAAAATAAAATATACATTTTCTGGGAGTAGCCTCTGAAGACCTCTTCATTCTTAATGACTTTTACATATCGTAAGAGATGGACAAAATCTTAGTACAAAAAAAAAATGTAGATCTTGTTAAAACACACGATATATATATATATATATATATATATATATATATATATATTGATTTAATTTTTGTTGATTTAACTATTTCCGAGATATTCCTCGTTATTGGCTTAAATTTTCCAACACTTTTACTTTTATAAAATGGAAAGTTGCCATTCGTTTTTCTTTTTTGTCCCAGACCGTGCAGAGAGAACGTAAATTCAAACTCGTCACATAGCGACCAGCATTTAAAATATTTTACTTTCACTTTAGCCTAATTGTGCCTACAAGAAAATAAGTAAAAAGTGCATTTCTGCTCACATTTATCTCAATTAACACGAAATAGATAGAAAAGTAAGATTTTGCTTGTTACAGAATTGGTAGAGAAAGTCATGTGAATGGAACACGTCAGAATTATTTTTCATTTGGCACTATTATCTGATCAGGGTCATTTGAGCCAAAAAACGCTTTTTCAATTTAAAGGGTCATTTGGAGTGGGGTGGAGGTTCTTAAAAATCTTCCGAGTCGCTTCCTTCGAAAAGTTTCGTTTTTAGTTTCCTATACTGTACCCGCCCCACACACGGACATTTCTCGAAAAATGTTTGCTTTCAGAAGACCTAAAAACACGTATTTTCGGTGAAATCTCGATATTGAATTGTGGGGTAGAGGACAACACTTTCTCTACTTATATCCTACATGGTGGAAAAAATAGAAAAGAAAAATCTGATGTGTACCATTCACATGACTTTCTCCATATCCCTGCAACAAATAATTCTTAAAAAGCTTATACTTCTATTTACTTTATGCTAATCAGAAAAAAATTAGCAGAAATAGTCTAATTACTCGCTTCCTTGTAAGTAGAAGCGAAATAAAGGACAACCGTAGGTTATAGTGATAGTCAAAAGCTGGTTGCTATGTCAATGAAGTTCCTTTGTTTATATGGATAGGAGTTGACAAGCTCCTGTATGAGAAAAGTATACGTTTTTCATAACAGAAACCAAAAATAAGGAATGTCTCAAAAACGACGAACTCCACGAAAAAAATGTATGTAACATAAATTGTCTGTTTTAATGTGCTCTACATTTTTGTGTAGTAAGTTTTTGTCCATCTCTTACGGTTTAGCAGTTATTCAAAATTTAGTAAAATTCATCCAGAATAAACTACTCCTCAGAGGCTATTCCCAGAAAACATATATTTCCGGTGAAATCTCGGTATCGAATTTTTGGGTGCAGTGCAATACTTTCTCTATACACTATGTACATAGTGCGTCGTATGGAGAAAGTAAAAAATTAAGTAATTCTAAAGTGCATATTTGAGCTGGGCATATTTTAAGGGTGCTAGACAAAAATGTACAAAAACATCCCTCAACAGTCTTTTACATGGGAAAATTATTTAATAGTATTTCCTCAAAATTATTGTAAGGATTTTTGAATAAAATGCAAAATATTTTAGATTTGTCATAATGTATACTTTCTGTAAGTAAGAAATCACAAAATAATAATCATAAGCTTATTATGCAAAAAATGTTGAACCCTAATAAATTCTTGTTCTAAATGCCTTTTTTCGTAGCACTAACTGCATCCGAAATAATCGTGATTGTATGCTTACTCTGTCCCAATTTAAAATGATAATCTGATGAGGTATGTTTGAAAATACGCTGTCGGTATTACTATAATTTATGCGGAATTAAGTAACAAGGTAGGATAATGTTTATAGTATAAAGAGCATAATGCTTATGATTATATGAACCCTTAATGGGTAGATCTGGTCGTACGAATGTTGCAAAAGAGTTTTCCCACCATATCGCGATGAGGTCATAAAGTATGTTGAGGTAAAATGGCGTTTCTCCGTCTGAAATGTCTTATTTTAAAAATGCTCGCACTGAGGTAAACATTTTCATAGTGCAGAACCAATAACACTACAACAAAAGAGAAAGGGTTGAGGTATTTGTGGAAGGAACGAGGAAGAGGGCCGATCAAAAGTTTTTGTTAATTTGGTTGTGTTTCCATTCTCGTAAGTTTGATATTTAATGACATGAATTATGTCGCTTACGAAAGGGGAGAGAGTGGAGATTTTTTCTTTGTGGGCGAGGGGGTTGTCGTAGAGAGGCGAGGCTAAGTTGAGTAGGAAGCAAACTGGTAGATAATTAAACCCATAGTGCAAGAACAGGTCCCGAACCATGAATCTTCGGCTATCCGTACCGATGTTCCCGGCCGTGGAATTGCATTTTCAAGTATGATATAACTAGAGCTCGGTCTGGGGTTACGAAATTGCCGGTTTGAGGTCTGGTGCAAACAGACTACAAGTAATGGAGTAGGTGTGGTCTGTACAGCACGTTTCGAAACGTGTTACACTATCTAGCATTGCTCACTGCCTGACCTCGTTCAGCTAGATTTTTTAAACCGTTTTTCCTTCTTTCTTTTTAATATTTATCCCTACATCTCTGTTGTTTTCCTATTTGTTTCCTTCTTTTACATACAGAGGCACAAACATATAACACATTTACAAACACCCATGCCCGAAGCGGCTCTCGAACCCGCGAACCCCTGCTTCACGAAGCACCAAAGCTAGGCACTTTAGCGAGCGCGGCCATGGGGACCAGCAACTAGTACATAAACTAGTGATCACTGAAACAGAACGCAGATTGAAAAATGTTGAAAATACGAAATGATAGTCGTTTGACACTGCACAAACTTGTGGACGATTCAAACATATTTTGAGTGACAGGAGGAGGAGAGCTTTTTCCTTCGATACAGTAAATATGTATCTTGTAATTCACTGCAATGAATTCTGAGTGAGTTTGCTTGTTATAATATGTTTATTGTCTTTTCAAAGCTCTGCACATTATTATCCTGAAAGTTTTGTACCAAGCCTTATTTTATTTGTAAAAGTACAAGGCGTTTTTATTTACCAATCAAATTATGACATAATTGTATTCCTTTATGAATTAAAACAATGCATATGTCAATACATGTAATGAGCTGCTTTTTGAACAGATTATTCTTCAACATGTGCATGTTTACGCTACAAATCCCTTCCCAATACCCTCTCTTTCTACCGCTGACTGCTTTGTGTGTGCGTAACTGTGTGCGCTTCGGAACCCAAAATCGAGCTTTAGATAAATCGGACACGAACACCACGGTACCAGTGGCATCAAAAAGTTCTCAAAAGTATGATGTGCGGCTTATAGAATGACTCACAGTCAGCTACTTGTGAATGCTAGATGGTCGTATGTTACTAGAATTTATTCTTTGGTCATAATAGTTTGAAACACTGGAAAGTTCAAAGATAGTAAACAGATCGCCCTGCTCAGGTGGGTTCCGTGTGTCGGCACTCGGATAGCCGCTGGTGCGTACAGGTGATATATCCTTATCTCCGTATTTCCACTAGTATACATAATTATTGGTGCTTATTCAGAGCAGTTTATGCAACCCCACGCTAAATTGTGAAGCCATATGTAGATGTGAGCTGAATTTGAAGAATCGTGTGGAATAGGCAGCCCGATCATCCTACCTAAACCCCATGAATTTGGATATATAAGCCACAACATGTTATAGAACAGCTGTTCTGAATCCTCACATGTTGAAGATCAAACAAAGACTCTTCTAAGATATCTAGAAGACGTTATATTAATAACGGGAAGCTCTGTTGTGTTCTTTGTACGTGTTTACATAATTATCATCATCATCATCATCATCATCGTTCGTTTGTTTCTAATGCTCGCCATGTGAACTTTGACCTTTGGGAGTAATCTAATTCCACAAAGCGATAATAGACCCATTTCTGAGAGAAAGGGTGGCAGTAGATTGAGAGATCCTACATTTTTATCGTGGACTTCTAACCAAGAGAGGTAAGAAGTCCAGGTGAAGGCCTGGATAGGATCGACTTTAAATCGCTATCTTAGAGCCGGAAAAATCAAAGCATAGACCCTCAGCACGAAAACCCTGAAAGAAACCACTGAGCTATCCATGCGCCTTAATTTCGAAAGTAAACATGTGCAAAAAATAAACAGTTTTCCTGAACTTGGAGACTTTATAGCCAGTTATCTGCGCATTTAATGAAATTTCCAAATAAAGCTTTAGTGAGGCTGTTACTCCATGTGTGTAGCCTTAGATATCCGTTTGAAAATGAATATCAGGTTATCCGCAGTGTGGAGTCTACCTATGGACTACACCAACGCTGCTGCCAAAGATAACCTAGAGAGCTGGTGTCTGACAGGACATCACGTAGTACATCTTTACGTGATATCGATTTTAACTGAAGCATTTTCTAATGTTCTTGTCTGGATCTGGGTGTAACGTATATAGCAATATCAACTACTCCTCCATCTGTTTTTTGCTGTTCAACTATATGCCTGTTTCTCTTTTCCTTTTCTCCATATAATTGAAATAAAATATGTAAATGGCTATCCGCCTTGTGTGATGTGGAGCATCCCGCAGACACAACGAGGTTTGGAGTCCATGGTTAAAGCTGTAGATCCTCTTCTACCAACGTCATCCTCAATCACTCAAATAGTGATGTCATGCGGTTACATATTTTGGTCCAAAACTCTTCCAACTACAAGTCGGATCGTGAGACATCGGTGAATATCGGACGTTCTCAGATGTTTCACGATTCAATTTGTAATTGCAAGAGTTTTGGATCAAAATATTTGACCGTGTGACATCGGTATAACATCGGAGGTAACGCACTTAGCGTCATCACCTACTGCCTACTGTCCTGTTCATGAATGGTATTTTATACTGTTGTTCTCCTTATGATTCTTAGACCAATCATCGCTATTTGTAGACTAAATACATAAGCATTACTTCATTCTTACATGCAGATAGTAGTAACATGGGGCTACTTTCTCCTTTAACATTAAAAAATCTTAGGTATTTCATTCTTATGACTGTCTTTTAGTACCCGGTATAAACAATTTAAAAATAAATATGTACCAATATACTATTATAAAATCTGCCGCTTTTATCTTTACATTGAAAAGTGTAATTTGGCCATGGTTAATACAGTTAAAGCGTTTGGTATATTTACTGCTGAAAAATAATTTATGCTGTAGTATGTAACACGAGAACTAATTTAGTTTTGTTAATGCTTTGTAGAATAGCTTTAGTCCGGCTCTTTAGGGTGGGTATAGGGTATCTGCCTCAAGTCTAAGATATCCCGAATTCGAATATCGGTTAGGGCAAGTTACTCGGATGTCTTTTTCAGGGACTTTCCCTTATCCTCAGAAGACTAGTGTTCGATAATTTAAGCTCTATGTATCCCAAGCTCATTTGAGCATAATTTCATCATTTATCGTCCAATATGACCTACAAGGTTAAAGAACATTAAAACGTACAAAAACAATGTTTGGTCTCGATCATTAAATCATTAATTTTATACCAGGTAGAGCGTAACAAAATAATTTCGTTAATATTTTGCATGAGTGTGGCATTTAAAATAATCAAAATTGGTCTTAAGGACCAATAGGATATTAATAGGAGTTTGCTTAAATAATGCTTGTGACAGGACATATAGAGCAAAAATATATGAAGCAGCCTTAATTCTGTTAAAAGATAAACCATCTTAAGAAATGTTCCCAGTATAAGTATATTTTTAAAGTTAGTATTAAGTTTTTCTGTTCTTAGCAGGGTGTTTCTGTAATTAATATCATAAATAACTGCATTATTATGGCACCCAATGGCGTATTTTCCACAGAAATGATGTCATAGTGGTGCTCCAAATTGCCGTGGCTTACAGAGACAAGATGAACTAATGTGATATTCTTCTCTCTGAGCAACAAAAAGAAAAAATCACTGAAAATTATTAAAAATGTAATACACTCCTCGTATCCTGAATTTATAGTTACCATACTGCGCTAATAAAGGGCTACATCATATCCGTAACACCAGCTCACTTCTCCCCCAAGAAGGAAATGCATGCAAGTAGCTGCCCTGTTTATGGATTCAAACACCAGGTAGCTACAAATGTAATGAGGGCAGAGAAGCTAACATTTAATTTATGAACATACCAATTCCTCATTCTGTTAGCTAAGATGCCGAAATGTTTCATGATTTTTTCTTACACATTATAATGCTAAGATTGAATAAAATGTATCCTACTCACGAATAATCTTAAAATGACACTGGAATAGTTGTTCTATTAAAGTGGAAGCTATGTTTTGTAAGCTTCAATTTATATATGTAACCCCCGAAGCTTAAAACCACTTCACAATTCTGCCACATTAGAATAAAATGGATAATTACGTTCGTGTCAATTTCATCAAAATTATCTGTTTTTGCATAAATTAATGTTATACTCATCGATTAAATGTTTAACTTTGTTTCTTCTTTAAATGTGCTGAATCCCACGTGAAGCAGATCTTGAAGTTTCAGTTTAAAAAGACACTAGATGTGAAATTTTAACTACAATCGGTCAAAAGAACGAAAATTTCCTTTTTTATTAGCAAATGGTTATTGGAACCTTTGGACGTCAATAGAGAGCCAGCATTTAGCTGTCTTCCCCTTGCTTCGGGCTCTACTTGCTCTTGCTTCATGGTTAAAGCATACTATTTCATAAAACAATGTTTTTTCTCAAAAGTACATTTTTACACATTCAAAAGAAGTTCCATTTTTCTTAGTTTTTGTTTAAATACAATTAAAATTTGCTAGAATTACAGAAGTACCTATTTTTGCAATATCGTCATTTGAAGTTTTTGTGTGTTTTCAAACTTCCAATTCAGAAAATACCAACCAATTTCATCAACTTTTGAGGCGTGTGGGACATTTTGATTATGCAATATATTTACATAATAAAATTTATGAAAATACTAATTTCTTGCAAATATTTATCGAATTTGGATTAAATTTGGTATTAACATTACACCAATACAATCAAATTGAAATTTTCAGAAAATTTACACAGAAATATATGTATACAGCGATTTCACTCCCAGTGTCCTATAACAGATATCTCTCTCTCTCTCTCTCTCTCTCTCTCTCGTTCTCTCTCTCTCTCGATCGAAATGTGTTCTGCTGGTCACTGAAAAACTTGCATCTTTTAGATCAGTGTACATTACATGGGAGCAAATCGAAAGTCTGCTTGTGTATTTGACTCATGTTTTCTATTCGTATTCTCAAAGGGGCCGTGTATTCGAAATTTGACTTTTACTTTATCCATCCAAGCACCGCTTGCACTTCAATTCCAACCAATGAAACCCAACTCCTCTAGATCCACAAGTAAACTGTCATGCATATGCTTCACCTTGATAAAATGCTTTTAGGAAATTGAGCTTTTAAAGAAAAATGAGACGCACGCTTCCCGAATCCATTCATTTTTGCTTGAAACGTGTTGAGCAGCGTTTATCCATTACAGCGTGACGTTTCTTTACAGAAACAAACACCCAAGCACTGCAGAAATGCATTAACTCGCTTTATTCTACGAGAATTCTCGCTTCAGCTAAACCGCGCATCCACAAATACAGAGCCACAATTTTTAAAACGGTAATGGAAAAGGTGTAGCACTGTATAAACACGGCACCAATCGAAACTTGTTGAAATATGCAAAGTGCTTGGAGAACAAGCTCCGTACAAGCAAGCACTTAAACTCTTATCTTAGTGCATGCAAGAGAAAGCCTGTTCTTACGAAATACCTCGCGAATACAGCAGGATAAACCGTATCAACTGCACTAATGGAATAAAACTGTGACAGCTGTTTTTTTCATATAGGAACAAATTCAACATTGAAATGAACTCAAATGATGAATTCTTGAGGACTGTCTACATGCTAAATAATAAACTGGAGAAAAAGGTCTAAACGACAACATTTTCATATCCAATCTTCCATGTAAATAAATTAAAAACGAAGAAATGGGATTTCAAAAGAACCAATTAATCCACTTAAAAGTAACCGGTGATATGGGCGGGGGATCTGTGTTCTACTCTCATGCCTTTATCTAACTGTTCTACAAACAACTTCTTGCAACAGATTATTCCTCTGTCTACTTCATGCTAATCGATACAAACATTAGACTAATGGTCTTACTACTTGCTTCCTTTTAAGTAAGAGTACCGTGGGCTAAACAATAGTACAATTTTTAAAAAGCTGTCACTTTGCGATTGACTTTGAAAATCGGTCTTCTTTGCATTGACAGGGATAAACCAAAAGAAATTCGTATGACGATTTGCTGTTTGAGAAAATTGTATTTTAAAATTGACGCCAACAGCAACGAATATCTCGGAAATGGTTACCTCCACAAAAAAAAATGCGTATAGAGCATATACTGTGTGTTCTCACGAGATCTGCGTTTTTGGGTAGTACTTCGTTTTTGTCTATCTCTTACGATTTACTCTTATGCAAAACTCATCCAGAATGAAGAGGATTTCAGAGAATATTCCCAGGAAATTCAAGATATACATTTTACTTGCCTGTTATGTTAATCAAAATCGGTTGTGCTATTTTTGCGAAATCAGAATTTTCGAAAGTTTTTTTCATGTCTAGGGTAGTGTTGGGTAGGGGGATTTACTTAAAATATTTGTGATGCATCCTTGGAAGATATTGAACTTAAATGCCCAATTGGTATTTAACGGACTGTCTATTTTAGACTCGCATACATACACAAATGTTTTTCTAAACAATATTGTTTAGATTCAATGGACCGTAATCTGTATTTCCAGTGAAATTTCGTTATCGAATTTATGTACATTGTACTTGTAAAAAACCATTCGTATTTTTCCACTTACTCATGCTTATTTTACACGCTATTCTTACAAAAGATTAGCTACATTTTATATTTGCCTCATCGATATAGTATTTGCAGAAATAGTTTCATTACACAATCATTTGTAGGCACTAGAGAGATACCTTCTACACTTACTATTTGTCATTCGTTGCGATCAACTTTTTTTTTTTTTTACCTAAAACAGTATACTCTGCCACATGAGAACTTTCATTTCTGCCTATACCGAACTTAATGCTGTTTTAGTGAGTTAAACATTCCGAGCCATGTATTAAAGGTTATAGCTAAAACTTTTTTAAAATTAAAACAAATTTCCTCTGCTGGGTTTATTTGGTAAAGTTCTTCTAGTTGTATCACAGATACGTGTGTTGAAACAACTTTAATTTTGTATTAACATCATTTGCCCTGTCATTAACCAAGGAAACACTAAATAATCTTTAAAGCTCCTATTTGTTGCGCTCTCTGTTCACTCTTCTGCAAGCCATTCTTACAAAACGCCATTATTGTAGCTAATTCTCGTTAACTTGGATCGACTTCCAAATTACTTCTGCATATACAATAAATCGTAGAGTTTTTTAAAGAGCGTGATGCTATTAATAGTTTTGAAATTCCATATGCTTTGCATGACCACGAGGGAAAGATAACCAATCGAGAAAAAATAAGTATTTGAAAATTCCACCTTTTAAAAAGGAATATCTGGAAATGGCTTAATCCCCCTCCCAAACATATTTGGTATACATTATATACGTTAACGGGATCTAAATTTTTTGTGCATTGTTGGTAAACCGTAAGTTAAGTTACGTGAAAATAATCCAGAATGAAGAGGAATTCAGAGGCTATTTCCAGAACATTCAAGACGTACGAAATTAATTTACTCTGTTTCCAACAAATATATATTTTCCACAGAAGCCTCGTTACATATTTTTTAGTTCATAGCATTCCTAAGTAGTGACCGACCATTACATGTCGGTCTATAAGCTTATTTGTTATTGCCATGAAAATATCTTAAGTTTGTAGTATTTTAATCAAAACTGAGACTTTTTTTTAAGAAAATGGGCATTTACCAAAAATGGACCATCTAAAGAGTGGTCTAACTTGATGGATTCGTGTAATGCCAAGTTTGGAGTTTTTATGAACTTTTTGTTTTTCGATTAAGCTATTCCACACGCGCGTTCACACACACACACACACACACACACTTTATTATAGTAGGTATTTTTATCACGGGAGTATCTAAGCGTGTATTTCCGGTGAAATCTCGGTATCGAATTCTCCTTTATTATACGTAACAGAGAGAGATAATTCATTATTTATAATTACACTTAACCCTATGCACATTTGCATGTGTCAGTGAAGTGCAAAGGTTGTACCTAGTTTTAAAGATGAGACAGCGTGAAAAATCGCATCCGCAGCAGTGCTCCTGCTGACGCATTTGCCTTCTCATCGCGGTCGGTAGCGGTGTCGAACTTCTTCCCACGGGACCAAAAAAGATGAAAATCACAAGGAACTAGATTGGGACTGTACGTCATTTCAAGTTGATTGCTTCTCCGATCGAGCGAATTCAAGCGGTTCGGTTTTCTTGTTGCTGCTGCTTATCTACCCAGGCACGTATCAATAGCAGTATTCCTATAAACCCTGATTTGTCTTTTGGCCCAGTTACTGCTCTATCTCGTTATCTGAAACCTATGTCACCTTAGATTGTCTGAAGTTCTTTCCTCATTTTTACTTTCACTGCCACGTACAATGTATATAGTGGGTAGAGAAGATATTGCATTCCATCCAAAAATACGATACCGAGATTTCATCGGAAATATATGTTTTGAGGTGTCCAAAATATTAAATAGTATGTGAATGTGAACAGCACACTCAAGAACAAAAAGTAGGTTAACCACCAAACATGGCATTTAAATTCGGTGTTTTTTCAGAAAAAAAAATTGCCTACGACGAAATTACCGTGTACATGGAAGATTTTAATTTTGGATTTCGTCAAAAATTACTAATGATTTTAATTAAATTTTCATTCCTGTTTTCGTATTTTAATGGCAAATCCAATGTATAATTATATTGAAGTTTTTTAGTAAGTCTTCTTCATTCTGGATGATTTATACACGACCGGTATGCTTTAAAAGACAGGTTAAATCTTAGTACACAAAAATATAAAATTCGTTAAAGCACACAATTTATGGAGTTAACCATTTCCGTGATATTCCTTGTCATGTATTTAAACGCGCTACTTAGAGTTTTTTCATGAGAACTCGTCCGTCATTCGTGTTTCTTTCTTACATCCTGGTCATGAAAATAGAACGGGTTTTCAGGGCCACCATAGAGCAACCAACCACAGCCATTTTAAAAGATTTGTCTTTACCTTTAGCCTAGTGCATTTCCATATTCTGCAGGAACCTTTTGAGAAAATATTTAATAAAGCATTTCTTTTGATGTTTATCTTAATTATCATGAATTAAATAGTCGGAGAAACTTTTGTAAGATTTTAATTTTTTAATTTTTTGTATTTCTTTAATTTAACGTCATTTAACCTGGTTGGTCACATCGACGATGAATGAAATCGGCGAAATGATGCCTCAATGATTTTGGGATTCATGGAGCTTTAATTTACTTGAAATCCGTCTTCTCAGGATAAGGGAAAATCCCAGAAGAATCCCTATCCGATTAACTCACCGTAAGCGAGATTCAAACCCACAACCTTTTGAATGTGAGGCGGACATGGTACCTCCGACTACAGAGGTAGGCTGAGAATAGTTTGTTGCGGAATGATAAAGAAAGTTGTGTGAATGTAACATGAAATATTTTAAAATTGATATGTGTGGTTCCATATGGGTTATTTGGAATATATTTACCTTCTAGAGTGAAATTTAGCCATTTACAGTATGCTTTTTGATTGTTTTTTTTTTCATGGGAAAATATAAAGAAATTAAATATATGGAGCGTTTCAAAGTTGTATAACGCCTGCAGGTTGCCTTAATAGTTTTTAAAGGGTTGCACTGTCATTCTTCAGGCTTTAATTTTTACAGCCTATCTGCATATCAAAATCCAGTTGACAAAAAACATGTTGAAAGCTGAAATGTTAAACTATTCTTAAAACTAAGCGAGAACTTTTTCATTAGAGCATTACCTGCGTTTTGAAATAAAAATGTGTATTCAGAAACAGCAAAAAAATCAGGTATTTTGTTTTTACAGTGGATGTAAATTGTTTTTCCCTTTATAATAAACATATTGAATATCTCGTGCTTGAAGCATTCTATATTCTTCTATGGTATTGTCAAACAATAAAAAAAAAAATGCAGGAGAAGATATTAATAACTTAAGAATTACAGAAATTAAATTCGCAGAACGTCTTTTTATACCCCTTTATACCCCAGATGCGTGCACAAAAGTTGAATCCTGTAGCTTTCATTTTGTCGGAAAGCTAAATTCACCCCATAATACGCTCAGCAGCCTAATGTGATTTAATTTCTAATATTTTAAAAATTATTCCTTACATATTAAAAGTGGCATATGTGCTCTCTGTATATTAAATATTTGTTGCAAATGAACAGCGGTAAATGGTCTTTGACACATTTCTCAATGTTTGAAGATGAAAACCCATGTGTGTGTATATATGTATCTATGTAGGCGTATATATGGTCAAAATAATGCACTTGCACTTCTATTTCGAATGGTCTTTCTAAAGGTTATCTTTTTCTTTGTTTCAGGTTTTATCTGCACTCGACATTTTACAACCGCCGCATCTAGATTTCTTCCAAGAAATGTATCCTTTTTTATTGCTTGTGTAATAATTTTTGTCCTTCCGATACCCAATGAGCTGCATTTGATAGACTACAATAGTGGATTCCACAAGGTATGTACCTTATTAACAATAGTCGAGATTTGTATGTATTTTCCTGTGAATCCAACAGAGTAGGGATCAAAATTTGTTATAAAACCCAATTATGTTAAGGGAATTGATGTTAGACTTCCCTCTGTCGTCTTAACTTATTGTTAAAGATGGATTAAATACAATGATCTTTCTCCTAAAAATGTGGTGTATTTTCTACAAATTCAAAGCTATAATTGTAAACTAGAACTGAGAATTTTTTAAAAGTATGGAGTTTGATTCACACACGGATTTGAAGTACAACCTTTAACAAAATGCTTGCCGATATAGGAGCGCGGCAATTTGTCCCTTAAACTTTATTTTGTCAGTGTAACTTTTCCGAAATGTAACGTTTAGCCAAATTAGTAATGCATTTTTAATCCCTTCTCCGTTATCAGTTCAGATTCATTTGAAATCAGTGAAATAAAGAAGCACCAAGGGTCAAATCTTGGTTCGGCATCTGTCGCAATTTAATTAGGAGAGAGCAATAGTTGGGAAAGCAAAAGATTGCGGTTTAACATTACAATAATCTTGATTAACTTTTAAGTGGGTTTGATAAATGGTTGCAAGAAGGTCAACTATTATTATCATCATTATCAGTTGTACAAGCACCGTAACGTTCACTTTGAATAGAAAACCTTCACAGATTTAAGGCACAAAATCGAGTTTTTGGACAGTATTTGCATTTAATTTTAGAATTCATTCTGACGCATTCATTGTGAAGGTTATCGATTGTGGGAAACTGCTCGTGAGATTAATCGTGGCGGAAGAAACAATAAAAAAGTAGAAGCTTAATGTGGTTGCCTTCTGTTCAGCACCAGTGGTTATTGATTACAAGAGAAAAACACTGATACGTCCAAGTGTTATTAAACTGCGATTAGTCACGCTACTGCTTCGCACCAGTTTTGAGCAAAACGCATCACTTGATCTTTCAGATCTTATGGATTTAGTTCTACTGAAATTAGACATTGTTTGTGGGATATGTAGAAATTCACTAACATTCATCCGAAATTCCTTTGATACAGAAGTTTTGCGTTTCTTTCCTTTTTCTTCAAACGTTACTCCCCAACACCAGTTGCATGATCTTGTGCTGGAGATTAAATAAAAATGAATTTAACTGGATCAGACAAAGGTAACAGAAATATCTGATGTGTTGCATCCACATGACTTATCGACCCTCTATTTGGTTATGCGAAGTATTCCTACAATGTTTCATTTTCCTTATTCCAAATGCCCCAACTACCTCATATTTGACGTGTGCAGATATACCTTCCTGCGTTATGAGAGTTGCAGAGTTCAATTTCAATTTAAAACAGTAAGTGGGGAATTGGTTGAACGACCTTTGTTTTACACTTCTTGTTTATTAGCGGAGACGGTGAGCGGGTCGCGCTCATTGAGTACGTAAAACATTGTCGCCTTAAATGCGAAGTCTTCATCCCTGGTGTTATACTTACACAGTTTGTTTCTATTCATGTCAAATGTGGCACATACTTCCCACGATTAGAACATTTACTCTTCAATTCTCATTAGCTCATGTACAAAAGATACTGCTTGAAACTCTATTTAATTAATTGCAATATAGAATTTACAAACCCATTGTATAAATTGTTTAGTAGAAGATGTTGTTACAAGTATTTTGTAGAATTTATGCATCATGTCTGTCAAACATTGCAAAATATACCTATGTAATCAAATTATTTTAATTGCTTTTAAAATATAAATCTATAATTCCAATATGTAACTTGTAAAACAGTGTTTGTATAGCGATAGAGTTTGTATAAAAGTGATTACATGGATGTACGTATGAATGGACATACGGATGGATGAGTGGATGGATGGATATTTTTACGACTTTAAAAGAATGAATCAGTATTGAACAATTCGAACCGTTATTAACGTATATCTCGGAAATAACTGATGCTATAAAAATGTTATTGGAAACAAATTGTGTGTTTTAAAGAGCTGCATTTTTGTGCAGCTCATTTTCGTCTCTCGTTTAGCGTTTGCCTCATATTCAAGGCTGTAATAAATCGTTCTGCGGAATGAAGAGAACTTCGCAAGGTGTTCCCAGAAAATTAAAGTTAAAATCTTTAAAATATAGTCTTTTAATTCAAACCATTTTTCTGAAAATCAAACTGAAAAATAATACCTGTAAAAGGTACTTTTAGATCGGATTTTCTTGATCTTGGTGTGGCATCCTTGGAAGATACAACTTGAGTATTTATCCAGTATTTCGTTTTTGAGTAATGCTGCTCACACATAAAGGCTTTTTCTAACAATATATTTTGGGGGGGGGGGTTCAGGGGGCCTCAAAACATATATATTGATTGAAATGTCGACATTGATTATTTGGATGAATGTACTTAGCTAGGGAATTAAAAGGGGATTTGGAATAAAATATGGAAATGCATACGTTACACTACATCTGGTGCAGTGGGGTTGTGAACTTTGAGTAGTGACGTGAGGCGTGACCATGCGAGGGAGGATGGGGACCTCCTTCACGGTAACCTGAGCACGGTACAGGTGCGAGGAAACACGCTCCAACACTCTCCACGTGTCTCTTTCTTGGCAACAGGATTCTGCATGCGTTAAAGGGATGCGAGCCTCGTCCTAATCCCATCAGCATCAACTCTTGGAAACGTCAACTGCTGTTGCAAAAAATGTTCCTGGTCGCACAGCTATGCCATAATAGCGTAGTATAGTAGGCCAAACGGTGGCAGCACAGGACTTATAAGCATGTTAATTGTTTTTTAATACGCCTCTGAGTAAATATTGTGTTTGACAAATGTCAGCATAGTGTCTTCACATTTCATCTCTGTTATTAGTTCAGATTGTGTTAATTGCTAAACTCCATAACTGTTATTTATGTGAATGCATTGCATTAAGTGCATAACGCATTTTGTGAGGTCCGTCATGTCCGGCGCACTCCATTGCAGGTCTCGTAATGATCCATCTACGTCCACTTTCCCACCTACTGTTTAATAACACTTTTTTCAGTTATATGTAGATATTGTATATAGATGTTAACATCGGGGGTTTTGCACTAGAAACAACTCGTTAGGTTTAAACCGTTTTATTTTCCTTTAATTTTATTTTCCTCAAATACACACACATTCATACTTTCAGACTTTGTAGGGGATAGGGAATAATTCTTGTTTTCGAAAAATTCCCCGCCTAACCGGGAATCGAACCCAGGGCCTCCAGGTGAGAAGTCAGATCGCTGACCACTCGACCATGGCAGTCCAATGTTGGTGTTGTTAGCGGAGAAACAGTAGAAATACATTGGAAAATAAAGCCACGTGCAGTTCCGCATATATCTCCTAATTTGTCCAGTACTTTTGAAAGGCTAGACACGCAAGTCTTCTATGAAAAGGCATAACAAAATTGGTTTGTCTGTGACAAATTTGTTAAAGATAAAAGAAACTCGAAGGTTTCAAAAATGTGTGTATGTACATTTGTAAGTGGAAAAAAAAAAAAAAAATAAAAGGCAACAAAGGAAATATAGGGAGAATTAAAAAAGTGAGGGAAAAGAGAAAAGAATACAGCACTGGAGCCCTAACAAGACTCCGGAACTGTATTTAAAAAAAAAAAAAAAAAAAAAAAGACTACAAGGGTTGGGAAGTCTTAAGTAAGTAATTTTTTTTTTTATTTTATTTTTTTTTTTTTTTATTTTTTTTTTTTTTTAACTTTCTCTATACGTGCTATGTACATAATGTATAGAGAACGTATTTTTATTTCCTTTCCTCCTTGCTCTAATATTTACATATTCTTTTTACTTTCTCTAGTCCCGTATGTATAATGTACATAGGGATAAAGAAATATTGTATTCCACCCAAAAATTCGTTGTCGAGATTTCACCGGAAATACATGTTTTAGGACCCTCTGAATCCAAAAAAAGCATTTTCAGAATGTGGGTGTGTGTCTATCTGTGTGTGTGGTATTTAAGTTTGGTATCTTCCAAGGATGCGACACGAAGATTTGCAAGAAAATCCCACCAAAGACATGGAAACATTTTCGAAAATTTTGTTTTTCTTAAAAATGGCTCTAACGATTTTGATTAAAATACACATATTAGAGCCATATCTATCACAAATATAATGCATATCCTGAATTTTCTGGGAATAGCTTCTAAAGACCTATTTGTTCTGGGTGAATTTTGCTTAATTTGGTATAACTAGTAAACCGTAAGAGATAGACAAAAACTTTCTCTACAAAAAATTTAGATCTTGTTAAAATACACAAATTATGTCAAAATTTTTTTCATGGAGCTTGCTGTTTTCTTGGTATTGCATGTTATTAGTTTCAATTGTGAAGTAGGTACTTATACTTTTCTCTGACAGGAAGTGTCCGTTTTTCTTTTGTTCTACTCCTGGCCAAGCTAAGAAGCGATTTGCAATGACAATCGCATGACAACTTTTAAAACATTTGATTATCACTTTAGCATAGCGCATTCCTTTAGTTCCCTTGTACTTATAAGGAGCTAAGTAATAAGTAATAATGTTTATCTCGATTATCATGGTATTAAAAAATAATTATTTTTTGTAAAAAGTTTGTTTGTAGAGTAGCTAGAGAAAGTCATGTGAGTTAAACGCATAAGATTTTTCTTTCTTTCTTTCTTTCTTTCTTTCATTTAAGGAAAGTTTATTTAAAATTGCTTTAACCATGTTAGTTTTATCGCAACCATTACATGTTTTTCAGTGTGCATTTATAAGAATGTTATTCAATTACAATGATTTCAAGAATAGTTTTATAGGAATAATTTACAGTTATTTAATTACACAAGGATAATTTAGCTACAGGGTAATACAGTTATCTTTTTAACTCTTTTCGTTAAACTTGTTTGTACAATTTATTTACTTTGAGAAAGTCGATTGATTACCTTTCTGCTGAGAGACGTCTGTGCTGCATGAAGTTGTTCGAATAGCAAATGGCGCTCGAATCTGTGCGTATCAGTATGTAACGTGACCGAATTTTCTGAAGATAAAAATGGACGCTGTCTTTTCAATTGTGACAAAACTTTTTATCATGTGGTTGTTGAGTATATCATATTGCCAAACCTTTTGTGACATCTTCATCACAGTTTTAAAGTACAGCGTGAAGTTTATTAGTGGTTCTTAACCTGTACAGTTCAGAAGGTGCATAGTGGCATTATTTTGAATTTTTACGTATTTTTGAATTTATTGTTTTGAATTTGTTATATGGAAACTTAAAACATTGACGACTGTTTGTGCATCTTCCAATGTCCCGTACCCATGATCCCTTGTACCCGGATCTCAATTTAGCACCAACATTGAGAACATTCCCTCACATAAGTTACGGATCTGTAGTTGTCATGCCTTTATCGTATAATTCTCAGAGTTAAACTAGGATCATGGTGTTGGGATGAAACCGAACTGACATCAAGTTCCAACGAGGCTGACGTAGCACCACCACCCACTTTGGGGGATGGCAGATTTCAATGATATCAGCTGTGAAAGCAGATATGGGAAACGAAGAAGTCGATCTCTGAAGTGGGCTGAAAATGTCATCGGATGGTTGGCACTGAATTAGGTGTTTTTTGTTTTTTTTTTCACATATCCGGCGTAATGAGGTGCAGTAGCAGCAGGTAATCAAGAATGAAGCGCGCGACGTTGTACGGTCTCTGACCTTCGCTCGGTGTGGAAAGGATGTGAGGAATCAGCCGAGCGAGACGTTGCGTGCAAATGAGATCCCCCAGCACTCATTCCCGTCCAGATATCTGGAAGAAGACAGTGCAGTACCAGAACGGAATGGACACGGGTGAACGTCCTGATTTCCTCTCCTCCTTGCTTGATCTCCAACAACAGCTCTTCCCTCTTTATTACTCCTCATCCTTATTTACTTGTCCTCCACACTATTTCTTCCGATTCCTCCTTCCCGACTTCTTTATTAGTACTTTTGTCGGTCTTTGATCAGAATTTGCACAGCAGCTTCCCGGTTATGTGCTTTATCAATAAACATGAGATAAAAATGAAAAACAGATACCATAAATCGGTGTGAACGATAACTCTCAAACGATTGCAATAAAACTAACGAATATTAATTGTATTAAATAGCTGAAAAGGTTAATCGGCAATTAAAAAACGTCTCTAGGCATACGATCTTGGTTCATGCAGTCACAGATTTTATCCCACCATTTTGCATCCTTGGTTATTATTTGTTTGATTAAGAAGGGCCTATTTATTAGGAATTTATTTTCATAAAACTAAATAAATTTTGCTTCCCCCACCTGGAAGTTGCCACAAACAAAACACTCAAATACATAAAACAAACCCTAATAATGAAGTTAAAGAAAAACAATCAACACTATTACTTGCTATGCCATTTTCAAAATTAATACCTGAGGCTTGAGACTTGTTTATTAACGGATAAATATAAGAAGAATCCAAAGAAGTGAAATAAAATTAAATTTTAAGAACAGTATAGACACATAAGAAATGAACGTATACGGAAAGACTTAGATTTATCATAATGTAGTAGAGAAAGTAAAAAAAAAAAAAAGTGAGATAAATAGAGAGTGTTTTCATACCATTACTAACCTGGTAATACAGAAGGGGAGAAAACATTTAATATGACCAACACTAATTTTTAGATTTTGATTTTGATAATGACATTTTGAAAAACTATTTTTAGTGGTGGTGGTATGGTGTATTATGGTAATAGTTTAACGAAGTTCAAATAGTTTCTGTATAAATGCCTATTTCGGACTACATGGAAGGAAGTAAAGTATTAGCATTTACTTATTTTCTGGCAAGCTCGCAGAGTTTAGAATTAAATGAAGACGTATTGATTCGTCCTGAATAGTAAAATGGTTTTAAAATGTGACATTTTGGCTGTCTTGATCTCATTAGCTCAAATGTCACCTACAGTTCAACCGCACAAACACAAAGGTCAAGATAGGTTATCTGTCAGCACAAGACAATGCCAAGAATCAGATAAGGACACGGTAGGAGGGTTTTGATATTCCATTACTAACATAAATCACAGCTTCCAATATGGCATTTTCCATAATCTTAGGTGTACCAAATTGTAAGCACTATGTGTAATAATTTCCATTCACATGATTTTCTCTGTCCATTTTCAATAAGATATGCTTACAAAAGCTTATTGTTTCTATTTTATGTTAATCGAGATAAACATTTGAACAAATAATTTGACAGGTTTTCTTGTAGGTACATTGGAAATAGGTGATTACAATACGCCTAAGATATGTCAGTTTTTAGGAGCTGGTCGTTATGCGATGGTTTCCAAATTCCATTCTCTTTGCATGACCGAAAAGGAAATAAAGGAAGAAAGAAAAGAAAGTCGAAATAACGAATAGAACTTTCCGTTTTTGAAAATAGTATAAGTAGCTACTGAAAAATAAATCATCATCGAATATCTCGAAAATGAGCAAGTAAGAAAGTATATAATATAAAATACATACTTAATGAGATCCACATTTTTATTGTACAATTCTTGGCGTACAATGCACCAGTTATGCAAAAGTCATTCGAAGTGAAGAGTACTTCAGATGTTATTTCCAAAAAGTTCAAAATATATGACATTTGTCGTAAAAATATCTTAAAGATGTGGTGTTTAATTTAACACCCATGTGAAGGACAGTTTGAGGTGGAGATTGCTTTGAAAGATTTCTTGCAAGTCGCTGAACTTAATTACCAACTTAGGTATTTAACTATCTTTTTCGTTTTTGAGCTGTGTGTATCCGCGTGACTGAACCCCATAAGCGTGGGCATTTTTTTCTTAAAATTCGATTTTATTCATTGCAGCTCAATCATGCATTTTCAATGAAATCTGGCTATGCATTTTTGGATAGAACGCAACACTTTCTCTATTTACTTAAGTGAGCAGTAGAAAAAGTAAAACTGCGCAACTAAACCCAAAATATAGGAGTGTGACATTCATAAAAAGATAATGAACCATATATTTCATTAGTCGTTATTACAGACATATTTGCAGTTTTGTTCATAGCAAACGAACACGTTTTTAGTTCCGTTCCTACAACTGTACCCCGATTAACTGTCACATGACAGTCATCTCTCATTGGCTACTATAGTGGTATAGGCGGTTGTGCGGTACAGAGTATCTCCTTATTTAATATGAATAGTTTTGTTATCTCTGAAGGGAATTATCAATTAACATTTTCATAGCCCCATGTATCAAATATGTATTTCAGGTGTTGAAGCATCTAAAATATGTGTAAATTTGTATGAAAAAATACATATAGGAGGATTCTTCGTTTTAAACCTGTCTTTCGGATACGAAAGCCATACATATCTCATAATGTAATATTTATATATATATATATATATATATATATATATATATATATTTTTTTTTAACGCCTGGCTTTGCATTTCGCCATTCTAAGATACACTCGTACTAAACCAATCAGCGAAAAGCGGAAGGGAATTGTGCGCGGAAGGTTACATATCTGCAGGGCAAGCCTATTAGAAACAAGGATTAGTATGTTGCACGTATGTTCATACGGTCAATGATTCAGTTTTACAGTTCAGATCCATTAGTAAACAAACGCCTTGCCATCTATGTTCGAGCAGATCGGTCACATTGCACCAGATACGGCAAACACATCAAGTTAGTTGTTTGCAAAGGACTTCGCAACAGTTGATTCAACGTAGACATTGAATTGGAAAGCAAGTCCCTCTATGTTGCTGTCTGCTAACACTTGGAGGTCGCTAGTTTTTCGTTTGTTTAATGATACATAAACTTAATAAACATTTTACCTTATCAATAACTTGGCCCTCAAATAAACATTCATTTGCATGCAATGATTAATGGACTTGGTTCTCATTCCTAAGGGTACACAAATGCCGCCCTTCGAACTTGTAACTTACTTTAGCAAAACAAGATAGTACTCGTCGATTTACTACATCAAGAATGAGCATTATGCCCATCCATTGGGATACTGTAGTGTATCTTGCACTTAATTGTGATTGCTACTTGTTTACGGAAGCGCATTCTCCTGTTTCTTCTTCCGTATGTTCCCAAGTCCGAGCTAGCAGTCAGGGTGCGAATTAAGGGGGGAATGGGGGGAATTTCCAGCTTGTTTCCTTGGTTCACAGCTGTATTATTGTTTTATTACAAGGGAAAAAATTACCCCCCTCCCTTAGTTCTGGATGCGTGATGAGCCATACACTGACTACGGACACGGCCAGTAGATAATAAAAACAAACTGTAGTAGCGGTGAGCCAACGAGGCCGCTGAACAAGCGAGATCGATGATAGCACATCGATATCTACATAAAATATGTATAATGTTCACACGTACAACTATTTTTTCCAATTAACTTCTCTATTCTATTATCCCAGCATTAGAACTGTGTAACATTTGTTTCTGCAACCATAAGTTAACTACAACAGCCAAAGCACCAAAGATGATTCTCACTGCTGGTTGGAACAAGTAAGCTGTGTTTCAATACCAGTATTAGGAGCACTGCATAATTAATGGTTGCCAATTGGCATTGATGTAACATCCCACTAAATCGTATAACGGCTTTGACTTTGAACCTGACTCTCCTATGCCTCGTAAATGCCGACTACTGAAAACTAATTCCTTTTTTTTTTCTCTCTCACTCTAATCAATAAATTAAATAATTAAATAATTATAGTGTTTTTCACATACCTACTAGAAAATTACTGATGAAATTTTACTATTTTAATGCCTGTGTGTAAAAGTAATAGTGAAATAATTTCATGCAGGTCAGTTGAGTAATTTAATACCGTGCCGACATGTTGCCACGGTTCAGTTAGAGCGACCGGCTAATGACCGAGAGATCCGTGGTTCAAATCCCGGCTATGGCGTTGAATTTTTCAGTCTGACTCTACCCATCCATTAAGATAGTGTTTTGCCAGACTGCAAAAGTTCATATGGTAGCAAAATACGACGGTAAATTTACTTTCTGGATGCAGAAAGCTTTGCAATAAAGAGTTGCACCAGTTGTTAGAACATTAGTACCATAGGATGATAAAGAATAGTTGTTTTCGACTTGGTACAATTTGAAAGTATTAATGTAGCACTTCTTTAATATCTTATATCAATAATCTACCTAACTTAATGTATCAAAATATGGCGTAGATAAATTGCATGTCAATTATTCTTGACAGCGCATGTCAAACTTCCTTTCATCTCTATGCTACGATTGTTTACACTCTTTGACAAATATTCGCCAATGTCACCGACTTAAAAAGTAATTCGTTTAGCCTAGTCATTAACTTGATGTTATGAATAGATGAGCATTTAAAGACCTATTCTCTTTCGAAAAGCAGAGATTGAGAGTACCCTCGTAAAGGCAGATGCAATCAAATCTATTTTTAGGGTTGGAAGGGTGTAGATATTGTATTACTTAAGGGACGCTATGCCCCCTACGCTCGTTATGCACTCGTCGTTGGATCGGTTTCATTGCTTACAACAATAGACTGATGACGCAGGAGTTGACTCGACCGAGCACGACCCCGTCAAGCAGGGCTTCTGCCGCTGGAGAGGCAGTGGGTGCCGTATCCGCTCAGCATACACGTGTCAGTGATAGCACGCTACTCTTGGCCCAACGTGCCAGAATTCCAATTGTAGGCCCATAATTATGGGCCAGACGCAAACATTAACTGAGAAGTAATCTCCGTAACTTTTTATCCAACTACCTTACTTCCTAGATAATGGAAGTAGAATCTTATGTCTTCGTTTTGGGTCAAACCAAGAACGATTTAAAAGCTCCTTTGCAGTTCTCTAACTTTGTGATTTCACCAAAGACCTATAAACTTTTCAAAAATAAAATGGCCTATTATATATTAACAGTTATGGAATTATTTACAAATGAACTTGCTAATAAAATATTCAGTAACCTTTCTGGCCCCTCATTCGTTTTATTTGACATCCCCTCATACTTTTACTTTCCCTACACGTACTATGTACATTGTGTATAGAGAAGGTATTACATTCCATTAAAAAATTCGATACCGAGATTTCACCGGAAATAATTGTTTTGGGGGCCCCTGTATCCAAAAAAAGCATTTTTAGAGAAAAAAAATGTGTGTGTGTGTGTGTGTGTGTTTCCGTGCGTTAGTATGTCCGTGTGTCTTGAACACGATAACTCAAACTAAAAGTCGGTAAAATACCTAACTTGGTATATAATTTTAGTGTATTCCAAGGATGCGACACGAAGATTTTGAGAAAAAGCACCCCACGCCAAACTAGCGTTTACATGGGAAAATTTTCGAACATTTTTATTTTCTCAAAAATGGCTCTAACGAGTTTGATTAAAATACTGTATATTCAGGACATTTAAACGGCAAATAAAGCGTATATCTTGAATTTTCTGAGAATAGCCTGAATACCTATTTACGAGGTCTGTTCAAAAACTTCCGGAACTTTGTCCACAAAATTCTGGATGAAAATTCGTATTCTATAAAATTTGCTGGATTTTGCATAACTACTAAATCGTAAGGGATAGACAAAAATTTACTACACAAAAAATGTAGATTTCGTTAAAACACACAATTTATGATACACATTTTTGTCGTAGAGTTGACCATTTTTGAGATATTCCTTGTTATTTGTTTCAGTTTTAAAACACTTATAACTTTTAACATACGGGAATTTGTCAACTCCTGGCAATGCATAGAAACTGATTTCATCCACACGGCAACCAGCTTTTGAAAGATTTGACTATAGTTTTACCCTAGTGTATTTTCTTATTTCTTTCTGCTTACAAGAAAGCATTTCTGCCAATGTTTATCTCGATTAGCATGAAGTATATAGAAGTCTAAGCTTATTAACAATAATAGTTTGTTACAGAGATGTACACAAACTCAGGTGAATGGAACACATCAGATTTTTCACAAAGGTGTTTCTATCATCATTGAGTAATAGATGCAACAGAGATCCAGAAAGTTCGAGTACAATATCGTCTTATAGTTCCTTAATAACTGTGGCGAGTAAAACCTGAGAACTTGAGTAAAACTGAAAAATTGTGAGTGAAATTGAAAAAGACACTGAAATAAAAGCCACATTTCATTTAATGTTACTCTAAACAGCATTAGGCTATTAAAAGTAACACAAACAATTTTTGTATATCAACTGCTATACAATCAAAAGAGTATTTGTCAATACATGATTTATCTCACTAGTATTACCTGAAATGGAAAGCGATATTTCGATACTGTTAATTTATAAACCATTTTAAGGCATATTTCACGAATTATTATGCCAACTACTATAGGTTACAATTTTATACTTTGAAGGGTTCCGATAAAATAATGTGATACCTTCCATTCACATAACCATCTCTAGCTGTTTTACAAACAAACTTTCCTTGCTTCCTTTTAAGTAGAAGAGAAATGAGGGAATACATTAGGCTAAAGCGATAGGCAAATCCCTTAAAGCTCATTACTCTGTGAAACAATTGAAGTTCGGTTCTCTTTTGCATTCCTGGGAACAAAACAAAACAGATGAAATAAAACTTGACTTGCCGCTTGAGAATACTTTCAGAAACGGATAAATCCAGGGGGAAAAAAGTATAACATAAATTCTGTGTTTTAATGATACATATATATTTATTTATTTGTGTAGGAACTTTGTCTATTTCTTACGGCTTATCAGTAATGCAAAATTCTGAAAAATTCATCCAGAATGAAGAGAGCTCTTCAGTGGTTACACCCAGAAAATTAAAAATATACCTTTTAATTGTCCTATAAATATGTTTTGTATGGGGTATTTTAATAAAAATCATTATAGAGCCATTTTTGAGAAAATCAAAATTTTCCATGTAAAGTTAGTTTGGGGGTTACGTTAAAATCTTCGCGCGCATCCCTGGAAGATGCTAAACTTAGATATCAAGTTTGGTATTTAACCGAATTTTCGTTTTTGAGTTATGGTGTTCATAGATACACACGGATCTTTTTCTAAAAATGAATTTGTTTATTCACGAGACCCTAAAACGTATATTTCCGGAAAAATCTTGGTATCGATGTTTTTGGAGTGCAATGCCTTCTCTAGCTATGTGCTATGTAGAGATAGTAAAAAGTAGAGAAATTACAATGCACTCACCCATCTGGAGTTCGATTTCATGAATAAACGCAGTGTGAGTACTAATGAAACTGCATTTGTGTATTTGTGGTTCTACTGACTTAGAATAGAAGGTTAAAGTCCTTTTCAATTATTTTCTATTTGAGTACCTTCAATATTGCCGAAATTCCGCTTTTCCTCTGTATTCCATTTAGCTTAAAGGTAATATAATAAGTATTTGGTTTCCGTTTTTATTTTTCTCTATCATCAATTTAGGTACCTACGTAATAGAGAAGGTAGGTTCCACCAAAATTTCGATTACCAGATTTCACCGGAAGACCCTCTGACAAAAAGAAAAGAAACAAAGAAAAAAAGAAAAATGCGCATGCACATGTGTATGTCTATGGAAGTCTAACTCAAAAACGAAAAGTCCATTAAATACAAAACTTTTAATTAAGTTCATCATCCTCCAAGGATGTGACACGAGGAGTTTCAGGAAATATTCCCCCACAAAAAGTATTGTTTTAAATTTTGATATTTTCAAAAAAAAAAAAAAAAAAAAAAAGACTAATGATTTTGACTAAAAAACTTCTGCCTAAAATATTTCAAATGAACAACTAAAATTTATATCTTACTTCACAAAAATGTAGATCTCCCTAAAACGATATTTATACTATTTTTTTAAATTAACCATTTCTCAGATATTCCTTGTTATCAGTTTCAATTTTAAAATATTAAGTCTTGAACTAAGATAGACGAATACACTTCTGTAAGAATAGTTTGTTACATAATGGTTAGAGAAAGCCATGTAAATGGACCACATCTGATTTATGCAGCTGTATTTAAGGCAGTTTTTCGAGAAGTGCACATTTAGTAGATAAACATTAATTAAATATACATATATCTTAATATTTTTATGGTATATACTGTATTTCTGAAGTTGATTATTTCTTACTGGAGATGGTTCATTGGTATACATAAATGAATGAAATGTTTCTATGCTGAGATCGAAAGCTCCACGGTTGCTGTTCATACACAAAACATATTGTATTAAGAAGGAGATTAAACCTAAATCCAATGGCTATGGAGAGTTGTCAAACCAAGATATTTCTGTGTTTAAAATCGGTGGTTTGTTCACACTAACGACACGCGAGAGTCGTAAAATGTGTGAATTCCTATTGGAAAGTTAAATGTTTCTGATAAATGGGTTTTGAAGACGGGATGTAAGCTATAATGAATAAGCAAAAAATAGTTCAAGGTAATCTGCGTTTCCATCCGATCGTATTATCTTAAAAATTAAATTCTCGGCGTTTGAGAAAACACTTATTAATAATCTATTTTCAGAAAATTGTAGTGCTATTTTTTGCATCCCATCGCGTTGAAGCGAAGACAGCTAGCCCGGAACATATGCAACTCTGAAACATAACTGTTGTGCGGGCTGCCTGTATAGATCATTGCACAGAAATAATCCAAGTCTTTTGAGACAGTCCAAATGGCAAAGAAAGGATTACAGTTGCTTATGTGTAGTCACTTACTTGTGTCAGCTAATTATGTAGCCGTCGATGCAGCCACGTTAGGTCCTTATCTCTCTCTTCCAAAGTCACAAAACACACTTATCAAAGAATGCATTTAAAAACAACTTGTGTTACATTCATATGCCTTTCTCTAGCTGTTACACAAACAACTTTCCGTACAAAATAGTATTACTTTATCTACGACTTGCTAATCAAGGTAAAAATTAGCAGAAATTGTCTTATTACCTGCTTCCTTGTAAGCAGAAGGGACATAAGAGAATATACTAGACTAAATCGATATTAAACTTTTTCTAAAAACTTGGCCTATGTGAAACAATTGAAGTTCGGTTTGCTTTGCATGGCCTGTAGTAAAATAAAGAGAGTGAAACGAAACGGCATTTACGGTTTGAGAAAAGTTTAAGTAGTTTAAAATTGAAACCAATTACAAGGAATATCTCAGAAACGGTCAGCTCTACATAAAACCATATATGACATATAATGTGTTCTAACGAGATACACATTTTTTTTTATTGGAAGATTTTGCCTATCTCTTATGGTTTAACCGTTATGCAGAATTCTGTAAAACTCATCCAGAATAAAGAGGTCTTCAGAGCTATTCGCAGAAAATTCAAAATGCGCATTTTACTCGAGATGTATACGGTATTTTATCAAAATTGTAGAGCCATTTTTGAGAAAATCAAATGTTTCAAACATTTTTCCATTAAAGAGTAGTTTGTGCTGGGGGACTTTTCTTGAAAATCTTCGTGTCGCATCCTTGGAAGTTTCTAAATACCAAGTTTGGTATTTTAACAGTATTTTTGTTTTTCAGCTATGCTGTCCACAGGCACACACGGACCTTTTTCCTTTTTTTTTCGGACTCGGGGACCTCAAAACGCATATTTCTGATGAAATATCGACACCGAATTTTTGGTGGAATATATCTTCTCTATATACTATGTACATTGTACATACGGGCTAGAAGAGGAAAATATAATAATAATAATAATAATAATAATAATAGTATACTACCGAGAGATTTGCGTACTTAACCTTTAAAAGGCAATTTTTTTTATTTTGCAAATTTAAGAGAAATTCCTTAAAGCTTAATACTGAAATCAAATTTACTTTTGATATATTAATTTATACTCAGATAATGAGAAAGGATAGGCTCAATACGATTTATACTGGTAGCTAGCATTTTGCTGCAATTTGTAAAGTTGAAATAATAAATACATGAACTACTACAGAAGTATATGCAAATAACATGATACTATTTTTCTTATTATTTGTTGGGTAGTTTTGATGACCAGAAACAACTATTATAAAGCTTTTGTCGCGTGGAATATTTCAATGCATAAAATGGAATAACGATAATACAGAAAAGTAACGCGTTTCAAGTTCAGCCGATATATGCTTTGAAGAATGGGCTTAAAATCCTCACATATGTAAAGGTAACAACTATTGCATTAAATATTAATTATAATAATAGTAGTAGTAATAATAATACTTTCTCTAGCCCGCATGTACGATGTACATAGTGGATAGAGAAGGTATTGTATTCCACCCAAAAATTCGATATCGAGATTTCACGGGAAAAGTATGTTTTGGAGTCCCGAGTCCGAAACAAACATTTTTAGAAAAAGATCCGTGTGTGTGTGTCTGTGGACAGCATAGCTCAAAAACAAAAAGACCGTTAAATAACAATCTTAGTATCTTCCAAGGATCTTCAAGAAAATCCCCCCACCATAAAGTGACCTTTACATGGAACAATTTAGGAACATTTTGATTTTTTCTAAAATGGCTCTAACGATTTGTATTAAAATACCTTATATTTAAGATATGTTTATGACAAACGAACTGTATATCTTGAATTTTCTTCGAATAACCTCTGAAGACCTTATTATGGATGAATTTTGCCGAATTCTGCTTAACTGCTAAACCATAAGAGATCACAAAAACTTATTGCACAAAAAATGTAGATCTCGTCAAAACACACAATTTATGTCATTTACGTTTTTGCTGTTGAGGTAACAGTAACGAGATATTCGTTGTTATTGGTTTCAATTCTAAAGTACTTATACTTTTCTCAGGCAGGAAGTGTCCGTTTTTCTTTTGCTCTACTCCTGGCCAAGCAAAGAAGCGATTTGCTATGACAGTCACATAACGACAGCTTTTAAAACATTTGTCTATCACTTTAGCCTAGTGCATTCCATAGATCCCTTCTTCTTTTAATGAACTAAGTAATAAGAACATTCTGTTAATCTCTATTAGCATTGTGTAGAAAGAAGAATACTCTTTTATAAGAAGTTTGTTTGTAGAACAGCTAGAGAAAGTTACGTGAGTGTAACACATCAGTTTTTTTATAAAGATGTTGGCCATATATCATCATAGAAGGGAATCCAGAAGATTAATGACGTTTATCAGTATTGCACTCTACAAGCACTATACATTGTTTTAGTTTACCGGAGCTTTTACAAGCATCATTGTTTCTGATTTAAATTCTCTGAGACAGAGGAGCAAGAAACAAAAGCTGTGAATTAATTAAATCCACACCCATATTCATTGTGAATGTTGCAATGTCGGTACTATTTTCAAATGTGTAGATGTATCGTATGAACTGTAAGTTATTAGGCATTTAAAACTAATTTAATCGTGTTAAACCGGAGAATAAAGTTGAGTTTAGCTTTCCTCGTAATGTGATGTCTTGAGATCTGTGCGCTTAGAATGTCTTGCAAGTTGTTTAGATTCTTATGAGAGAGAGAGAGAGAGAGAGAGAGTTAATATTCACGCTCATCTGAATCTCGAGAATCCGCTGTATCCAGAGTCATGACTGAAGTGACAGCGTATTTTATAAGGGCATATACAGATTCAATTTTGGCCATTTCTCTTGCCATGTAATTGCAATTCCAGTGCATCTCTTGAAAGACACTGGAATTGAAAGAATTTAAAATCTGTGTGTCTATTTGTGGTAGGTAGAGGGAGCATTCCACCTAAAATTTTATTTCGACATTTCACCTGAAATAGATAAATGTTTTGACGTCCAAATTAAATATATTCGACATAAAAATAAGCAATGATAATCTATATTAATATTTCAAATAATTTGTAGTGTAGCTATTGCTTGTCTTTGAATTCTTGATTCGAGTTTTAAGCGAGCAGTCCTACACATGCCCTAACCTTCTATGGAAATCACTAATCTGATATCAGCAGTTTGTCAGGGTCTAACTTTCGTGCCCCGAAATCGCGGTCTATCATGGAAAATGATTCTTGACTAAAAGATTGCCGAATTGACCGTGTCGTGTGTGGGGTACGTCAGTTTAGATTTGAACCTTCCTTGGGCTATCATCATCCCCTTGTTCACTTTACAGACTTTGATCGCACCAACCAAAGGAAGCCATGCTTCGACACTTATGTCAGGACTATATACTGCAAGGCCTCTGAAGAATAAGGGTAGTACTGGGGCGAAATAACATTGGGATTATAGGCCAGTTCAAAACAAATGGTTAACATATCTCTGAAACAAAAACCATTTACAGCATTAACATATTTTAAATACATTTTCGTTTATTCTTCATTGTCTCTGCAGCAAGGGTTATTTTTGTAGTTTTATTTTAAATTAGATATAAAAAGTTTGGTAAAATATAACAGGAAAGATTAAAAAGAGGAACAATACATTTAAATGAATTAAGGATTAAATAAATAATGCATAATGAAGATTTTGAAAAATGTGTATAAATATAATAGTAATAAATTAAACAAAATTATGATAAATTATTAATAATTTCTGATTAAATTTTGTTTTAATATTTTAAATTAAATTAAAGAAGTACAATTTAATAATTTAAATAAATGAATAATAGTAAAACAAAATATGTATTATTCTATTATTGTACTTGAAGTGATACGTAAATATATTTTGATTTAGAATTATGTATGTGTGTGGAGGCGGGTGTGTGTGTGTGTAATTGTTTGTTAAGGTTAATTTGGTTGTTTTAAGAATGTTAAATAAGTAGTATTTAGCAGTGCTAGGTTTTAAATGTGTAAATACGTGATAAATATTTGGGATACATGCCCTGATTTAAGGAATTAGGTGCCAGGGTGTAATATTGCAGATTTTTATTTTATTTTGTTTCTGTAGCAAAACCATATTCAACGGATCCGAAGAATGCGGTTAATTTTTATTATTTCAAGTTGCATTTAATTTGCTACTGTTCAATAAACATGCTTTGTAACATTTGGAGATTTGAACTTTCAGTTTTGGATGAAACTAAACTCAACTCGTTACTAAACTGTTTGCATATGTAACTTCGGAGTAAGCACGATTCATTTGCATCTCAATAAATTCTGTACATTCATCATGTTCGACAGAAAAGCAGAGAACGGATATCCAGGAATATTATCAGGTTTGCATATTGTGTGCCTCTGGCAGGATAAATTCTTGTGATACCATGCGCAAACAAATGCAGCAATAGATGCAAATATTAGCACCACTGCAGGAATTAAACACTTAAACGAAATATGTTACTTATACTCATTTCATAGTTTCAAAATAAGCCTTTCCGATCACACAAGGCGTATCTTATGGCCTGCTGCTACCTCTGTGGCTGTTAATTTATACTTTTGGAATGCTCATGTGTTAAGTGTTTTCAATTGGTCTATGAAAAAGTGTATTATCTTAAATCTCGTTATGTGGTCTCTAGAAATTTATCAATCTCAAGTACCTATATTTTGAAATGTGATTTTAATTAATTATTTCTGTACAGTAATTAAATTGTCTTGACTAATTTCAAGTGTTCATAGGTTGTATTTTTCGAAATGTTTTTGTAATTATTGTGCAAATATTTATACTGGACCAATTCTGTATATGTTCCAGCGGTATTATTGCATTGAAACCTTTTTAAACACGAAAATGTATTAATAAACCTTCCTTATGAGATCTGCTAATCTTATAAGATTAAAAACAAATACTGAACTGTATTCCTGCCAAATGTTTACTGTTGTTTCTATGCGGAGAGACCTTGTAGAAAACTTCATTTTTCACCCTTCACTGATATGCTAGCACAGTTATATCTATAACAATTATTATAGCGTGAGTGTATTTCTTCACAAAGAAATCGCGAAAAAAATTGGAATCTGTGTTTTTCGTTAATATGGCTCGTTGTGCAAAAATATTTTATCTTGTTGTTACTTACAGGTTGTGGAAAATGCAACAAATCTGAACATTGATATGCCTTTGTCTATCTCCTTTGCTTGATGAGCGGAAAGAAAAATAAATGAAGGCTTCGCATTTTGAGAACACTAAGTAGGAAAAATTTATATAAACTGTGTGATTTAATAAGATCTACAGTTATTGTGTATTAAGATCTCTTACGGCTTACCTGTTATACAAAACTCATCCAGAATAAAGAGAACTCCAGAGGATACTCCCAAAAAATTCAAGATACACATGTCATTTGTCATGAAGAATATCTCAAACATGGAATTTAATAAAAAATTGTTAGAGCCATCTATGAGAATATCGAACTTTTCGAGAAATGTTCCATGTAAAAGTTTAGTTTGATATTTAACGGAATTTTCATTTTGAGTTCTGCTGTTCACGACATACCGACACATACACGCACAGACACAGGGGTCTCAAACCTTGTATCACCGGTGAAATTTCGGTATCGAATTTTTGGGGGAAATATAATTTAATTTCTTCTCTACCTACTGTACATTGTACATGGTAGAGAAAGTAAAAAGGAATATATCGTGAATAATTTAAACCTAAAAGTTTTAACTTTGAAATGTACTGATTTTAGTCTTTAAAATTTGAACACATCTAAAATTAAATTAAATTTCTTTTTAAGAGTTGCTTCTCAATATTTATAATTATTGCGTTTTCCCATAGAAAGATCATGGCTGTTTTATTTTCATGAAATTAAACTAGTTTTTGTAATGAATGTAGTATGTCTGTAATTTCCTTCCTCCACAAACAGCATTGTATCATGCAAGACACAAGGAGGAAGATGGGAATCGGTAAATCTGAAATACTTGGTAGTGAGGATTATCGTAGTTTATAATGAGTGAAAAGGTAATACTTATTCGGAAATCTCCCATTGCAACAAGTCTAAATGTACTCCGCGGAGACACTTAAGCGAGCGATCAACCGGGGAATTCGCTGGTTCTCGCTGTGCTACCACATGGCCCGGGGGTGCAGTCACTAACAGCGCACAGAGTATTCCCTTCGGTAAAGACGGCTGTGTTCCATTTACTTCGCCATTCGTTTGCTTAGTCACTTTATCTTTTGAACACGAGGCGCGTGTATTTAATCAAATACTGTTCGACCAAGTCGTCGGGTTGTAGTTGACTTTGCACTGGGTTAGGTAAAAATGATTCATCCAAAATAAACTGCAGTCTTTTTGCGCTGAATGACTAAATTAAACGAGTAGTTTTTAAAAATGATTTCGTTAAATTACCGATAGTATAAATAATTTAGTTAATTTAAAATGTGAAAAGTTATTACATTAAATTCTTCTATTGTTCTAACTTATAGCATTATTATTGCATTGAATATAATTATTATTTATTTTTTGTTATATTCATGGAAAGTTACTAGTCGAAAATTTATATTATTGTTGGGGAAATTATCCGGTGCTCCTAATATTAAAGTACTAATCAGTTGTTGATCCTACATCAAATATTATAAGGCTATCAATTAACTAATTAAGGACTTTTATTGGATTTATATTAATTTCAACTTCAATGTGACAAACGGCATAAATGCGTTCGGTGGAAGAGGAATCGGAAGTACAGCCAGGTAAAGAAAACATCCACAGAGTTGTTGCTTCCGAGAATGTAGGGTGCTCTAGTATCCCAAGTCTTGACGATGCCAGTAGCCAAGTAATTGCTCAATTTCTTCTATCCGTCAATGAATCTTTGTCTTAGAAACTAAAGAAAGCTGACACTGTGGTGGTCAAGGACTCCCAAGTCAGGAACGAAATGGTATTGGTAGAATGTATGTTTGGCTGTTGATCCTGGGTGCAAGAACATACATAATAACTACGGCGACACTCCACACCGAAGTGAAACAACTTGCATACATACATTGTAAGAAGAGTGTAATAACTGGGAAATGACGTAATGTTTGTGTTGCATCCTTTCTTTATAGACTTACTGCCTGGGGCCAGTAGTCTGTCGAAGAGCACGTAATGTTTGGATCATAGCATATCCAGGATGGGAGATCAGGTCATGTGTGATATTAAGAAGAAAGAAATGAAAAGGATGATAGGAAAATACAGAAATCTAAGTACCTAACCCAACATTCACCTAGCGACCGAGGAAAATCGCGAAAAAAACGTTTGGTCAAATTGACCGGCACTGGAGACTCTCAAATTGACCTCCTAAATGCGGGCCCAGGCGTTTTCGGTTATATCATCACATTCGATGTTTAAAAATGAAAAGTAAAGAGGACAAGCAAGCACGAAAATTAATTTTCGATACATTTGATACGCTCTGGAATTAGTGTATCTTTTCATCATGTATGAAAGTTATTCAGCAACTCTCGAAATACGTTTCATGACTTATTTCAAATTTACAAAAGTGCAACAGCAATAGAGCCTGTAAATACTGAAATCTTAAAATAACATGTATAAAATAATAATGTTCTCTGTCACAAAAAGGAGCTAATAAGCTATTTGTTTACTACTTCTGCAGAGTGACATACATTCATAAGCTGTAACGGATTAAACATCTCAGTAATGACCTAGAATGCTAATTCACATGTACCTAAGTTAAGGTACAAATGTCAGGAACTAGCGGGCTTGCTAATCTACACCGTTAGTAGAATACACGCTTCAAATGGGGGGGGGGAGAAGGTGGGGAAGAGAGGAGGTGTGAGGATATTACATGAAACCAATGTGATACTTTCCCTGCCAAAGAGAAAGTAAAAATGCAAACAGGTGGAACAGGCTCAAATTAGATATAGATAATACAAGTGTTGCTTCTTCGACAAAAGTGGGAAGCTTTTAATACAAATACGCTTTATATTTTGAGAAGAAGCAGCATTATTTTTCTTCTTTTCAGAAACATTTGTTCAATGAAGCAATGAAAACGTGACATATCGATTATTCGAGTGAGTGAATGAAACGGGTGAAATGGATACCCAAATGACCACGGGGATCATACAGCTTGGATTAGGTAAAATGTTCAGCAACTGAGACCCTCCAGATACAGTACCACCGAGTTGTTCTACGTTTGCTCATTTGTAAGAAGTACGTACCTAAGTTCATTTACGGCAAATACATGTTTGTCATGCTGCTTGAAATGAAACGTCCTTGATTAAAACAAAGAAATCATTGCCAGTGTCATGCTTGCAAGAGTTGAATGACCAGTCATATACCCTCCCTCCCATGTTAAGTCGCGGGATCAAACCACGCCCACAAATATTCCGTTTTCGCACCAAAAGAAAAGGACAACCTTCACCGTTGCCATAGCAACCTCACGCTCACAGAAAATTGACGACTTCTATCTGAAGCAAAGGAAGTGAGTGGCTTTTACATTAGAAAGGAAAAGGAAAAATGAATGAACTAGGGGAGTTGATAACGGACTACCAGTACATCATTGTTCTCTCAGCAGTGGACTACTTTCCAAACCCTTTGACCCGCTTGACCAGCTGATGTGGCTCCCTGTTCATAAAGCGAGTTGTGGGTGGGTGGGTTAGGGAGGGGAGAACTCGGTAAAACACATGCATACAAAAAGTGTTTTCTCTCCCCCCTCCTCCTTTCATCGTGCAACGTCTGCGAAGTTCCCTCCTCCTGTCTGCCCTCCCCCGTGACGTAACGGACACGTGTGTACAGTCAGTATGACAAGAAGATGCACTTGGGCCTACTAACCTCATCTCGCATCAGTTTCCGATTATCATACAGAATGAAAATTTGTTGTCATAAATATGTGTAATATCTGCCTCCCCTTAAACAGTTTTTAGTGATGTTCCTTTTATAGAATCAGAAAACTTAAACATTATCATCATGAAAACGCTTTATACCAACATGTGATATTTTGTAGCAAGTTTATCAATTGGGATTCCTATCATTTATAAGTGACTGTGTAGCAATTCGCTTTTTAAAAACTGATCAGAATTGCTATGCTTCAGGCAATTTCCTGTTTATCATTGAAATGAACAATTTTTTGAAAAAGTATAGTTTGCTTACAATAAATATCAGAAAGAAGAAGATGATACATTTGTTTTTTTTCATACAAGCCGTGTCGGTATGTTGCCATGGTAGCTCAGTAGAGCAACAGGCTAGAACCCGGATGATCCGTGGTTCAAATCCCGGCTATGGCATTGCATTTTTCAATCTGACTCTAACTATCCAACCCGTAAAAAGAGTATTTTTAAGTCGTGGTATAATGTACACAGCATGGCTTCTAAAATAAATGTATTTATATCCGACATCTCTGCAACAATTCAAAACGAACAGTTTCACGTTATTCTTCCTATATAAGCAAAATATTATTTTTTTTTTATTTCCTCCAAAATGATAAAATAAATGTTTGCTTACGGTGATGTGCTACGTCTGAAATAGCGTATGAAAAAATGGAATGTGTATACATGTCGCACGCTCGAACAGAAAGTATTTGCATACCGGTTCCACGTTGATTGGGCGATAAAAGCGCAGCGAGTAACTCACGACTCACAAGGGACTACATGTAACATGCAACACGGTGTAGTATGGAAGGCAATCTATCATCACGGTTGAATCAAGTGTTGGAAATAGGGTACAAGTGTTTTGGCATTACCTTTGTCCAGTGTCGTATCAACTACCATGCCCCTTCTCCATCTCTGCTCTAAGTTTTATGGTTGAGTATGCATTGTTCTGTGACTCAGACGGTCGAGTTGGAGCAGTCTGCCTTAAAATTTCTAGCAGCCAATTAATACAAATGACCATCTTATTTTTATATGTTCAAAGAAAAATCGTTGTTTTATTATCTTTTTTATTTATTTATTGTTATTTCCTTATATTACTTAAGAAACTCTTTATGTGTGATCATATATGCATTAGAGTAAATGTCTTTGTAATGTCTTTCATTGAAACGTAATTCAAAATGATAGAAAAACAACTTACTGAAGTTGTGAACATCTAGGGATTCAACAAAGAAATCCAGCAAAGTCACACATCATATACAAATTCGCTAAAAATATGAATAAATTGACATGAATTGTAGTAGAGTTTTAATTATTTAAGCTTTAGGTGTTTCTTATTATAGTGTACAAAATAATAGAATATCCATACAGAATGAAGAGCAGTTCACGTTCTACTCTCACCAATTTTCAGATATAAATTTATTAGTAATGCAAATATCTTAAACAAATGGTAGTATAATAAAAGTCGGTATTACAAATATTGAATACATGGGAAACAGCATATTCGAAGTTACTCCAAGCATATTACATGTTCCATGTAAGAGGCAATTTGGGGCGGGGAATGTTCTTCAAAATCTTCGTCTTTTGCGCCAAAACAATCTACTGAAATATGAAATTTGGTATTTTCCTATTCGTTTTGTAGTTACCCTTTTCACATACAGACATACAGGCGCACCGTTTTCTAATAACTTTGGGGGTTTCACTGTAACTTAGAACCCATATATCCAGAATAACATTTTTGGGGTCGAATAAAATGCTTAATGTGGGTAAGTGGTAAAGGAATTATAAATTACGATCAGAAATAAGACGAAATTAAGGACGAATTAAATACTTCCTAACGTCTTATATACTCATACTTTCCGGCAATCTAGGCAGATGTATATCTGATGACCGGTGCAGTACACACTCCTGAAACGTAGATCATTTCTTGAAACAATCGTTTGACTGGAAGAGCCAGAAAATATTGAAAAGTATTTCCCTTTTACGAGGTAGCTGTTAAATAATACAATCTAAAAGGTACAAGAAATTTAATAGGTTAAAATAATATTTGTAATCACCATGTCTTTTCTTACTTCATAAAATTTAAACAAATTTGATGTATTACATTCGCATGTCTATCTGTTCGTCAACAACTGTTTTTAAAGCGTTTTTCTACTATCTGCTTCATTTTACTGGAGGCTAACATTTCTAGAAATCATTTTATTACACATGCTCTTATAGATGCAATGCAATTGGGGGAGTACACTAAGTCTAAATATAGCCAAATGTTTATAGAACTGGTATCTATGTCTTGATTTTGAAACTTTGTTTCCTTTGCTTTACCAGGAAAAAGAAAAACGCACAGCTTCCCATTTGGGAGCAGATAAGTACTGAAAAAAATTAAACAAGTAGATAATAAGGAATATTTTAGAAATTGTTAACTCTACAAATGCATTTGAAATAATTTTTGTACTTTAAAGAGATCTTCATTTTTATTTAGTAAGATTTTGTCTGTCTCTTATGGTTTACCAGCTATGCAAAGGTCACTCAGACAGAAGAGGACTTGAGAGATTTTTCTTAGAAATATAAATATATAATTCCATTTTCATTTAAATATCTTACACATATAGTATTTTAATCAAAAATCGTTTGAGGCATTTTTGAGAAAATAAACATTTCGAAATGTTACATGTATAGGATAGTTTTGGGTGAAGGTATTTTCTTAAAAATCTTCGTGTCGCATCTTTGGTAGATACTTAAATGCCAAGATTGATATTTAAGCGACTATTTTTATTTAGTTATGCTGTTCACATACAAACACGCGCGCACAGGTCGCCTCAGAAGAAACATTTCAGGTGAAATCACGGTATATAATTTTTGGTGTAATACATACCTCCCCAACATGTTATACATAGACAAAGTAAAGATGCAGGTCCTCTACTCTCCTATTTAGCAGGGTTACATCCCGTGACTTCAGATTGAACAAGGATTAATACAGTAGGACATGTCTACTTTTAATTAATATCGGTGACGTTTGAAATGCACTATTAAAATATTTATAAATATGAAAGTGATGTTAAGCCAAACTTTCTTTATGAGCTGTGAGACCCACATATTAAAATTACATAGGATGGCAATATAAGATTTGCTCAAGTTGATCTTCCTGCATATCGCTGATTGATAATGTTGAGATTTTAATCAATTCAGTTAAAAGTCAATCCTTGTAGCAATTATGTTGAGATTAACTTCGTTTAGTTTCTACTGAAATATAAACAGCGGAACTGTTGTTACGAATGTGATAGTCATGGCCCGGTACCTGACACAAACGTATGGAGACTTCCGTATCATATGATATTTATCGCAAGGTCTTTCTTTCCGTAATTTTTAATCTACGTTGGACGTCGAAATGCAACGAAAAATAAATTATTTTGACCACTATGTGGATATTTGGTAACGATAATATACGAAACTGTTCAATACGTGAAATAATGCTAATTTTTCTGTATGGTAGAAGTTCCTTTATTATTCAGATATTCCGGACGTATTTCCTATATACAGTTTTAAAATTAGTCTCAAAACTCACGTCAATGCTTACAAAAATGAGGTTTCTTGTAAGAAACTTCTTGCGTCATTAATGTGGCATAAGAAGTCCATGCTGTTTATTTTCAACTTCATTAAGTATTTATGGACATGTACATAAAATCATGTTTCTCCGTAAAATAAACTGATCAATAGAACGATCATTCACATTGTGCAATCCAATTCCAAAAACTCGTATTATCATGTGGTTGTAATTCTTGCACTACGGTTATCTTTATAGAATATTTAATTTTAAAAATTTAGTGACAGGCTACGTCTAGGTTAGCGAAATTCGTGATTCCTATTCAAGCTTTCTATGAAATACTTTTGCCTAACTTTTCTACGAGCCATCAAATGTTTCTATGTACGTGATTAACTTTCAGTTTTTTTTAATCAAGAATAGATTCCGTTTCTCTTAAATTATTCACTGTTTGTTTCTCTGTGAGTTGCAGAGCACCAGAGAAACTGTCCTTAAATGACCGTCTCGCTTCTGTTCCAGAGGTTGTGTCACATAGCAATCGTATATGATGATTTTATATGCTAAGCCATACTTTTTAATAGCACTAATGGCCTATAAGGTCTCACAAATACATGTTATTCCAATATACTGAGTCAACTATTAGCCGGCACACGGCGAAAAGGACAGGTGAAGAGGGAACCGATAAGTGACAGCGCAATGCAGGGCAAACAATGCTGCGTAAACGATATGTCGAAACGAAGCATCTATATTTCCTCCTAGTGAACTGAATTTTGTGCATTTAAACTTGTATCAAAATGTTCTTGCTTCCCCGTTTTATTGTGAGCTAGGAAATTCTGAAACTAGTTGTTTTCATTTGCAAACACAACGACGTTCTCGATATTGAGATTAAATATTTTCCATACATAAATTTGTTTGTTTATTTAATGCGAGGCTTTTGCTTATCATCAATAGCCATAACTATGAAAACATGAATATAAATAAAATAAATTCAGACACACGTGTACATTCAACAGATAGAGAAATGAAATTGTTCAATAGATGTATAAAGTTTTATTTTCTCTCTCTCATTGTGGAGCCATCATCATACGTAAGTGGTGTTTATTTTGAGCGTAGCCCGGATTGTCAAGAGTACGGAAGCAGTGATTTGTATACGAACTGACTACTATAATCTTGCTGGTAACTGTACTGCTTGAGTTTTTATGTAGTGAGAATGCACAATGCACTTACTCACATGCAGCAGCAGGCATTGTGCGGATGTCAGTGAGGCAGCACAGTCTCTGTAGGGACCGGAATGGACCACGTGCCGGTCGGTCTCAGGGTTATGATTTTCATTGTCCGCCAGTAACTAACCCCGATTGTTGAGCCTCAACACTTGACACAGTTGATGAGTCACCGCAACAGCTGCTCCCATTTCATTCGAGTTCTGAAATTCTGTCGCTGCGCCAATAAGCTCCTGTTGTTAGCTTTCTCCTTCACCATTGGGCACTATCTCTCTTGCATTTGCCATGACGATTATATTTTTTTGGGTGCAAATACATTCAGAGCTGTAAACAAAAGTAATGCAATTACTTAGACCAAAGAAGAAAAAACACTCGGAAGCTTAAATTTGTGTTAAGCTCCGGTGGCTGGTTCGGTTCACAGTGGCATTGTGTTCTGAATCTCCAATGGGCGAGGTTATAGATAAGCGAACATTTAGCAGGACAACTATTGAGGTTCAAATTTCACCCTCTAATGTATTTTTGTTTTTATATTTCAGATAAACAAAGTGTCCCCCCCCCCGTTTTCGTAGACGGTTTACCCTGCCCGTATGTAGGACTGACACTCCCTATGACTTACTAGGAATGCCTAGGGGTCAGGACCCGGAGAAATCCACGCAAAGGCCGCTTCGTCCACCACAAATCCTACATGCGACGCTTGGGATGGAACCCGGACCGCCTAAGTGGGCGGTCTAACCATTCGGCCAAGGCGCCGGCAAGTGTTTATTACATACATAAATTTCCAACTGTTTGGTTTTGAGCTATTTATGCTCGTGCACTAAAACCGCAGTGAGTTACTTTTTTTTTTTTTTTTTTTAATACAAAGTAGCTATGAATTAATAAATATCCTTAATTAAAAACTCGGATCAAGGAAAGAATGTGCACCCCGATTTTTGGTGGTGTTTATCTTCTAAAGGAGAATAATTTACGTTTTTGGGTTTAAGTAAGAATGGATCATAATTGAAATCGTTCTTATCAATTAAAACATTTAACAAATTATGTATATACTATACATTAAATAGCTGAAGGATAAGATTATGTTCTAAATACAAGCACATGCGTTTAGAGGTTTAGCCATCAGATCACTTGACCTGAAGTTTCCATCTCTCGCATATCTTCACAATGAACGTAGGATGGCATTGTAAACTGTGAATGCCACGTCAACTGATACTTCCAATGTTTTCCTAATCGGACTTGTTTCTAGATGTTGCTTTTCTTTCTTTCTTTTGATATATATATGAGAAAGCATTTGATTAAATGTAATCCGCACGAGTTCTAAATAGCATGCAACGAATGTGTAATATTTACATATATTTTGAAATTTATATTCCGTACGCAAAATTATTGTGATTTCAGAATAGTTAATGCACACGCAGCAGATGAAAATCACTTCAAGTTTTGTCCTTGACTCCGTCGGGCATCCTGACTAACTTGCACTAGTAAATCTACCTCAGAAGATGACCGTAATTGAAAACTGTCCACAACCAAGCTAGGACTCCAATGACTTGTTATTTATGGACGCTCTTTAACTGCTGTGGTTCTCAGCGTTCCATTCTAAATTGGCCGTGAAGGGCCGCTTAATTTTGCTCAGAGGCCTCTCTATCAGGCTTGAGGTTCTTTTACGTGTCGGAACTCTACGACAAGGGACCAACGGCTTTACTTCCCTTCCGAAGGAAGCCCTGCTGAGGATTTTTACATCGTCCTCCGCCGGGTTTGAACCCGCGACCTCTGGTATATGAAGTTAGCATGGTAACCATTACGCCATGGAGGGCGACTTTGCTTGGCTTGGTGCTGAATATATAAAATATATATAAAATGTAATTTTTGGACTTGCACCCCTTTCCCCAGCACCAGCGAATTCGAACCATTAATTACGGATAGTTTTGGAATAGCTTGTGCTACAAAAAAGTTATTTGTAATAAATTATATATTTTAAAAACGCATAATTGTTTTGTACAGTGTGTTTTCGTCTATCGCTTAATGTTTATCACTTAAACAATATTATACAATATTCCTTCCGAATGTGTAGGACTTCACATGTTCCTCTCGAAAATTCAAGATATAATTTTGTTACGCAAATATCTTTAATATATTTATGGGATTTTGGTTAAAATTTAGCCATTTTTTAGAAAAATTAAAATTTCGAAAAACTTTCCAAGTAAAGGATAGTTTGGATTGGGGGGATTGGAAAACCGTCATGCTGCATCTTTGGAAGAAACTAAGCAATTTTTTTTTTTTTTTTTTGAGTTATGCTGTTCACAGACATATACCCAGACACCACACTCATAAATGGATTTTTTTTTATGAATGGATTTTTCCTGTTTATGAAATATAAAACATGTATTTCTGCTAAGGCTGCGTTTCGACCCCAGGTGATTGCATGTGGGATTTGTCGTGGACAAAGCGGTGTAAGAGGGGATTTTCTCCAGTTTCCCCCACCATCCCACTCCAACGGTGCTCCATCTTCATTCCATATCATCCGTGTCATCGCCTCCGGTGTCATATGTAACAAAAGCGAGCGTTAAAACACATAAAAAAGCTGATGTTTACATGACTTTCTCAATCGCTGTAACGAATTATTGTTAAAAAACATGTTCTTCTATCTACTTTATGATAATCGAGATAAACATTAGCAGAAATTGTCTTAATTTCTTGCTTCCTCATAAGAAAAGGAACATAAGGGAACACACTAGGTTAAAACTGTCAAAGCTTTTAAAAGCTGGTTGCCTTGTGGTTGAAATCAGTTTTCATGCAGGACCAGGAGTTGACAACTTTCCGTGTGAGAAGAGTTCAAGTATTTTAGATCTGAAACAAATAACAAGGAATATCTCAGAAATAGTCAATTCCATGGGGGGGGGGGACAAAAAAAAAAACGTAATAGACATGTGTTTTAACCTGATCTACATTTTTTGTGTACTAGGTTTTTATCTATCTCTTACAGTTTACCACTTACGCAAAATTCACAAAATTCATTCAGAATACAGAGGCCTTTCCAGAAAATTCAAGATATAGATTTTATTTACTATATAAATATCTTTAATATGCGGTATTTTAATCAAAATCGTTAGAGCCATTTTTGAGAAAATCAAAATTTTCGAAATGTTATCCATGTAAAGGGTAGCTTGGGGTGGGGGAATTTTCCTCTAAATCTTCATATCGCATCCCTGGAAGTTACTTAACTTAAATACCAAGTTTGGTATTTTACCGACTTTTCGTTTTTTAGTTATCGTGATCATACACGGACACAGCCACACACGGACGTTTTTCTAAAAATGTTTTTATACGGAGGACCCTAAAACGTGTATTTCCGGGGAAATCAATTTTGGGTGCAATACAATACCTTCTCTATGCACTATGTACATAGTACGTGTAGAGAAATTAAAAAGGCTGCGTTCTTTATCTGTTACGCATGCCATAAACGGTTCTGCTTTGTTCACTTTAAGCATACACATGTGACCTCGCAAGTTCAATTTTATTGTTGAATTAAGCTGAAGGTTCTATAAGCTGATGTCGAAATGAAGGATGGGACAGAGAGTTAGAGCCTCCTCGGAGAATGCACCAAAATATTTTGAAGAGCTCCACAGTCATTCATACGAATGCGCGAACACCGACCTTGCTATTATTAGGAGTGCTTTTCAGGGTTATGCTCCTTTGGAGAGGTTGCTTCCCTCCGCCAAGGTCATCATCCAGCTGAGACTTCTCGAAATTTACGAGTAGGAATATGTCTGAGTGGTTCAGGTTCTCTCTCGCATGCCGTGTTTGTAAGCGAGTTAAAAGCGTAACAAATCCAATCACACGACACGATCTAAATTTCTCGTGAGAAACAAGCGACCCTGTTATTGTAACCCGTGATTTCATTTGGCTACTGTTTCCAACTTAAATCTCATTACATCGCTTGTGTGCTTTGCTTTAATTCCAAACTATACAATACTTTTGCTGCTTTTCGCATAAAAGCAACGTTCCTTTCTTTCAACGGTAGGAATAAATCACTACATTTATAGTTACGGCCATGTGTAAGGTCTCATTCATAATGAATTAAGCGTGATCATTACGTAAATTTAAAAACTAGATTGCATGTATTCTAATGAAACCACTCACAATAAATTACGTAAATAAACATTGAATTAAAAGTAAACTTAGAAGCTTGTAATGTCGAAGCTTTCAAGGTTATGTCTACATCAAACATAAGAAGTTAGCGAATCACAAAGCGAGTCATCACGTGATCATTCTTTCCGGTGATTTTCATCGTCATGTATGGAGTCGGCTTTCATTATCTGTATAAGAGCACGGGCCATCAATCAATAGAATGTTTATAAAGATTGTATCGTGGTGCCTTTTTGCGGGTTTAACGACCTTTAACAGGGTAGCAAGTTCTTGTCATTGTCACAGATTGTATATCGGCTCAACTGTTTAACGTTCTATTAAGATTGGCTGCTACTAAAGTTTGCATTTGCCAAAGTGAATGATTGCGTCAAGTCAATATCTAAGTTTTATGTTGTGTTGTTACTTACTTTTCCTTGTGAATAGTCCCTTATCTTAAGTGGGATGGAAATAATCATTTTTCAGGGTCTATTATTGTAATAATCTGACATTGTTGGACAACTTGAACACGATAGTACTACTACGCATAGATTAAATAAATATATGCCAATACGTTTTTTTTTTTTTTTTTTTTTTTTAAATACAGAGAAGTGCTTTTTCGCACTTATATTTTTAACATGTATGTTCCATTTTCTCTTAGTACAAGGTTTTCAAGACATCCATTCAGATTATTAATTATGCCTGGTCTATATAATTAGCTATAACAGCTGATTTAATACAAATGGATACATTATAGTAAAAATGGTTCATTTTCCTTTTGTTTAGAACATTAAAATATATAATCACACATTATTTTGAAAAATATTAAACCTATGCTAAAACCAACAGAAAACTGCACAGTAATAGTTTCAAACAGAGTGCTCTAATCCCTCTCTGTGGAATAAATGCCCGCTCGTATTTAAGAGGTCCAAGTTCGAATCTCGCTATAGCGTGTTTTCCCGGATGATGATTTTCCGGAGATTTTCCTTGTCCTGAAAAGAATTTAAAGTAATTCTAAGGACCCATGACCCCGCTTTAATTTCACCCATTTCAGTTTGCAGAGGAAAGTAAATATAAGCTGATAATTTAGACTAGATTTAATGATAGGATACCAATATTTTTACCACCTCAGGTAAAAGGGGTGAAAGAGCGAATTGTGATTAATGTCATCGTACTGTCTTTGTTATGCGAACCTTAATGTTTTTATTATTATTGTTATTATTATAATATTATTACATTTTAATTAACTTTGGGTCGTCTTTCTTTAGCAACATAGTTGTGCGTAATGTTTCTTTTAAAAATGTAGAAACGTTTCCATATTGTGCTGTTTTAATTTATTGTCGTTTAAAAATTGTATATCGTTTTATAAGATCGCCAATGAACTCCTGACCATCTTATTTGCACCTGAATAAATGTGCCGAAAGAATATACGGCATCTTATTCACTCCAGAACAGGGAGTTTTATGGTGGTAAGTTAGAAATATCTGTTGAAAAGTATTACTACATTTTGTAAGCATAATATTTGACAAGTTTTGTTTGTTTGGATGAATATTTACGAGGTTAAACAAGTTTTTGCGTTATAATTGTGTACCTACCCCGTTTATTACGAGATGCGTTTTTAATTCAATGTATTGTAAACCTTAGGAAAAAGCACACATTTGTGAATCTTTTTACCTTTCATTGGAGTTTGAGTTTTATTACCCAACTTCCCAGTTTGAAAACCTTACATAAGATGAGGACTGAGGAGTATAGAACTAGAGGTAGAAAACGGAGAGAGAGAGAGAGAGAAATGTGGATAGTGATGGCAAACAGGGGGAGAAGGTAGCGAATGGGAAAATATGGATTCGAGGAGGGGGAAGAGGGAGAGAAAGAGAGATGAAACTGGAAGAGATGAATCTCCGTGGTAACCAATAAAGTGAGCAGAGCACCTAGTTCTATTATTTATTTATTTATTTATTTTTGCAGTTTTAACGTTCATTGTTAATACATACAGCACCACAGGCGGTGGACACTAATGATGCATGCAATAAAAGGGCTTTTGTGAAGTAAACTTACAAACTTAAATTTAGGGTAGTTCTCCGGTATTTGCCGGTCATGAAGACTAAGTACAACCTGGAACAAACATCGGTCACAAGACCGATGCAACAGGCATGTCCAAAATAAAGAATCGGAGAGGAATGCGCACATTCCATGTGAAGCACTAGCACATGCCGGTGTGCGACATATTGGGATGTGTAAACACAAGACCTTTCTAATCTGCATCTAGTGTTGTGACTTCGGCGATGTTTTACTTTGAAGAAGTCCATCAGCATCTGCTGCTAAGGATGCTGCCTTAATAGATGAACCAAACGATCGTCGTGTAGTCTACGGCAATGCTCATTTTTAATATAATTCATCTTGGAGAAACTTACCTCGCAAATGTGTGTGATGCAAAATATTACCATTAAATGTGATGCAAATAGTCGCAATTTGAGGAATGAATCCTTAGGCAATGATTTAAATAATGCCAAACTCATTCTTCGTAAATTTTGTAGAGCAATTAATTGCATTTGTCGTTCGTGTGTTGCCTCTGAAAATGATACGTTCCGTGTTTCAAAGCGGATATTATTTTTTCCACACGACGTGTGTAGGATAGGAGCTGGTTAGGTAGACTCAGAGTGAAACATTCAATGCCATATTCGGGATTTGAACCATGGATCTCCCGGTAGCCGGCTAGAGACCAGGAGATCCGTTCAAATCCCGGCTATGGCATTGAATATTTCAGTCTGACTCTACGTATCCAGTTCTATTTGTTTGCTTTCAAACAGCACATTCGCTACCAACCACTCTACTATGTATGACAGTATATGTAACGCACCATATGAAACAATATTCTGAAGTGAGTACTTCGCAAGATCCCTTTCGACATGCTTGAGTTACAAGTAGGAAGTTCTGGAACTTGCTTTCTGTAAGCAAGTTTTCTTGTGCGTGCTTATTCGGTTCTTAGCAGTGTGTAAGGTCAGCGCCTAGTGCTCATGCAGCGCCTACGTGATTATTACATACGCCAGAAGCAGAAGAGATAACGTAATTTTAATGCACGCACGTTCTCTTTTACAGAAAGGTTCCTTCTATAGGTGAACTGTCGTCTAAATTACTAATGCATGCGTTCTTTAGGAGCAAAAAGTGGTGTTTGAACTTGGTCTCACATCTACGATTCATGTCTTATTACTTTGATCAGCGTATGAATTTAAAGGGTATGTTATCTGCAAAAGAGCAGCTTTTTTATTTAACACAAATCTGCGTATTCACGATATTCCGGATTAAAATGGACTTCAAAGGACGCGCTGCTCTACAGAATAAATTTTAAAATTCACATTAATACAACCTAAATATCATTTTCTTATTATAAAACAACAATTTCAATGATACATGCAAAGCTGAGCCTAAAAACAAAAGGGATTACGTAAACTCTTCATCATAAACAAAACAAAGCTCAGCAGTGTTTTATTAAGGCGATGCATCTGGGAAATTTGATCAAGAGTTCAGAATTAAAAATTCAAAAATCTATGTTCCATTCACATGACTTTCTCTACATCTCGGTAACAAATTATTGCTAAAACGCTTATTCTTCTATCTATAAGCCGGCCAGGGCGAGTGCAGTCCTGCGTAGTATTCACAGTGATAGTGATGGAAATAAGGTTATTAACGACCAAGCTAGACATGTTATCTATCACGTTTTATGACAAAGAGAAGAAATAAGGTCCGAAAATACAAAGTACAAATGTCATTGAACGTGCGGTCGCTTCTGCCGGTTACAATAAGACAACGATATGCAAGATTAGAAAGGAGGGTCGGCTTGAAGAAAGTGCGAATCATTGAACTTTTGCAAAACAGAATTGGCCACAAAACATTGACTTTACAACTCTTAGAGATTGCCATCACCCGGACGTGAACCTATTTGAAGTAATCTGGAATTCAATGAAAGCAAAAGTTGTCGATAATGTCAATCATGTTTCTCTCTTAATACTAAAGTCAACATAATAACAGCAAATGACTGAAAAATCGGTCCAGAAGATGCAAAATATTTAAGAAACCCATTGGAAAAGAGATTCATTAATGGAAGAAAAAATGAAAAGGATAGTAACAATAATCAATCCAGGATTGGACAACAATGATGACCGTCACGACAAGTGAGTGAGATATCACGGAATAATGTCAAACATACGAAAGGGTGAAAGAGATGTAATTAATTTGAGAATATATTTGACTGCTTATAATGTATGATTTTAACACCCATACAGCTCCCGTTTTCCAAACTGGACTGTACAGGAGGGTGGGTAAGCCGTTACATGTACAAGTAATGCTCTCCAGTGCAGAACTGCACTCGCCTTGACCGGCTTATACTTCATTAGCAAAATTGGTCGTTTTACTTGTTTCTTTATAAATATAAGAGAATATATCAGACTAAAGACATAGTCATATCTTTAAAAGCCGGTCGCCAAGTGAAACAATTGCTTTTTGGTTCTCTTTGCTTGCTAGGAGTGGACAAAGGAGAGGTAAAGACAAAGATGTCTTCCGTTTGAGAAAAGTTTAAGTGCCATAAAACTGAAACCAATAACTGGGAATATTTTGAAAGTGGTCAACTCTCAAAAAATGTATATGACAAGCTATGTGTTTTAATGACATCTACAAGACTCAAAAAGAAATAGTCTGAAGTTTTATAAGACAATGGCCATTGCTGTTATTTTATATAGGTCTGACTTTTGTGTATTAACAATAATAATAATAATAATTAATAAATAAATAAACCCTGAACTAAGGATGTTTGCTATAAAATACAAAATAGAGGAATATAAAATACCGATGGGAAGAATATTTAGGTAGAATGAATAAAACAGAATTACCCAATAGAATCAACATGTAATAACGACACAAGGAAAATAATTGACTTATCCTTGAAAAAGAATAATTAAGTGAAATGCTTCAAACTTAAAATGTGTGTGTGTGTGTGTGTATGTGTGTGTGTGTGTGTATTTCTGCTGAACTTAGAACACTGTCCTTAAACCATATTAATGTGGTCTTTTCCGTGTTGCCATCTATTTATTCTCTAAAGTTTTCACTTAACGCTTTTCATCAAATTTTTCGCTGTAGCCTTTGAACAGTGTTCGTTTCAAATGGAAGCAGTGATTGATATACACCGTACGTCAGAACATGGCATTGTGCGATTGAATTTTTACCGCACAAAAAGGAAACGAATGGGAATATCCACGAGAGATTACAAAAGGCAATGCTGCAGATCACCGAAATGTGTTCGAAATCGCCGTAAAATGCAGCCGAGGTTTTTATTAATGTATGTTTCGCCGCGCACGTTTCGCGTAAAATTTTCACATATTTTATCCATTTATGTCTAACAATAATGCAATTCCGTACAAAGGGGAGTAGAGATGGAGGCATATTTCGCAACTTTACGTAGCAGGGTTGTCCAATGTAGCTCTCTCAAACAAAACTTTTTACTTTCTCTTCCAACGATGTGCAATGTACTACGTAATAGATAAAGAAGGCATTATATTCCTCTCGAACATTCGATACCTAGTTTTCAAGGGAAATGTCTTGAGGACATATTTAAAACATTTTAGAGAAAGGTGTGAATGCGTCTGCGTGAACTCAAACACGAAAATTTATTTAATTACCAAACTTGGCATTTAAGTTTAATATCTTCCAAGGATGCGACACGAACACTTTTAAGAAAATTCCGCACCCTAAAAAACGCATGACTTTGACCAATTTTGGGAAATTTTCGATTTTTCCAAACTGGTTCGAACGATTTTGATTTAAGTGCCATATATTAAGTATGTTTACTTGGTAAATGAAGTATATACCTCCCTTAAATATTCTGGTAATAGGCTCTGAAGCCCTCTTCATTCAAGTGATTTTCGTAGCCGTTAAACCGTATGAGATAGACAAAATCTTACTACACAAAAAAGTAAATCTCTTAAAACTCACAATTTATCACCGATCCTTCTTTACTTTTCTACACGTACTATGTGCATAGGGTATATAGGAAGTATTGTATTTCACCCAAAAATCCGATACCGAGATTTTTAGTAAAAGGAGGACCGTGTTTGAGTGTGGGTTTTTTATAGTGTAAATGCCCGCTTTTACTACTATGGCACCGCAGGCGATGACACTGATGATACATGGAATGAAGAGGGAGCTCCGGTGGAATGTGATGGTGTGGGAAACTGGAGAACTTGGTGAAAACCCGCCCGCGCCACTTTGTCCACCACAAATCTCACATGCGGTCGCTTGGGCTCGAACCCGGGCCGTCTAGGTGAGAGGTGATTAGTGTGACCACTCGACCACGGCGCGGCCCTCTGTGTGTGTGTGTGTGTGTGTGTGGACATAACTCTAAAACGAAAAGATCCTTAAAATAGAAACATTTTCGAAATTTTTGTTTTTCTCAAAATACCTCTAACGATTTTGGTTAAAGTATCACTTATTAAAGCTATTTCTGGAAATGCAAAGCGTTCACTTGTTCAAATATCGATCAGATTTTAAAACATTTGACTATCGCTTTCACCTGGTATACTCGCTTATTTCCCTTCTGCTTATAAGGAACTAAGTGATTGTGTAATGCCTATCTCGTTTAACATGATGTAGATAGAAGAATATCCTTTGTAAGAATATTTTGTTTGCAGAACAGATAGAGAAATGTGAATGCAGATTTTTGTTATATTACTTAACTGCCTGGTATTTTAGTTCAGCATCTTCCAAGTTCGAATATTTTCAAAAAAATCCCGCCAACTAGATTATCTGTTTGAAAGAACATTTTTCAACATGTTTTATTTTTTTAAAAATGGTTGTTAATGATTTTGGTTAAAAAAATCTTATATAAATTACATTTAGATGACAAATAAAATGTATATCTTTAGTTTCCTTGCAATAACTCTAAAGTCCTCATTGTGAATTTCTTTTGCATAGCTCGTAAATCGTAAGAAGCAAAAAAAAAAAACATAATTTTTATAAAATATATTTTGCTTACAGGTAACTATTTCCGAGATATTGCTTGTGAAAGCTTTAAACGTTCCAATATTTATATACTTTCTTTAACGGGAAGACGTTATTAATATTTTTATCCTGATCAAGCATAGAGACCGGAATATCAATAACATAACATAGAGACCCTTTTTTTTTTTATCATTATTATTCCTCTTGTGTTCATCTTAATAGAATGAAATAGAATAGTTTTTTGTAAGAATAGTTTGCTGCTGTATAGGTTATGTGAATGTAGCACATCACATTTTTACTTTCTCTACACGTTCTATGTACATAGTATATAGAGAAGGTATTGCACTCCACCCAAAAATTCGATACCGAGATTTCCCGGAAATATATGTTTAAGGTCCCTAGTAACCAAAAAAAGCATTTTCAGAAAAAGGTCCGAGTGTGTGTGTGTGTGTCTGCGAACACCATAACTGAAAACGAAAAATCGGTAAAAATACCAAACTTGTAGTATAGCATCTTCGGTAAAAATACCAAACTTGTAGTATAGCATCTTCCAGGGATGCGACATGAAGATTTTGAGAAAAATCCCCCCACCCCAAACTACCCTTTATATGAACCTTTTTTTCATCAACTTTGATTTTCTCAAAAATGACTAACGATTTCGTTTATTAAAATTTCGTATATTAAAGCTATTTACCTGACAAATAAAATGTATATCTTGAATTATCTGGGAATAGCCTCTGAAGAGTACTTTATTCTGGATGAATTTTACGGAATTTTGCATAACTGCTAAACCGTAAGAGATAGACAAAGACTTACTGCACAAAAAATGTAGATCACGATAAAACACACAATTTATGTCATATACATTTTTTTCGTGGAGTTTTTCGTTTTTGAGATATTCCTTGTTATTGGTTTCAGCTTTCAAATTACTTATACTTTCCTCATCCAGGAATTTATCAACTCCTGTCCATACAAACAAAGGAACTTCAGTCACAATGCAACCAACTTTTGACTATCACTTTAACCTATGGTACTGCCTTATTTCGCTTATACTTACAAGGAAGCTAATTTTTCTCGATTAGCATGAAGTAAATGGAAGCATAAGCTTTTTAACAATAATTTGTTGCAGAGGTATAGAGAAAGTCATGTGAATGGAAAACATTAGATTTTTTGTAGTAGTATCCAAGGATAAATTTAATTTTTATGTTGAAAGATATTTGTGGTCATAGGATTAACAGAGGCAGCTCTCTTGTTGGAGTTGATTCTCTGGTCCAAGTTAATCCTAGGGTTGAGCATAGGAAATGTGCAAGTTCTTTAATTCCAATGGCGTTACAACCAAGATCGTCCGTGCGTGGTGAGAACCACATCCTGCAAGAGCTGATCCTACTAGAACTAAACACATGGGTCTGCTGATATACTGCACCAACCCGTATTATATATGGGAGTATCGGGCAAGGGTATAAGAAACAGAAATCTGTAATGGAAGAGAGACTCATGAGGCAGCGAAGGCCCACTGGAAAACCTGAACGAAAATTTCATCCTCCAGGATGGAGGCTACTTTTATTTTCTTTGCCGTGCACATTGCATGTAGTTGGTAGGAATGTTATTGCATTTCATCCAAAAATTCGACACCGAGATTTCCCCGGAAATACATGTTTTGTGAACCCTGGAATCCCTCCCTCTTCTGTGAACAGCACGGCTCAAAAACGAAAATACTAAACTTGGTATTTAGGTTCAGTATATTCCAGGGAGGGAATCGAAGATTTCCAGAAAAATTACCCACCCCAAACTATCCTTTACATGGAAGACTTTTCAATTTTTTCAAAAAAGTTGCTGTAACGGTTTTGATTAAAATGCCTTATATTAAAGCTGTTTATATGAGAAACAAAATTGTGTATTTAATTTTCTGAGAATAGCCACTGAAGCCTTTTTCATTCTGGATGACTTTTCATAACTGGGGAACCGTAAGGGATTAACAAAAAAAATTACAGCACAAAAATGATCTCATTAAAGCACACGATTTATGACATAAATTTGTTTTGTAGTTAACCATTTCAAAACATACATTGTTATTGATTACAACTTTAAAATAGTTATACTTTTCTTAAAAGGATGTCGTTATCTGTTCTTGTTCTGGGCAAGCAAAGAGTGAAAGTAATCACATTGCGATCACATTTTAAAAGATTTGATTTGCGCTTTGCCCTAGTGTATTCCCCTATTCTTTTGTATTTACAAAAAAAAAAAAAAAAAAAAGTAATACAAGTATTTATCCAATATTTTTCTAATTAACGATGTAGTTTGGAAAATACGCTTTTTAGGAATAGTTTGCTGCAGAATAGATAGAGAAAGTCGTGAGAACATAGGATCGGAATGTAAAACAATACATACTTGCTCACAATCTCTATAAAAAGAATAATCAGCTTGCCCCGTCAATGACGAAATATGCAACTAACAAGGCAAAACGATTGAAAGACTGGAAAACCCAAAAAAGCTGTTTGGAATGTAAGAGAAATTTCCAATAAAGAGACTGAATTAAGAGAGAATCGAAAACAGCAAACAGATATAGTCTTCATTCCCAAAAACTAAAACTTAAACATGGATTGAAATTAAAAGTTTATACAATGGTATGCGTTGATAAAAAGGAGCACTAGCTTCTGCAATGAACTTCAAGGCCACATAAATAAAATATAAATGATAACAAACTCACCGGAGATATATATCGTATATTGGGGGAAAAAGAAGTTTTAAATACATGGTGGTGGAAAATCAACAATAAACAACAACGGTAAATGCTTGAATTACTTTGCAAAATTTAACGAAATGAGAACTACAAATGGCTTCCTTGGGGTTCAGAAATGCACATAATTTGCATAGACTGCCCAGGGAAATAGAATCATTAATACCATTATAGATTATTTAAAAGTAAATAAAGAACCATCCTCTTATTCAATATAGATCTGAATTTAATTACTTGCCATGCTGTGCTGATAACTTAAACTACGAGATCGCAGTCCGTAATTGTATGTGCTCTCTTCTCTCTCAGGACGGGAACACATGCAAGAGAGTTCTTACTTATCGTCCAACACATCAGATAAAACAGGGAGAGATGCTAATGTTTACTTTATGAACATAAAACATTACACTCTTATTTATGTCAACTATGGTTGCCGAATTATTTCATGATATATTTTGCACAATTTACAATTCATTTAATAGTATAATTCTCGGAAATAGGTAATTCTAACATTCGCTTGAGCCACGATCATCAAGATCATCCATTTGTTGCAATTATTATTATTATTATTATTGCACATGATTGGGTTGTTTATTCTGATACAGAGGATAACTTATTACAGAGCTACTGAATTTGACCTAAAACTTGGACAAAGAAAACGAAGGAGATGAAACTTCCAGGAAAGCTGTCATTAAGGGTTAAATAATTATAATAATAAATAGAGTCCGGACTTAATTGCCTTTTCGTTGCCCTCAGACCCAAAGCGCGTTGTCTGTGCATGGACTACTCCCCGCGAAAAATTTATTTGAAGATTCACAATGTACGAATTCAAATTCATTCACTTTTGGCAGTTTACAAAATTATGTTGTTTTATTGCAATAGAACTTTGTAAACATGAATAAGTGCATTATAGAAGGAAAGGGTTTTATCGTTTGTATTCTATTAGCATATTCATTAATGTTTTGTATCAGAATCTGGAACCCTAAAATTATTATTTCATCGTTTTAAGCGCAGGTAACTGGAAAAGTCAGACAATGAAGTTCGAGATCTAATAATAAGTCTACCTTGGCTGTACTGTATCATATGAAAACGATTGATGTGGATACAAAACTTCCTAAATTCCAGGAGATAACGGCAATAATACAAAGTCCACTTTGTGGCAAATTTAGAAAAGAAAACGTTTACAATTCTTTAAAGTAGGTACTTGACATACCGTCATTAAGTTATGTTCGGAGATTTGGACCTAAATATAAAACGAAAATAAAGAATAGAAACTGCAGAAATGAGATTCTTCAGGAGCTGCCAAGAGATCATTTGATCCTCTAGTGTCCATTGGGAGCAGGTACTCCATCTTTGAGCAAGCTTTCGCGCCATCTGTCTGGCCTGAATGATGAAAAGGAACCGGAATGGAGGGGAAACGATGGAATGGATATCGCAGTAGATGAGAATCACCCCAGCATTTGCCCGGACTTAGTGAGATCGCGTTGAAGTAACGTGTGCCACCGCCATTCGGAAAGTCCGGGGTCGGTAGGCAAATGCTGGGGTGATTCTCATCTACTGCGATTTCCATTCCATCGTTTCCCCTCCATTCCGGTTCCTTTTCATCATTCAGGCCAGACAGATGGCGCGAAAGCTTGCTCAAAGATGGAGTACCTGCTCCCAATGGACACTAGAGGATCAAATGATCACACTCTCTTGGTAGCTCCAGCAATGGGACGGGTTTTCGAGCCAGGAACTGTTTAGGGACTTCCGCGCCTCTCTGTGGCCTTTCTTCCCTTGGCTTGTTTGTACTCCTGTAGTTGCCTCACCTCCTCCCTTCCTCCTGTGCTACCTAACTACAATAGACCTCTGTAGATCCTAAACATGTTTAACATGGTATAGATATATATATATATATATATATATATATATATAGAGAGAGAGAGAGAGAGAGAGAGAGAGGGTGGGGGAGAGAGAGAGCTGTATGCTTAGAATAGAAAGAAAATAATAACCCTCACATAATTTGTGAGTACAAACCAACAAGTGGAATTTTGGTCGGCCTAAAATGAGAACATGATCACTTATAACTTTAAATATAATAGAGACCGAACAATGTCGTTTCACTGTGTGCATTTTGTGAATACCGGTGAAGTTAGTTAATAATGTGTACACTCTGCTTGTAAGTGCAGTTAACTCGTGTAGGAAGTATGCACACATCAAGTGGTGGTAATTCCGCTGTGCTATGTAAGGCTGAAAAGAAAGATTGGGATGTCCGAGGTCAGGTCAGGCCGGGTCGAGGCGGCTCGATGACGCCTGGAGGTTGCTGCAGAAGGCAAGGCAAGGCCCCACAGCGCCCCACGAGGTCCATCCGATCGATGTCGTCCTCGCGTCGTTGCCAGTTTCCGCACTTTCTGCAAACCAACAAAAAGTATCCTTTAACTTGAATTTCGTTGGCAATTGCCTTTGCTTCTTTTGCTTCTCCAAAAACGTAAAGCCTATTAATCTTATTGCTTTACGTAATTGTTTAAAAAGTAAGCTATCACCCTGCCAAAAATTACGAAAATTAATAAAAGGACTAGGTCTAGGCCCCAAATGTTTTCACATCTTGAAACGTTATAACTCAAAAGTATATTAACGGTTTAATGCAAATCATTAATTTGGAAAAGGTTATTGTCTGAACCAGAAAACTTGACTGTGAAACTTGGAAATTTAAGCTAAAAAAAAATAAACATATGAGGTGTATGAGAGATGTTACTGGATGCAAATGAATATATAACATATCTGATATTATTCTTAAGGCCTCTCTATTTCATACTAATCAAGATAAACATTTACAAAAATGATTGTATTACTCAGTTCCTTATAAGTAGAGAAACTAAGGGGATGCACTGCTAAAGCGATAGGCAAATCGTTTAAAAGTCATCGCGCGGCTATTCAATTGAAATTTCCTTCTCTTTGCATGGTCAGGATGGAAACGTGAATAACAACCTACCATTTGGGAAAAGTATAAGTTTTAGAAATCGCAAAACTAATAACAAAAAATATTTCGGAAATGGTTAGCTCTAAAAAAATGTATATGATATAAATTGTGTGTTTTAACGAGATTTACATTTTTTTTTTTGTATAGTAAGTTTTTGTCTATCAATTACGGTTTACCAGCTATAAAAAACACCATTCAGAATGAAGAGGATATAGAGGTTATCCCCAACAAATTCAAGATATACATTTTGTTTTTTATGTAGGTAAATACCTTTGATATACGGTATTTTAATTAACATAGTTGGAGTCGCTTTTGAGAAACTAGAAAATTTCGAAAAACCGTGCATATAAATATAGTTTGGGTTGGGGGAGGGGACTTTCCTGAATATCTTCATACTGCAACCTTAAAAGATACTAAACTTAAATACCAAAATTTGTATTTAATGGACTTTTAATTTTTTGATTATTCTACTCGTGCAGACACCGCACACACTTACTAACACATATGATCCTTTTTATAAAATGCTTTTTTATTCTGGGAGCCTCAAAACATATATTTCCGGTGAAATCTCGGTATATGCAGTACCCACTTCACCTACTGTGTATGTAGATGCATAGTTCTTGGTAGAGAAAGTAAAGCATAGCTATTTTATAAAAGATCGCCGTTAAAGGTGAATTAAAATTACAAAACTAAATCAGGATTGCATTACAACTATGAGTTTTATAAACAGAAACAAAAGGTTGTACAAATGTTGCGTTTCTTGATTTTCTTGTGAATTCTTTAAGTACCCACAGACTTAGCCATAAAGGTACTCAATGAGCAACATATGAAAACAGGATTCAGATTTTAGTTGTAATATCAAGCTCTTGCAATGGGAAGGGAAAACTTTCATGGGCAAGGTATACTTGTAGCAAGGAATATGCTAACAAACAAGGAATATGATGCAAACTGTATTCTAATGAGTTCAGTAGTAAGGTTTTGTGCATCTCTGATAGTGTACTAGTGATACAAAAGTGTACAAAACCCAGCAGTATGATGAAGACTTCACACACTATTCACAAAAAAATACAGGATGTGATCCAATAATATCTCAGATATGTTTTAAATGAAATTTAAGAATATTTTTTCAATAAAAAAGGTAATTTGAATAGCTGAAATGATTTTAAAATTGGTCGACTGTTCCACTACATCAAAGACGAAAGAATAATAAAGGGAAAGAAAGACCAACTTGATTTTGACTGTAACAAACTAGTCCGTGTGGATTCGATTATGATGATGAAAATTAGCTGAATTAAATATTCAGATCTTGCGCTGCTATAACCTATGTACTGAGGCCAAGTTGAGCATCACACCTTTTACTCTTCACTAAGGTCCCCCCTCCTCCCCCCATGGTGTAGTGGTTACCATGCTAGTGGTTACCTCACATATCCAAGGTCGCGGGTTCAAAATCTGGCGGATGATCATGGTTTTTTTCGGGCGTAAAAATTCTTAGCATGACTTCCTTCGGAAGGGATGTAAAGCCGTAGGTCCCGTGTCGTAGATTTACGGCACGTAAAGGAACCTCAAGCCTGATAAACGGCTCTCTAAGAAAAATTAAGCGGTCTTTCATGCCAAATTTAGAATGGGGCGCTGAGAGCCACGGTAGTTAAAGAGCGTCCATAAATAAAAAAACTCCATTTCATTTTCATTAAAACCAAGACAAAACTTTAGCAAATGAGTGCGTGTGTGTGTGAGCAGTTATGCTCAAAAACGAAAAGTTGATTAAATTCCAAAGTTGGGATTTAAATGTAATATATGCCAAGAATGCGACACGAGGATATTTTAGAAAATTCCTCCCCACCTCAGACTACCCTTTACATGGGAAAATTTTTCAAAATTTCTGTTTTTCTCAAAAATGGCTCTAATGATTTTGATTCAAATACCTTATATTAAAGATGTGTACATGGCAAATAAAATTTATATCTTGAATTTTCTGGATGTAGCCTCTGGAGATCTCTTCATTCTGGATGACTTTTGTAACTGGTAAGGCAAAACCTTACTATACAAAAATGAAGGTCTCGTTAAAACACACAATTTGTCATATACTTTTGTTGCGAAGTTAGTCATTTCCAGGATATTCCTTGTTATTGGTTTCAATCTTTAAATTTTTAAACATTGCTCATATGGAATTTTTTAATTTATTTTCCTTTTGCTTTACTTTTGTTCATGCAAAAAGAAGAGAATTTCCATCACATACCAACCACCTTTTAAAAGATTTGGCTATCACTTTATCCTTATGTACTCCCTATTTCCCTTCTGCTTACAGAAAACAAGTAATAACAACACAATTACTGCCAATGCTCATATCGATTAGCGCAAGGAGATAGAATAATAAGGTTTTGCAGGAATAGTTTGTTACAAAATAGGAAGAGAAAATAATATGGATGGAACACACAAGATTTTTAATCTTGAATGAGCAACTTTTGTGTTGCTAGCTGGGTTATCTGCTAATTCGTAAATCTGACCTCATTTGCTGGAATCTAGCCAAACCGGATATTAAAAACTGTAAGACTGTCTTTCACTATTACTTATATTCTGTAAGCTCATTTAACGAGTAGGTGTAATATTTGTGCAGTAAATACTTAAATAAACACAAACCGAGCTCAAAATTCTCTCATGGTAAATGTTGAGTTCCCAATACAGAACAAACCCTTAACAAAGAAAAAGAAACGTAAAATCAAATTGAAAATCCCGCCTAGGGCATTGCATTATTTTGGTCTAATTCTACATTTCTAACTTAAGCTTTGTGTGGAAAAGCGATTATCTATTTTTTCTTCCGCTATTGAAGCCTATTGTTTGTTGTTACCACTTTGAGTTGAGTTTTATTTATGGACACTCTTTAGCTGCTATGCTTCTCAATGTTCCATTCTATATTGGGGGTGAAAGACCACTTAATTTTGTTCAGAGGCTTTTTTTTTCAGGGTGGAGGTTCGTTTACGTTCTTTTACTGAATGTATAAAGACACAGGACCATCAGGTGTGCTTCCCTTCTGAAGGAAGCCATGCTAAGGATTTTACGCCCGAAAAAATCCATTGTCCTCCTTCGGGTTTGAACCGGCGACCTTGGCAATGAGAGGCTAACATGTTACCCCAGGACCATGGAAGACGATCCCAGTACCATCAGCGATATAACTGAGAAGTGTGTGAAGAGCGTGATCACCGAGAAGGTAAATGATGAGTTAAGCGTGAGACATCCAGCAGTGGAAGCAGTTATCGCGCCACGAATCAAATTCTCGAGGCGTCACAGATCATTCTGATCTTACAAAAATGTTTTGATTACAAGTGTTAACATGCATTGCAGCCTCCTGTTAGATTAACATAAGCATGGGGGAGAGGAAGTGCTGATAATACTCCCACACGAAACTTGTCATGCGACCTGCTAGGAAAGTTAAGTGATCCGTAGACCCCTCTGTCGCCCACGGTACACATACTGATTCCACTTCATGTTCTCATCATGTGTTATTTAAAAGAACTCTCCGCGATAACATACTAAACTTTAATTAAACATATTAATAAAGAATGGTAGGATACACAAAGCTGATTTTAAAATTGACAATGTCCTTTAATACTGTCCTATTTGCAAGGATCGGAAATCAACTTCATAAAATAGGAAAACAGTAATAATTTATATAACTGGAAAACTAAAGTGTCGGCATTGCAGGGTAATAATCATCTCGGAGGTAAAATGAATCATTTATAGAGCAAGTACAACTACGGGCACTTGGATTTCAATATTTTATACTGCTAGAAAAATGACAACGGTAGGTCCACGCATTAAAATATAAATAAATATATATGTACACGTGGTTGTGTGTGTGTGTGTGTGTGTGTGTCTGGAACCATATGAAGAATATTGAGACATTACAAGACACGAAAAACAATTGAAATTGTATAAAAAAAATGGTAGTCCCACAATAAGCTATGGGTAGGAAAATTGGATGTTGAATTGAATAGATAGGAGAAGAACCATGGCTGCAGATTAGATGTCTTTGGTCATTGACGAGTTTAGATTATTTTGGATATCGTTTTTGAATAAGCATTCTGAAATAGGAACATATATGCTTTTAAATTGGGCCTAATTTAGGTATAAACTTATTTGTAAAAAACGAACAAAAGAAGTAATTGAATATTATTGATGGCGTATTTGTGAACCAATTGGCTGGCACCAGATTTACAAACTTTTTGAGAGGTACCTTCACCAAAACAGCATATGGAGCTACATATATAACATACTTGAGAGGGATGTATTGTTTTCGGAGGGAATTCGACACCACCTTTTGCAGGAACAGATGAGGTGAGCGGGCGGCCGAAACCAGAACTAGCCGTACGGCAATGACAGGGTCCAGATTGAGACACCCCGGCAATGGAACAATTAGACCGGAGACCCCCGTCCCGCCTAGAGCGTTCAATCGCCTTCCAAAGGGGCGTGCGTATACCCTAGCAACCAGCCGAAATCCAAGACACGGAGAAAGTTTCACAAAGAGCAACCTTTTTCCCTGACAGCTGCACCGAAACACCATTGCGACACTTCCAGCCCCTAAAGTAGACCAAACGGGGTGAAAGATAAATGAAATGGTTAATTGAACGATATGGAAGGGTAGGACATTCGGGGGATGAAAAAACCACTCCAGTATCGCCTGACGATTAGGTGAAAGCCCGAAAAAAAATACCCTGGGTGAGAGTGGGCGGCGGCAGGGTGACTAAAATATGGTAAATACTCATTAGTTGTGAGAGAGGGGGAGTATGTGTGCACACCCAGGCTTTCCCAATGCTTTTAACTCCTTGATGCAATAATAACGCATTACAGTGAACAAACTCTTCGGTCCGAAGATATATCACGTACACTTCTGCTTTAACTTTAATAGCAAAATTAGCCAAAATGTAATTCATTTATACAATGTTGGCGTAGAAAAAAGCTAATGGAAACATCCGTGTCAACAGGACTGGCAGTGAGATTGTGAATGTCTCTAGAACGCCGTGGCTATCGGCAGCTTGCGATACACACCTCATGAGGACTGCATATTTCACCATTGGAAAGCATGCTATCGATACAGCTAACAATAAAACTCTCTTACTCAAAATTAGTGTATTGACAAAATATTCCGTTTTTCTAGTTCATTAGTTTCTGGCTGGAAATAACACATCCTGATTACTGTTCAAGCTTCAGATTTGTGTTATTCTCGATTTGTTTTCGCAATATCTAATATTTTATAAACTTAATCTCTCCTTGGGAACACGCTCAATAGAACCGTGAAAACCACAGACGTTTCGTTATAAAACCATATAGACCCTTTCTCGCAGGAAAACAAAGAACACGTATTAAACGCAGGACAAACAAAAGTTAGTGATGTAGTTACCACCTTATAATCGTTTTGCATGTTTGAAAGATTTATATCGTCAAGTCGTATGAGATAATGTAAACAAAACCACACCTTTTCCAAATGATTACCTATTCTTCCGAATTCTTAATCTGTTCTTCTCTCGGTGTGGATTAATTTGGTAATTATTAGTTTGTTTGATTAATTCTTATTATTGAATGCTAGTATGAATATTATTTTTACGTTAATGTCTTTTTACAGTTGCTGATACATTGTTTTCTTCATATACTCAGCATGGATTTGTTATTCTGAAGTTTACAGAGGAGTAAGAGACCATTGTTGTGAATATTTATTATTGTTGTTGTTATTTTCTTAACAAGACAATTTTCTCACGAAAATTTAAGCTTTGAAACTATTAAGTAAAAATATAAAGATCATTATAACGAATTAAAGGATTGATGGTCAGAGCAGGTTTCAAGCATATTTCTATGCATATTGTGAATAGGCAATGTTGCCAACCAGCCACTGCACAAAATAATTCGAATATGGTTCTTCCTTTTCACTGATAATTAAAAAGCATTACTTTAATCAAATTATGTTCTTCTAATTTTGTTTGTGGATATAAATAGAAATAAAATGAAAATGATTTCTTTCTACTTACGTTCGGAAGGGGAGAGTTTATTACCTACCGAAAATAGAGCATGTGACTTCAAAATGTGTTGTCTTAGGTCGAAAGGAGCTAACACAAAACAAAGTCAAAAATATTTACCGTGATACAATACATATGCTTTTTAGTTCGGATCCTATTGAAATCACATTTCTGAAAACATTTTGGTATTTACCGCTCTTCTACTTTTAATTTGTTTTATTAGTTTGTGCAGTGAAAATCTTATCTTGGTTATATATCTGAGATAAAGATTCCCGTGTTTGCTAAGAAGGTTGGTACGTTATCGAAACAAGAAAAAAGTTCCTATAAACATGGGTTTCAAAATGTTTTGGATGTATACCAAATAATTACTAATCTTTGTTAGAACTCTTCATTTGTTATTGCTTATTAGTTATTATTATTATTATTATTATTATTATTATTATTATTATTACTATTATTATCATCATCATTATCAGGCATTTCCTTGTTTCTGTTGGTACCAAAAGGGCGCTTAAGTAACACATAAATTCATACTGTGGTATTAGTCCACGAATCGTGAAATTTGTTTTCGTATATTTTAATGCAAACATGAAATTAAAGTAGCATGATTTTCTATCTCTTCTCTCTCTCTCTCTCTCTCTCTCTCTCTCTCTCTCTCTCTCTATCTCTCTCTCTCTTTTTACTTTCTCTATAGGCACTATGTACATAGTGTATAGAGAATGTATTGCACTCCACCCAAAAATTCGATACCGAGATTTCACCGGAAATATATGTTTTAGGGTCCCCTTTATCTTAAATAAAAATCTGATGTGTACCATTCACATGACTTTCTCCATATCACTGCAAAAAATAATTCTTAAAAAGCTTATACTTCTATTTACTTTATGCTGATCAGAAAAAAATAGCAGAAATAGTCTTATTACTCGCTTCCTTGTAAGTAGAAGCGAAATAAGGGACAACCGTAGGTTAAAGTGATAGCCAAAAGCTGCTTACTATGTCAATGAAGTTCCTTTGTTTATATGGATAGGAGTTGACAAGTTCCTGTATGAGAAAAGTATACGTTTTTCATAGCAGAAACCAAAAATAAGTGATGTCACAAAAACGACGAACTCCACGAAAAAAATGTATTTAAGAAATTGTGTGTTTTAAAGTGCTCTACATTTTTTGTGCAGTAAGTTTTTGTCCATCTCTTACGGTTTAGCAGTCATTCAAAATTTAGTAAAATTCATCCAGAATAAACTACTCTTCAGAGGCTATTCCCAGAAAGTTCAAGATATACATTTCATTTGTCAGTTAAGTATGTTTAATATCCGAAATTTTAATCAAAATCGTTAGAGCCATTTTTGAGAAAATCAAAATTTTCGAAAAAAGTTCCATGTAAAGGGTAGTTGGGGTGGGGGGATTTTTCTCAAAATCTTCGTGTCGCATCCCTGGAAGATACTAAACTTAAATACCAAGTTTGGTATTTTACCGACTTTTTGTTTTTGAGTTATCGTGTTCACAGACACACGGACACACACACACACACACACACACACACACACATGGACCTTTTTGTGAAAATCCTTTTTTTGGATATTTCGGACCCTAAAACATATATTTCCTGTGAAATCTCGGTATCGAATTTTTGATGGAGTGCAATACTTTCTCTATACATTATGTACATAGTGCGTATGGAGAAAGTAAAAAGCATTTTCGGAAAAAGATCCGTGTGTGTGTGTCCGTGTGCCTGTGAACACGATAACTCAAAAACGAAAAGTAGCTAAAATACCAAACTTGGTATTTAAGTTTAGTATCTTCCAGGGATGCGACACGAAGATTTTGAGGAAAATCCCCCGACCCCCAACTACCCTTTACATGGAACTTTTTTCGAAAATTTTGATTTTCTCAAAAATGGCTCTAACGATTTTGATTAAAATTCCGTATATAAAAGATATTTACCTGGCAAATAAAATGTATATCTTGAATTTTCTGGGAATAGCCTCTGAAGAGTAGTTTATTCTTGATGAATTTTACTAAATTTTGAATAAATGCTAAACCGTAAGAGATGGACAAAAACTTACTACATAAACAATGTAGAGCACGTTAAAACACACAATTTATGTTATATACATTTTTTTCGTAGAGTTCGTCGTTTTTGTGACATTCCTTATTTTTGGTTTCTGCTATGAAAAACTTATACATTTCTCATACAGGAATTTGTCAACTGCTGTCCATACAAACAAAGGAACTTCAGTGACTTAGCAATCAGCTTTTGATTATCACTTTAACCTATGGTACTCGCTTATTTCACCTCTACTTACAAGGAAGCAAGTAATATGGCTATTTCTGCTAATGTTTTTCTGATTAGCATAAAGTAAATAGAAGTATAAGCTTTTTAAGAATAATTTGTTGCAGGTATATAGAGAAAATCATGTGAATGGTCCACACCAGATTTTTATTAATAGCTTTATGTACTTTAATCTGGTTGGTCATATAGGTCCATTAATAAAATCGGTGAAATGATGCTCAAATGACCTCGGGCTTCATGGAGCTTGAAGTTACTCGACATTTGTTTTCTCATGATAAGGGAAAATCCAGAAAAAAGAACGCTATCCGGGTTACTCATCCTAAACGAGATTCGAACTCGCGACCTCTTGAATGTGTGGCAGACACGTTACCCCCACACTGCCGAGGCGGGCTATGATTTTCTGGGGGGGGGGGAGCGAATGAAAGTCTCTGAGAGAAAACTACAGAAATTCGATTCTTGCTTGAATGCTGTAAGACTAAAAGGGGTAAAATCTATGTGTTCCATTCATATGGCTTTCTCTACCTGTTCTAAAATCAAATTTCTTAAAAAAATATTCATCTCTCTACTTCATGCTAATCGAGATAAATATTAACGTATGGTCTCATTATTTAGTTCCTTACAATTAGAAGGGAACTAAAGGTGTACATTAAGGTCATTAGGCTAAAGCGATGGTTGAATGTTTTAAAAGTTGTCGCTATGTGATTCTCATTAAAATTCTCCAGGTTTCAAGCATATTTCTGTGCATATTGTGAATAGGCGATGTAGGCAACCATATCAGCAACGCATTGTCAGCAGTAAAACAAAAGAAACATGGATGACTTATTGTTTGAAAAAAGTATTAAGTATTTTAAAATTGAAACAAATAAGATGGAATATCTCGGAAATTGTTCGCTCCACAACAGACATGTACAGAACATAAATTGTGTGTTTTTATGAGATCTACATTTTTATTTTCTCTATACACACTATGTACATAGTCTATAGAAAAGGTATTGCACTCCACCCAAAAATTCGATACAGAGATTTCACCGTAAATATATGTTTTAGGGTCCCCATTATCTAAATAAAAAAAACATTTTCGGAAAAAGGTCCGTGTGTATGTGTGTGAGTGTGTGTGTGTGTGTCGGTGTGTCTGTGAACACGATAACTCAAAAACGAAATGTCGGTAATATACCAAACTTGGTATTAGGTTTAGCATCTTCCAGGGATGAGACACGAAGATTTTGAGAACCCCCCCTCACTCCCAACTACCTTTTACATGGAACTTTTTTCGAAAATATTGATTTTATCAAAAATGGCTGTAACGGTTTTGATTAAAATTTCGTATATTAAAGATATTTACCTGACAAATAAAATGTATATCTTGAATTTTCTGGGAATAGCCTCTGAAGAGTAGTTTATTCTGGATGAATTTTATGGAATTTTGAATAACTGCTAAACCGTAAGAGATAGACAAAAACTTACTTCACGAAAAATGTAGATTACGTTAAAACACACAATATATGTTATATACAATTTTTTCGTGGAGTTCATCGTTTTTGAGACATTCCTTGTTTTTGGTTTCTGCTTTGAAAAAACATATTTTTCCCATACACGAATTTGTCATCTGATGTCCATACAAACAAAGAAACTTCAGTGACATGGCAACCAGCTTTTGACTATCACTTTAACCTATGGTACTGTCTTATTTGGTTTCTACTTACATGGGAGCAAGTAATATGACTATTTCTACTATTTTTTCTGATTAGCGTGAAATAAACAGAAGTATAAGCTTTTTAAGAATAATTTGTTGCAGAGATGTAGAGAAAGTCATGTGAATGGTACACATAAGAGTTTTTATCTAGTAAGGTTTTTCTAGCTCTTACGGTTTATCATTTATGTAAAAGCCATCCAGGATGAAGAGGACTTCAGAGTCTGTTGCCAAGAAAGTCAGGATTTACATTTTATTTGTCATGTAAATATGTTTAATTTGTGGTATTTTAATCAAATTCGTTAGAGCAATTTTAGAGAAAATCTAAAGTTTCAAAAAATCTTCAATGTAAAGGACAGTATAGGGTGGGGAGATTTTCTTTAAAGTCTTCGTGTTGCATCCTTGGGAAATAATAAACTTAAATACCAAGTTGGATATTTAACGGACTTTTTGTATTTCAGGTATGCTTCCATAGACACACATATAATCTCTCTTTTCTAATGCCCAATAATTCGACCAAAATCCTCTTTTTACTTTCTCTATACGTACTATGTACATAGAGCATAGAGGAGGTATTGAAATGCACCCAGAAATTAGATATCGAGATTTCGCTGGAAATACATGTTTTAAGACACCCCGAATATAAAAAAAAAGCATTTTTAGAAATATGACCGTGTGTGTGTGTGTGTGTGTGTGTGTGTGTGTGTGTGTCTGTGGGTAGCATAACTCAAAAACGGAAAACCCGTTAAATACCAAACTTGGTATTTATGTTCATTATCTTACAAGGATGTAACAAGAAGGTTTTCAAGAAAATCCCCCCCACCCCAAATTACCCATCACATGGAACAATTTTCGAACATTTTTATTTTCCAAAAAGTGGCTCTAAGGATTTTGATTAAAATATCGTATATTAAAGATATATACATGACATACAATATGTATATCTTTAATTTTCTGGGAATAGCCTCTAAAGACTACTTTATTCTGGATGAATTTTACGGAATTGTGTATAACTCGTAAACCGTAAGAGATAGACAAAAACTTACCACACAAAAATTTAAGAGCACATTAAACACACAATTTATTTTCTATACATTTTTTTCGTGGAGTTGATCGTTTTTTAGATATTCCTTATTTTGGTTTAAGCCTTGAAAAACTTATATTTTTCTCATACAGGAATTTGTCAACTGATGTCCGTACAAACAAAGGAACTTCAGTCACATAGCAACCAGCTTTTGACTATCACTTTAACCTATGGTACTCCCTTTTTACGTTCTCCATACGCACTATGTACATAGTGTATAGAGAAAGTATTGCACTCCACCAAAAATTCGATACCCAGATTTCACCGGAAATATATGTTTTAGGGTCCCCAATATCCAAAAAAATCATTTTCACAAAAACGTCCGTGTGTGTGTGTGTGTGTGTGTATGTGTCCGTGTGTCTGTGAACACGATAACTCAAAAACGAAAAGTCGGTAAAATACCAAACTTGGTATTTAAGTTTAGTATCTTCCAGGGATGCGACACGAAGATTTTGAGAAAAATCCCCCCACCCCCAACTACACTTTACATGGAACTTTTTACGAAAATTTTGATTTTCTCAAAAATGGCTCTAACGATTTTGATTAAAATTTCGGATATTAAACATATTTACCTGACAAATGAAATGTATATCTTGAATTTTCTGGGAATAGCCTCTGAATAGTAGTTTATTCTGAATGAATGTTATTAAATTTTGAATAACTGCTATAGCGTAAGAGATGGACAAAAACTTACTGCACAAAAAATGTAGAGCACATTAAAACACACAATTTATGTTATATACATTTTTTTCGTGGAGTTATTTTTGGTTTCTGCTATGAAAAAGTATATTTTTCTCATACTGGAACTTGTCAACTCCTATCCATATAAACAAAGGAACTTCATTGACATAGCAACCAGCTTTTGACTATCACTTTAACCTACGGTTGTCCCTTTTTTCGCTTCTACTTACAAGGAAGCAAGTAATAGACTATTTGTGCTAATTTTTGTCGATTAACATGAAGTAGATAGAAGCATAAGCTTTTTAATAATAGTTTATTGCAGAGATGTAGAGAAAGTCATGTGAATGGAACACATAGATTTTAAAGAAGTTTAATCATAGGTGTATTCATTTCATTTTGTGCTAACTCATGAACAGGGGCATGAATAGGCTTATAATTTAATTTTCTCTCCTTCATTCGTTTGGTATCTTGCAATAAAAATATATTTTCCACAGATGACACACACACTGCGTGACCGAGTAGTTAAGACTACTCACCTGTCACCAAGATGGCCCATGTTCGATTCCAGGCGACCGCATATGGGATTTATGGTGGACAAATCGGCGCAGGGCCGGATTTTCTGTGGGTTCTCGTGTTTCCCTCGCCATCGCATTCCACCGGTGCTCCATATGCATTCCATGTATCATCAGTGTCATCGCCTGCGGTATCATAAATAGTAAAAGCGGATGTTAAACACTATAAAAAAAAAACACTCACCGCGCGCAGACCTATCTCTAAAATCCTTTTTCGATTCAAGGATCCTCAAAACAAGTATTTCCGGGGAAATATCCGCATCGAATTGCTGGGTAGAATGCAATACCTTCTCTACTATGTACATTGCATAAGTATTCGGTAGAGAAAGCAATTAAATAAAAATCTGATGTGTTCCATTCACATGACTTTCTCTATATCTCTGTAAATTATTATTGTTAGTAAGCTTATCTTTTATTTATTTCATGCTAATCGAGAAAAATTAGCAGAAATAGTCTTATTTCTTGCTTTATTTTAAGTAGAAGCGAAATAAGGGAGTACCATGGGTTAAAGTGAAAGTCAAAAGCTGGTTACTATGTGACTGATGTTCCTTTGTTTGACAAATTCCTGTATGAGAAAAGTATGTCTTTCAAAGCTGAAACCAAGAAAAAGGAATATCTCAAAAACGATCAACTCCACGAAAACAATTTACCTATATAACATAAATTGTGTGTTTTAACGTGCTCTACATTTTTTACGGGTTAAGTTTTTGTCCATCTCTTACGGTTTAGTAGTTATGAAAAATTCATCCAGAATAAAGTAGTCTTCAGAGGCTATTCCCAGAAAAGTCAAAATATACATTTTATTTGTCAGGTAAATAACTTTAATATACGATATTTTAATTAAAATCGTTAGAGCCATTTTTGAGAAAATCAAAATTTTCGAAAAAAGTTCCATGTAAAGGGTAGTTTGGGGTGGGTAGATTTTTCTCAAAATCTTCGTGTCGCATCCCTGGAAGATACTAAACTTAAATACTAAGTTTGGTATTTTACCGACTTTTCGTTTTTGAGTTATCGTGTTCACAGACACAGGGCACACACACACACACACACACACACACACACACACACGGACCTTTTTTCTGAAAATACTTTTTTTGGATGCAGGGGACCCTAAAACATATATTTCCGGTGAAATCTCGGTATCGAATTTTTTGGTGGAGTGCAATACATTCTGTATTCACTATGTACATAGTGAGTATAGAGAAAGTAAAAATGTATGTTAAGCAACACAATTTTGAATTCAACACAGACGAAAATAACTTGCTGGATATTACAATAAAACTTTTAGGCACAAACACAAAAGCACCTTTACTGAATAAATAAAACGTACAAAAACTGCATTCCTTCCTTATATTCAGTCTTTTTACCAAAGAGCTCACAATAGGGATTACTTATATTGTTCTTAGAGTGCCCATACACGTGTGCTTATACCTCTGATGAATTAATTTTAGACTTAAGTTTATAGACTATTTCCCTTGTTTTGTTGCCTTACGTTTGAACATTTTTTCCACATTGTTTATAATAAAATAATTAAGAGGCACATGTATTTTAGCTTGATAGCCTCCCGGATGCTGTCATTAACAGATGTATTCTGAATACTGTGGTGTTCCAATGCCTTTCTAGTTAATATCTGTAATGAATGGCATTAGTACTTCAGCTGTGTGTGAGTATGAGGGAATCAAGATGAAAGTCATGGACGTGAAAGATCAAGGCCGAGTTTGAGGGCCGGGGCGAAACCCCTCTGAGCTAAACACGCGTCCGCTCCCCTTCATGGCATTTCACACCTCAACTATTTCTCCACATACCAGAACACAGCGGCGAGTGGTTAGCACATTATACATCCTTTCTCTCATTAAAGGAGAATTATGGTCAATTTTTCTTATTTTTAGTAGAAAGAAACGAAACAATTTGCAACGGATCGGCAATATATAGTTTAGAACATAAGATATTTCGACTGCTTGTGTGGTCGAGTAGTCAGCGTTCTGGCTTCTCATCCAGAGGTTCTAGGTTCGATTCCCGGCTAGACCGTGTAACTTTTATTTAACTACAGTCATTCCTTATCCCCCACAGAGCCTGAAAGTATGCATGTGAGACTGAGTATGTGCGTGTTTAATAGTATAGTGCTGAAAAAATCTATAAAGTTCTACGAGAAAATACCAGCAAACAATCACCACACCGACAGCATCATGCAAAATGAAATTGAGTTTTATTCATGGACCCTCTTTCACTACTGTGGTTTTTGGGGTCTCGTTCTGAGTTGGGCGTAAAATACCGGAAATTCTGGTCAAAGGTCTTTATCAGGCTTGAAGTTCTTTTAACGCGCCATAAATCTACGACAGAATCCACTGGCTTTACTGCCTTCCGAAGTAAGCCATGCAAATGATTGTTACGGCCTAAATAATCAATCGCCCTCCGCCGGGTTTAAACCCGCGACCTTGGGAACTAGAAGCTCAGCAAGCTCCTTGCAGAACGTCGAACAAAATAAGCTCACACAATGCGATTAACGATGTGATAAACAACTAGTACGGCCTCGTATTTATTATTATTATTATAATAAAATGTTATAAAATAATAATAATAATAATAATAATAAATGGAGCCTATAACATTCCTTCACGGCGAGGGGATATCTCGGAGTTTGTACTCTAGCGAATCCATGAGAGTTCGTGTTTTTTTCAAATATTTTAAAATGTTCTAATCACTTCTTCAACTTGTTCAATTTTAGCCTGTAATATGTAATGTTATGATACTATACTAAATTCTACTCCTATAGTTGGTTTTGTCTGCGACATCAGTTTTTATCTCACTTCTCACTATCACTACACTATTCGCTTTATTGCTATGTGCTGCACTTACCTATCCCCCTCCCTAGTCTTCTCCATTTCGCTCTGTCCCTAGTGATCCTCGTCCTCTGGAATATATCTGTTCACATACATTTAGGACGGCCTCTCTTCCTTTTCCCAGTTCGGTCGTCCCACACTGTTGTAATCTAACGGCATGACCTCCCCACTTCCATTTTAGCTCAAGAGGAAATTAAATGACGATGGTGATGATGATGTTTCACATTTTTGTGACCACAAACTTCGTGTAGGTAACACCAGGTTCGTGGAAAGCCTTCTTGGAGTACATCTTGTACTTAAAACAATGGACACCCAATCTTGCAGGCACATTTGTATTTCATATTTGCCTGTGACCTTTTTATGTGATGCTTCGTGCAGGCTGCATAGAATACCCTTCATTGGTATTTGATCTGCCCTTTTTCTTCTCTCGTAGGTCTAGTAGAAGTACATTGTAGGCTTGATTAGATAATAGAAGCACTGTCGTTCACAGGCTTGCCGTTTTGCGTCTTTCCCCTCCTCACAGCTCCTAGCTTTTAGTCTTGCGGATTGCTGGTCCTTACGGCGACGCAGGTCTAACGAATAGGAATAACTTAGATGATAGACAAACTGAAAACAACATAAGAGAGTGGGTTAAACCCTGTTTCCTCTCCTGTGGCTTCCCTGCTTTATCTGTTAAGTTCTCTCTGTTGAGTTCGTATACCAGTCTCTTTCTTTAGACAACGAAAGTTTGTATCTGGGGGACAAAAAAGCTGATGTGTTCCTTTCAGCTGTTCCACAAACAAATTTTTGTTACAGAATATTATTACTTTATTTGTATCACGCAAATTAATTTAAACATTACCAGAATTGAACTTATTAGTTGCTTCTTTGTAAGAAGGAGGTAAATAAGCGAATACACTAAGCTAAAGCAATAGTCAATATTTTAAAAGTTGGTCGCTTAGTGAAACAATTGAAATTCGATTATCTATGCTTGCTAGGAGTAACAAAAGAGACACACACAAAAAAAGATGTCTTCCCGTTTGAGAAAAAGTTTTAAGTAGTTAAAACGAAACCAACAATTCGGAATATCTCGAAAACGGTTAACTCTACAAAAAACAAAAACAAAATGACAAGAACAAAAAACATGTGTATGACATAAATTGTGTGTTTTAATGAGATCTATATTTTTTGGGTAGTAAGTTTTTGGATATCTCTTACGGTTAACCAATTATGCAAAAGTTAATCGAAATTCATCCAGAATGAACAGATCATCAGAGGCTATTCCCAGAAAATTAAAGATATACATCCTGTTTGTTATAAAAATGCCTTAAATATATGTCAATATAGTAAACATTGTTACAGCCATTTTTTGAGAACGTAAAAGTTTTCGAACAATATGCCATGTAAAGGGAAGTTGGGGGTGGGGGATTTTCTAGAAAACCATTTCGTATCGAATCATCGGAAGATAACGAACTTAAATACCAAGTTTGGTATCTAACTGACTTTTCGTTTTTGAGCTATGCTGCACACATAGACACGTTTCTAGAACTATTTTTTTTTATTCAGGGGGCCTCAAAATATATACTTCCGGTGAAATCACGGATCGAATTTTAGGGTGGAATACAAGTTGTAATATAAATCAACTTATATTTAAGCACCAACTTGCTTCGGTGAATGTTTCTAGAAGGCAAATATTTGCATAATTAGCTGAAATGTGTAATTGGTTAGCTGTTCTATATTAGTTTTGTTTGTCATTGTAAAGCAAACTGTTTAATACGTCAGCCACATTATTTTAAGGATGTCATTACATCATTCGTGTGTATTTTGCAAAATGGAAGGATTATATGCTGATGTTTACTGATGGTCAACCTGCCAAAAATCAATAGTAGCACAAAGACAGTGGTTTTAAGTGTCATTAGTGATTGTATTGTGCTTTCAGCTAGGATGTAACAATAATTGATCTAAAATTTCAAAATATCGGTAAGAGGAGGTAAGTCAATGTCAAATGTGCTAAATTCACTACCAGTTTTCTCAAACTATTTAACATATCACATTGACATTTTACAGGTGCAGATGAATGCCTTTTAAGTTCACTGATATACTGTTATACGAGCAATTAGTGCATTTATTAAATAGATTTATCACTTAATTATAGCATTTGATTAACATTTAGCAACAAATACTTCTTTAAACAAAAACCAACCACGTTATTAACACCAAAGGATGTCCAAAAAAAGCGCTTATGGGTTGTTTTTATGAGGAGGTTTAATAAGTCCTCAGAAAAAGATAGAAAAACATGTTATTTTTTGGTAGTTTTTTTTTTCAACATAATCTCTTTTTAGCTCGATACACTTTTCCCAGGGTTTCTCCAGCTTTGGAGGATTTCGGAAGGTCCTCAAACAGGCTTCTGTTTGGAGATACCTCTTCGTTAGACGCAAATCTTTTTCCGCCGAGCCACTTTTTCAAGTTTGGAAATAAAAAAAGTCACTGGAGGCAAAATCTGGTAAATACTGTGGATGATGTAGTAATTCGAACTTTAATACTACGATTTTCGCCATCAAAACTGCGCAGGTGCATCGTTGTGATGAAAGAGAATCTTTTTCTTTGTCAGATGAGGGCGTTTTTTCTTGATTTTTCCCGTTCAACCGGTGTAATAATTATGCATAATGCTGTTGAGTTATTATTATTTCTTTCTGTAAGTAATCAAAGTAGATGATTCCGCGTACATCCCAGAAAACCGAGACCATCACCTTGTCTGCCGATTTCATCACCTTTGTCTCTTTAGGAGCCGGTTCGCCTTTAAAAAAACATATTTCGAATGTACTTTCGTCTTTGTAGTGTAGTACTATATACATGTTTCATCTACAGCTATGTATCGACGCAGAAACTGTCAGGGTTTCGATGGAAAAGTACCAAACCAGCTTCCGTCGATCACACGATTACGTTTATTCTCCACTCAGAGCAAACGCGGCAACCTTCTTGCCGAGATCTTTATCAGACCTAATTTTTGGTGCAACATTGAGAACCTGTACATTGTGATATGCCTTTTTCGCGAATTTTGATTCGTCGATCACTCAAAACCATATCCTGGATTTTGTCAACCATTCCGGAGGAAGTCACTTCTGAAGGACGTCTGGAACGATGCTCATCATTTGTGGATGTACGGCCACGTTTATATTCATTTATCCAATTGTAAATTGTTGCAAACGCAGGAGCATATGTGCCATGAACTTCATTCAACTCGGCTTTTATCTCTTTGGGTTTTAAGCCTTTTAATTATAAGTGTTTAATCACCGAACGAAACTCGTTTTTTTTCCTTGTTTCTAAATAAACACAAGATTGTTGATTCAATCGCCTATGACAACCTTCACGTGATGATATAGCTGAAGCTTTAACTGCCATCTAATAAGAGCCGACGGTTACTAAATGCAAACTTTTTTCGATGCTACGAGTGTAATTTCTAACGCCGCTTAAAGCTTAATTGAGTTATCTTTGGTTTCTGAGAAAAAGAGTTACTTATACCATAAATACAGACAAAAATGGAGAAAACAGGCTCACACATAATTGCACAGAAAGAAACCATGCGTGGAGAGATAGGAACCTTTCATATTTAATGGTGGAATCAATTCCTAGAGAAAAACTCTTAAAAGATGAGATAAAGTTTACTTCTTTGCTCCCGAAATTTAGAAGTTATTATTTTTTTCTACGATGGTGCAGAATTTTAATCAACAAAAAAACTTAAGTGTCATTTTTTAAAACTTTCCTCATTTACTCCCTCAAAAAAGATTATGGTTTGATTGCATGATATGCAGTTTATATCGTTCAGAAAACAAGTAATTTATTAGAAGATGAATGTATAATCACAAAAAGTTTTCATTCGCGAAATTCTTAACGTTGCATTTGGGTCGTCTCATTCGAATATACGATACTCCTCAATACTCTGGGGACCCAGAATGATATGTATCGTGGAATAGGGGAACTTTGATTAGTGGTTTAATTCTGATGGATAATAAAATTGTTTAAAAAATATGCATAAAGGTGCTTATATTTTTTTCCGAATTTTCGCCAAAGACCGGGAACCAAGTATTCATACATTAAACCTCCGCACCATGCGAGGAGGTTTGCGGGCCAAACTTAATACATCACATAGGAAACTCGATTTCACATTTTTACTTTCACTAACACGTATGTACATACAATGTACACAGTCGCTAGAGAAGGTATTGTATTCCCCCCAAATTAGCTGTCGAGATTCCTCCGGAAATATATGTTATGAGGTCTGAAAAACATTTTTTAGAAAAAGATCCGTGTGTGTGCAGCATAGTTCAAAAACGAAAATACCGTTAAAAACCAGACTTGTTATTTATTTTTAGTATCTTTCAAGGATGCCACAAGATTAAAAAAACAAAAAAAGCAAAAAACAAAAATCGCCCATCACAAACTACCTGTTACAGGGAAAAATTTTGAAAATGTTGTTTCCCTTAAAAATGACGAACGATTTTAATTGAATTGCCGTATATTAAAGATATTTACAGCGTAAATAAAATATATATTTTGAATTTTCTGGGAATCCCCCTAATTCCCTCCTTAATCTGGATTGGTTTTGCAGAATTTTGCGTAACGGTTAAAACGGTAATAGATAGATAAAAGCTTAATACAAAAAATGTAGATCTCGTTAAAACACATAATTTATGTCATATACGTTTTACATGTACAGTGCACGACAGTTCACAAGGAACCTTGGTCTGTTACTGGGCCGCTGCGTCCCCCCACCTCGGTCCATGACAAATGTCATGAATGGGGTGCAGTATTGGAGGGTGAGATATATGTTTAACGCCTCGAACCTCCGCCGGCCGGTTAATGCGGTCCTCATGATCTAGAGCCATCAAGTAGCTCCTTAATTGGCCCCCCCCCCAGAGACCTCATGAGGCTGATTGCACACAGATCCAGATCTCCCAGCGGGGAAAAATCCCCACGTCGGTACCGGGAATCGAACCCAGGTCTCCCGCTTGGCAGGCAGTCGCTCATCTTCACTGCTACATATAGTGAGAGGCTGTACCAGGCTGTACATAATGTAATTACTTGGGGAAAAATAATTTGTAAATAGCAGTATGCCCCTCTTATGCGTGCCATGTTCTCAAAAGGAGCAAGAAAAATATGTTATGAAACAAGAAGAGCAATGAAAAGTTAATTATTTACGTTTGGACGTCTTTGGCGGTGTAGAAGACTTGAGGTGTTGCAACAGGGGAAGAAGAAAGAAGGGAAGACTTAGGGTGTGAGCAATCTCCTCTTGCTGCGCGTAACGCATGGAAAAGGGGAAGAAAACTCGGTGCATATTTCCGCACGTTAAAGAGAATTTGTGCGGGGCGTCGCCCCTCCCCAGCAACCTGCTGTGCAACACTCATTACTCATCAGCGGCGTGCCATGTTTGTTTACTTTCACAAGCAAGTAACTTTGCAGTTTCAGTTTTTGTTTCGCTCTTTGCCTTTCAACTTTTCAGGCGCGCTCGATCCCGGAATGTACATCTGGACTGCTCTGTACAGTACTAGATCTTATTTACTTTCAGACAGAAACTAATATATGATTATGCAATTCAGGAAAACATCTTTATTCAAGTCCTACAATAACGCACAATAATTCAAGCAGCATTTATTTAAACACCATGAAGGCCTTGCTTTCAAAGCTACTGACTCTATAATTCTGAAAAAAACAAGTAATTGTAGCAGTTCATACCTACAAAAAAGTTTCTGGGCCTATTATTATTATTGTTATTATTATTATTATTAAGAGTAGTAGTAGTAGTGGTGGTAGTAGTAGTAGTACTATTACTACTATTACTATTGCCCACAATAATATCTTTGGCATCAAAGTGTACCAAATACAATATTAACTGACCTATAATTCACAAAGTATGTGGCTTTGGGATGCCAGGAATAACATTTTTATATCGATTAACCCTTTATCGCAGTTCAATAAGATTTTCTTCTCCTCAAGAATATATTCTTTATACTTTTAAATTAAGGTTTCTCGATTTTTCAGCAGAAGAATAAAACAATGCATCATCCTAAATGTGCTAGTAAAGATATAGATTGTTGACACATTAACATTTTGTATTGAATTATCAGACTAAAAATGCACACTGACTTACATTTTTGCTGAATTTTGTCATAGACACGTGCCGCTGTCATTTTAAGCTAAGGGTTTTGAAGACCATTGAATCAAAATATCAACTTTTAGAATCAGGTCTGTGTGTGTAGACAGCATAGCTCAAAAACGAAAAGTAGACTAAATATCAAATACCAAAAATATCAAACTTGGTATTTAACTTTAGTATCCTCTAAGAATGTGATATGAAGATTTTCAAGAAAATCCTCTCATCCCAAACTACCCTTTACATGGTAAAACTTTCCAAAAGCTTGTTTTTCTCAAAAATGGCTCCAACAGTTTTGATGAAATAAAAGATATTTACATAGCATATATATATATAAGAGATGGACATAAACCTTACTACACAAAAATTATAGAGCTCGTTAAAACACACAATTTGACCGTTTCCTAGATATTACTAGTTATTGGTGTCATTTTTAAACTACCGCCCTTCTCAAACGGGAAATCCTCTTTCGTTTCATGTCTCTCTTGTTTTACCCCTGGTATGCAAAGAGAATCAAATTTCAATTGTTTCACATAGCGACCAGCTTATAAAAATTTGTCTTTCGCTTTAGCCTAGCGCATTCCATTATTTTCTTTCTTCTAATCAATTTCTTAATGATATCTCGATTAGCATGATGTAGATAAAAGTGTAATCTTTTGTAAGAATAGCTTAATTGCAAATCAGGTAGAAAAAGTCATGTGAATGGAACACATCAGATTTTTATTTAGGTATTCTCAAACCGTAAGTTTTATTTGAAATTTCAATATATACTTCCTGATTATTACTATATAAGCAATTATTAGAGAAGATATGCTTTACACATTATTATGCATAAATGCAAAGCAAGCTTGCAGTGTAGACAAAGCAGCAGAAGTGCAGAGGCAATATTCCATATTTAAAGTTTTCTCAAGAAATCAACTGTTTAGCTGTACCAATTCCCCCCGGAGCAGTAGGGGTGCACCTTAGCTGGGCTAGTGCACCATCATCGGTTCTCCATAATGCATTGCAGTTTCCATGTAATTTGATTTGGCGTCTAAGCAGCGAGCATAAATAATTGAAGTGGCAGCGAGAATGCCGCTGCCGTACATACGCACATCGACCGATCTGTCCTGGTTGCCATGGATACAGCATCTCCCCCCTCACAGTAATTAGATGGGGCTCCCATACCTGCGCCAGCGTTCTTTCCCCTCAAGTGATGCGAATTAACACAAACGTGAGCAGTTTAAATATCCTGCCGATTTCACACCTTATGTTTATCCTGGCTCCCCTTATTTCATTATTTCTATTTCAGTTGCGAATTTGAGAGACTCACAGATCCGCAATTTGGGGAGGGGGTTGTGAAATCGTTTACGATGGCGTATTTGTTAAAGGGTAAATCACAATTTACGGTGCTCTGTATAACTCTGAAATTTAAATGAAATTCAGAAGGTTTTGCCCTGGACGAGCGTCTACTTTTTCTTATTTTGATTGAAAGTGTCGTTAAATTATTACAACTACATTCATTTTATCGATGAATGAACTTCAGAAAGCGTGAAATTTGTTTATAAGGCAGAATACATTATAAAATTATCAAGGGAAGGAATTTCTGCAGATAAAAACATTTCTTAATTATAAAAATTCCAGCAAGTTCTTTATCTTTACTTTCTGTAGTTCTTATGTTCAATATACATAGTAGGTAGAGAAGGTATTTCATTCACTCAACAATTAAATGCACGTTTTGGGGTCCCTTATATAAAAAAATAGTATTTTCGGGAAAAGGCCCGTGTGCGTGAACACAATAACTCAAAAAACGAAAAGAGCTAAAATACCAAATTTGTTATTTTAAATTTAATATCTTTTGAGGAAAATCATCCATCCCAAACTACCCTTTTCATGGAAAAAAAATCGATAATTTTGACTTTCCAAAATGGCTGAAACGATTTTGCATAAAATATTATATATTAAAGATTTTTACGTGGCAAATAAAATATATATCTTAAATTTTCTGGGAATAACCTCTGAAGACTTCTTCATTCTGGATGAGTTTTGCATATCTGGTAAACCGTAAGAGATTGTCAAAAATTACTACGCAAAACATTTATATCAATTTATGTCATATACACTTTTTTTCGTGGAGTGGACCATTTCCGAGACATTCGTTGTTATTGGTTTCAGTTTTAAAATACATACTACTTTACTCATACGGGTATTTGTCAAGTCTGGCCATACAAAGAAACGGATTTGAATCACTTGGTGACCAAATTTTAAAAGATTTGACTATCTCTTTAACGATATTGTCTCATTTCCCTTCTACATATAAGGAAGTGACTAATACGACCATTTTTGCTATCTTCTGTTTATCATGACTAGCACGAAGTAAGGATCAGCTTTTGTAAGAATAATATGTTGTAGAATAGCTAGAGAAAAACATGTGAATGAAACATATAAGATTTTTTAAAAACTGTATGATATATTGAAGATGCGTTAAATCTCGGTTTTAAGTTATTAGGCATGGTCGCCTTCTTAGCTGAACCATTCATTTAATCAGAGGGTATCGCGCTTTGTCATCACTGTACTGTGGTTGGTGTGATGCAGGGCAGATACATTTTACCATTGTATGTAGTAGCATACCATTTTTTATTTCTCTTTATTTTTTTATTGTGTTTAACGCCCTCTTTTACTACATATAGTACTGCAGGAGCAGACATTGAATGAAGATGGATGACCGATGGAATGCGATGGCGGGGGAAACCGGAATGGTCTAACCACTTCGCCACGACTGGCCTGTTTTAGGTTATTTAATACCCAGTTATTGAGGGGAAACTAGAAAAGGATTGGTTGGTAGAAAGGGTTTGAAATCGCGACCTCCCGAAGGGGCGCCACATGCGCTGCCGCTAAGCCAGGCTCTTCCAACTCGGCTCGCCTGAGTCAAAGCACTCATGCGTACTCAGCCAAAGACCTCGGAGCTCGGCTGAAGGACGAGAGTGTTAGCCATTACGTTATTGGGTGCAGGTTATACCACAATACTTGCGTCTTGTTACTTGATTTCCAACACTTGGTTCAGCCGTTACGATAGCCCGCCTGCCCTCAATACTCTACTGTATTGCAGGTACACCTCCAAGAGTCGTGAGTACCTCGCTGTTCTTTTGAAGTACACCTGGTGACGTAAAAAATAAACATATCTACAGTACAAAACATTTTGAGAGTTTTCATCATTCTGAAAATAAGCAGGTACGCAACTTTCATTCCTTCTTCCTTCTAATTCAGAACTCTTCCGGTTTATGAAGGAATCTAAAAGCGAACAGTTCTTCCGGATATTTCATACTAAAACTCACTTTTATTTTAATTCGAAAAGTATCGAATAATAATAAAAATGGCTGTACATATAGGTTCATATTGAGTACGTTGTAAGTGAAATAGCCATTGCTTTTCTTTTGCTTTTGAGGGCGTTTTCATTTGTCAGCAGTCACCCTGTATTCCCATCTTCCATACTTTACGGTCTTGTGAGGTCTGCTTCCTTCAGATTATGTGTTTCATCATTTGGACTACACCAGACTTGCATAATGCTCTCAGACGTCCGCTTTTGGGGGGGGGGGGTTCAGAAAGTGATCATTGAAGGAACGTCTTAGGCTGTCTCTCGCAGTCCATTCTATTGTGGCACCTATACTATTGTAGATTCGTCTTTTCATTCTCTCGTTAACGGATTCCTCCATTTCCATTAGCTGTCTAACAATCTTCGTTGCTCCTCCTTTTAAACCTAAATATCCTGGCCCCTCTTCGGATTCCATCCATCTCTACTGCTTGCACTCTGCTTTTCTGCCACTCTACGAGCGTCCAATCTATGGGGCATAAGTTAAAATACTCTCAATGAAGGTTTGAAGGATATTTTCTTTGTCTTCTAAGATTCCTACTCCATAGAATCCCATTCAGCATTTTTATTGAGATTAAAAAAGTCATTATTTGCTTGTATTAATTCTGTTTGTGAGTGTACAGTTACATACAAAACATTATACTGATACAGTTTCAGATGATCTGAAATTTCAAATAATATTTCCCTTTTACATTGCTGATTTTCTGCCCTCCTTGTTTTCTGAACCACTGATACAAGCGCAACCTATTTCTACTATTCCCACGCTTAGGATGCAATGCCCCTTGTCTCCTATCGGTTCAGCTACTATTATGTTGTTCAGACCCAAGTAGCAAACTTTTTTGTTTAATTTTACTCCCGTGATATTTGTTTTGATAATACAAAAGTAGAATATCTGTGCAAACAGGCAAAAATATTTCTCCTAATTGACATGTTGCCAGCTGACTCACCATCTTGACAGAAATCTGAACATTTGTATGATTAGAAATATGTTTTCTTTTCTAATTATGGACAAAAAGTAATGAACTTTAAAAAATCTACTATAGTTTTTTTTTTATTGTTTCATTTATATAGGCCCCTTAAACATCTCATATCGGGGGCTTTGCATTAGAAACAACTTGTTGTCTGTAGGTTCTTTACGTTGGATTTAAATCGTTTTATTCTCCTCAAACACTCACATTCACTCTCACATACATACTTCCGACGCTGTGGGGGATAGACAATAATTCTGGTTAAAGAAAACGAACCCGGGACCTCTGGTGAGAAGTCAGCTCGTTGACAAACTCGACTACGGAGGCAGTCGCTATAGTTTTATTTGAGGACAAAACGTAGTCATTTTCTATTAATTTGTGTTACAGTTTCAAATAATTATTATAACATCTTGCATACTGGATTTACACATTGCATACTTCTGGAAAACACTGGAGATTCTGGTGTACGGCTTAAGTTTTGCGAGATGAGAATCTCGTGCCAATACAGGATCGATTTTCTTATTCTATTTAAGGAGCGTTACCATGGAGTGACCTTTTATTGTGGCCGCAACGTGACCAAGGTCCCTCATGAATGATACACACAAATAAAGAAAGCACGTCAGCACCATGTGTGCAAATTACATGTCGAACTGGTCACGCAAATTTTCCATCTTATTTTTAGCCATCTCTCTGCTCGAATTGGCTTATAGAATCGATTTGATTGTCATGAGACGTATTGGGGCAATCCCTGATCTAGATTCTGGCTTTGACTGCTGCCAAAAAAAATTAATTGGAATGCCTCATGGCGAGTCTATTGAATACCTAGTTTGAGACAGATCAGAGCAGGCTGTTGAGCATCTCATGGAAAGTAGGCTTATAGAAGGCAATTAGGGTAAGAAAAGTTGGGGCGACAAAAAACTGCGGAAAACCCTATCCATAACAACATATTCTCGTGTCTATTTCGTACGAAAGTTTTTTTTTTCTATTCTTAATAATAATAATAATAATATGTTTTCGAAGCGGCTGCAATATTCATTTTGCTGGAGCTATATAGACCCAAGGTATTAAATGTTTAATAGGAAGATATTCTTCTGGCGTGAGTTCTATCTACTTCACCTTGTTTCATAGTTCATGAAGCTCACCCTGAAAGATATTCACAGGCTATTCATAGATAATTCAATGATATACATGTCCCTCCCAGGGCCACGACAGAGCACAAAGGGCTGCTGGCCTATGTTCCAGGGGGGGCCCTATGTAGTGGTACCTTTATCTTGACTTTTGTGTAGCGGTAGCGTAATTTTATCTTTCGTGATTCGAGTGGGGTTGAACTTTGAACTTCGTTTTTTATCGCATTTCTATACGATAAAGGCATTCATGCTTCCAAACTAATTTGGAATTTTAATAACTGTACCAACTTTTTTATTTTATTTATTTATTTTTTTTTGCTAATATATATATATATATATATATATATATATATATATATATTCTAAATAGATAAAACTAAATAGGAACATAATTAAGGTTTAAAGAATGGGATGGGGCCCCCAGTCACTGAGGTACACACTATACATAGAATCCTGTGGCCATTTGTGTCTTATGTGAGCCCAGGGGAGGGTTCTACTTTCGATGAATTAGATGTTGCTCTCTTTTGCAGTGATTTAGCCAAAAACGAAGAGATGTCATTGTTTCAGGCACGACATGTGCCAAAAAGACTATTTTTTCTCTCTGTATGAAGTTCTAAGATTAGAGGGAGAATTTCCTATTTATATATGTATGCTGTACCATGAAAGTATAAATTAAAGTTTCTCGATTATTCGTGCACCATCCACATTACCCCGGTCCTCATGACCGCGCTCGCTCAAGTGCTTAGTGGCGCAGGGAATCGCGGTTTGTGTCCCGCCTTGGACATGGGTGTTTGTGTCTATATCAGTCATTCACTCTGCCCTGATGGCCAATTAGGTCACGTCTGAAGGCCAATATGTGCGAGTAAAGAAATCGGAAGTATATCGTAGTTATTGCCGATTAATATTATTTGTACACTGTTAAATATGATTTCGTCGATTATCGTTTACTTACGGAACGACTGAGGCAAGTGTTACTGCATATATGATAGAACTAATCTACATGTTTTGTTATCTACACTTTCTTCCTTAGGCGCCTCGTTTCCCAAAAGTTAGCGTTTTCTTTTGTAAAAATCGTGATTTTTGCCGAAATTACACATTGGACGCTTGAACCAATCACATCCCATTGATACTTCATGTGATAAAATAATAACATCTACAAATACGTTTCACAGTCCTTCCCTTTAAGCAGTTTGCAAACACGGCGTATGTATTACTTTCAAACTAGTTGGGGCGGATTGCCGCAGACAGGGCATCTGAAGCTGCTCTTTTCTTCTATTCTAATTTGGAGCTGTGTCTACAGTCGGCACAATGTAAGAGAAATGTTAGTGTTTATATATAATCTCTCCTTTTCCCCGACGAGTGATGTATCTGTAAGAAAGTGGTTACACTGCCCTGCTGTTGCCAGACGAGACACAGATGCCGCTGCTCGTAGCCAAAAATGTTTACGTACACTTGTGCAGCAAGCCACTTTACCGCTCACGGAGGAAAACACATCCTCTTATATCCAAGCTTGTGTTGTTTTACGTCCGTTGTAAGGAACAGCGAAGAGGAGTCTTCTGTCAGCACATGCAATCTGGGGCTGTGAACACGGCGTCTTTGATGAGTAAAGAGCCCGAGATTTTAGGCACCGCTTTTGATTTTTACTTTCTCTACTCGTACTATGTGCATAGTGTATAGAGGTGGTATTGTATTGCACCCAAAAGTTCGATACCGATATGTTTTGAGACCCCCTGAATCCAAAAAAAAGCATCTTTAGAACAAAATATCCGTGTTTTTGTGTGTGTCTGCGCAGCATAGCTGAAAATCGAAAAGCCCGTTAGTTACCAAATTAGTATTTAAGTTCAGTATTTTCCATGGATGCAACACAAAGTTTCTCAAGAAAATCTCCCCTCCCCCAACTACCCTTTACATGGAGAAATGTTCGAACATTTTGATATTCTCAAAAATGGATCTAACGATTTTGATTAAAATATCTATATTAAAGATATCTACATGATAAAATGTATATCTTGAGTTTTCTGGGAATAGCCTCTGAAGACATCTTTATTCTGGATGAATTTTGTGGAATTTTGCATCACTGGTAAACCGTAAGAGATAGACAAAAACTTACTATATAGAAAATTTAGAGCTCATTAAAACACATAATTTATGTTATATACATTTTTTTCGTTGAGTTGACCGTTTTTGAAATATTCCTTGTTATTTGCTTCAGTTTTAAAATACACTTTTCCATACGGGAACTTGTCAACCTCTGGCCACGCAAAAGAAGCAGATTTCAATCCCATAGCAACCTCATTTTAAAACATTTGATTGTCGGTTTAGCCTAATCCATTCCCTTATTTCCCTTCTACTTATAAGGAACTAAGTAATAAGACCGTTTCTGCTAATGTATATCGTGACTAGCATGAAGTAAGCTTATTAACAATAATTTGTTGCAGAGATGTAGAGAAAGTCATGTGAATGGAACGCGTGAGATTTTTTTTCTACATAGTCATCTTTGGAAATCGATATAGAAACAGATTTGAAAAATGCGCTGCCGAAGCTCTTACCTCTGCGCTAGGGTAGCGTATTCTCATTAAACTCTCTCATCTGATTCCAATTTGGCGTTAAGCCTTCAAGGCGCTCTCAAATACTTGACATCATCATGCCTCAAAGGCACTTGAAATGTAAGTGCTTTTAATAGTAAAGTTGTACTTCATAGTGTTTGTGTGTAGGTTCTAATTGTGTAGCTTAGCGGAATGGGCAACGACATTTGCAGCAGAAGGTCTGTCGTTCTAGTCCCTTCTGTGGTATTTTCCAATTCTTACTCAACTTTTCAGCTTATTGGAAATTCTAATGTGAAATAATTTTAGTACCAAACGTGTTTTCAAGTCAAGCTGAAAGTTACTTATAATGTGAAAACCACCAGTTCATCCAAAAGAGACCGTTGCTAGCATTCGAGAGGTCGCGAGTTCTAATTCTGAATAGTGACCAATGTTTTTTCCATATTTTTTTTTTTTTCGTAGATTTCCTCACTTGTTAGAAAATACGGATTGGATATTGCAATGCCGTCAACAAAAGTTACTCATTCAGATAAAATAAAGTAGAATAAGGTATATCTGTGAAATGTCACCAAAATTACTTAAGTTGCTATTACAGTTAAGCTACTAAAGCCATCATGATATTTTAATCAAATTTGTTACAGCCATAAAAAATCTCGAAAATTGTTCCATATAAGGATAGTTTAGGGTGGAGGAATTTTGTTGAAACTTGATGTCGCTTCTTTGGAAGGCATTGAACCTAAACGCCAGGATTGGTATTTATCCAAAATTTCGTTATTGATTTCTGCTAGTCACAGACGAACACAAACGTTTTTCTAATTTTTTTTTGTTCGGGAGACCTCAAAACATACATTTCTGGTGAAATCTCGACATGGATTTTAGGTGGAATGCAATATTTTCCGTAGATGCGACACGAAGATTTTCAAGAAAATTTCTCCACCCTAAACTACACACTTTACATGGGAATTTGTATTTAGCATCTGTTTTCTTAACGATTTTAATGGCTGGTTCTTAACGATTTTAATTAAAATGCTTTAAAACTTATCGTCTAGCAATACCCAAATAAAACCACTTCTGTAAATATGTATCCTGTTTAGTACTATACAGGAGTGAGAATAGTTTGTTGCAGAATTCTTAGAGGACATCATCTGAAGGTAACTTGACTATTGCTTTAGCGCACTTATATCCTTCTTGCAGCTACACCGGGTTTGCAGATGTATAATAAAAATCTGATGTGCTCCATTCACATGATTTTCTCTACATCTCTGTAACAAATTGTTAATAAGCTTATTCTTCTATCTGTTTAATGCTAAAACGTTAGAAGAAACGGTCTTATTACTTAGTTCCTTTATAAGTAGAAGTGAAATAAGGGACTAAACAGACAGTTAAATGTTTTAAAATGTGGTTGCTATGGGATGGAAATCCGTTTCTTTGCGGGCCAAGCGTTGACAAGTTCCCGAGAAAAGTAAGTAGGTATTTAAAACCGAAATCAATAGCGAGGAATATCTCGAAAACGGCCAACTCCACAAAAAAAAAAAAAAAAAAAGTATATGACATAAATTTTGTGTTTTATCGTGTAGTAAGTTTTTGTCTATCTCTTACTGTTTACCAGCAAAATTCAATAAAAATCATCCAGAATAAAGAGAACCTTAGAGGCTATTCCCAGAAAATTCAAGATATACAGTTTATTTGTCATGTAAATATCTTAAAAATGAGAGATTTTGATCAAAATCCTTACATCCATTTTTGAGAAAATCAAAATTTTCGAAATTTTTTACATGTAAAGAGTAGTTTGGCGTAGGGGATTTCTCTCAAAATGTTCGTATCGCATCCCTAGAAGATACTAAACTTAAATGTCAAGTTTGGTATTTTCCGACTTTTCGTTTTTGAGTTATCGTGCTCACCGATAGACACGCACATACGACCTTTGTTTGAAAATTCTTTTTTATTTTATACAGGGAACCCTAAAAGGTGTATTTCCGGTGAAATTCTCGCTGTCGAATTTTTATTGGAGTGCAGTGTTGTAGAGAAAGTAAAACTGTGTCTAGTGTAAACATGTTAGGTTAATGAAAGATATGTGACATGGGCGCCAGGCTGCGAGACAGCAACGTAAACGGTTTTTGCGACCTCACAATACTACTTTCTTGGAAAACAATTATTCTTCATTTCACCTGATTAAGCAGACCATATTTTCTACTTCCGGTGTTATTTGAAACCCATGGCAACTTTACTCCGTCCATTGTCAAGTGTGCTTAAGTTTCAAAGGAGTTTGTAGTGGTCACATTGACATTTTCCAGTGTGCGTATTGCTTGTGACAGGTTTCAATAGTAGTTTTCCTTCTGGCGAACACGCAAATCCTGCGGTCTGTGACCGAGAGGCCCTTCAAATCTCCAAACCATGTCATCTCAACGGCACGTATTGATGAAACACAGCAGGAGGTGTATATGCGACCCCAGGGTCACCGAGTAATTATCACGAGATGTGTCTCTGTGCATCTTATCGAGCCGCTGCTGATTACATTGCCAATCACATCGCCGTTGGAGCGTAATACACGATACGAGCACATTGTTGTACCTGCATACTCTGGGGTTCTCAACAACTCCTGCTTCAGGCAATACTCAGCACAGAGAGTTTCATTTCCCACAAGTAAATCATCCCTGCTCTGACATCCTGAGGAAATGCTCTCCATTGCCCCATTTTACATACTAACAGTCCATTATTTTTTTACCTATACATACTTTAAAAAGATCTTATGTGTTCCATTTCTAACTGTTCAGCAAACACATTATTCTCATAAAGCATTGTGTTATCTAATTGAGATAAACATCGACAGAAAGTATCTTATTATTTGTTTATTTATAAGTAGGAGGGAAATGAGGGAAAACACTAGACTACAGCAATAGTCAATCTTTTAAAAACCAGTCACAATGTGAAGCAACTGATATTCGGTTCTCTTTGCATGAATAAAAACAAGAGAGATGAGAAACTAAAACTGACTTGCCGTATGAGTGTAGATAGTTTAAAACTGAAACCAGAAACAAAGAATATCTCGGAAACGGCTAACTTTACAATAAAAAAAAAATCTGATGTGTTCCATTCACATGCCTTTCTCTATCTCTCTGTAACAAATTGTTGTTAATAAGCTTATCTTTTATTTATTTCATGTTAATCGAGGAAAATTAGCAGAAATGGTCTTATTCCTTGCTTTATTGTAAATACAAGCGAAATAAGGGAGTACCATAGGTTAAAGTGAAAGCCAAAAGCTGGTTGCTATGTGACTGATGTTCCTTTGTTTGTGTGGACAGGAGTTGACAAATTCCTGTATGAGAAAAGCATTTTCACAAAAAAGGTCCGTGTGTGTGTGTGTGTGTGTGTGTGTGTGTGTGTGTGTGTGTGTGTGTCCGTGTGTCTGTGAACACGATAACTCAAAAACGAAAAGTCGGTAAAATACCAAACTTGGTATTTAAGTTTAGTATCTTCCAGGGATGCGACACGAAGATTTTGAGAAAAATCCCCCCACCCCCAACTACCCTTTACATGGAACTTTTTTCGAAAATTTTGATTTTCTCAAAAATGGCTCTAACAATTTTGATTAAAATTTCGGGTATTAAACATATACAAATGAAATGTATATCTTGAATTTTTTGGGAATAGCCTCTGAAGAGTAGTTTATTCTGGATGAATTTTATTAAATTTTGAATGACTGCTAAACCGTAAGAGATGGACAAAAACTTACTGCACAAAAAATGTAGAGCACTTTAAAACACACAATTTATGTTATATACATTTTTTTCGTGGAGTTCGTCGTTTTTGTGACATTCCTTATTTTTGGTTCCTGCTATGAAAAACGTATACTTTTCTCATACAGGAACTTGTCAACTCCTATCCATATAAACAAAGGAACTTCATTGACATAGCAATCAGCTTTTGACTATCACTTTAACCTACGGTTGTCCCTTATTTCGCTTCTACTTACAAGGAAGCGAGTAATAAGACTATTTCTGCTAATTTTTTTCTGATTAGCATAAAGTGAATAGAAGTATAAGCTTTTTAAGAATTATTTGTTGCAGGGATATGGAGAAAGACATGTGAATGGTACACATCAGATTTTTTTTGATATTATGGACCCTAAAACATATATTTCCGGTGAAATCTCGGTATCGAATTTTTGGGTGGAGTGCAATGCCTTCTCTATACACTATGTACATAGTGCGTATAGAGAAAGTAAAAATGGGTAAGTGCCACTATTGACTTTGGAATTTCTACTGAGCATAAATTCTTAGTGCTATTGAATGTGATTCAATGCTAGAGCTATGGAAGTACCTAGAACATGTGCCATATAACCCAGTTCGATCCTCGGTTTTGAACGAGTTGCCTAGAGGATAAGGTTTTTTTCCTAGATTTTTCCCTTATCTTCAGTAACTCTCATCTCAACGGATTACGTTCGTATTTGGGTTTTATTTCATTCATTCTCTCTGTAGACCTTAACGTGCAGAATTCTTACTCAGTATAAAGCGCAAACCTCAAAAGCGTACAGTGGTATTTTACTTCTAAAGAACTTGAATCAGTTGCCTTTCTAAAATACGAAGTCATCAAACCAATATCCTACATGACATGGTGTTGACGTCATAAGAGTTTATGACTGTAAACTCCATCGATTGCAGAGAGATTTGCCTTCGGTTTGCGTCATGCTACGTCAGAACTGTTGCGATAGATTCACCTTTTTGATTATTCGTCCCTAATATGCAAACATAGCAAGAAACAGTTTCCGTTCCTTCTCGCCATGAAAAAGAAGGTAGGATAACCTAGATATTCCCGTACACTTTTGAAGTTTTCTTTAAGTTTGGTATCAAACGTTAGTGATTAAAAATCTCGTGTTTAACGCTGTAACATCGTCTGCTATAATACAGAGCAGAAACTGCAACTTAAAAATATGGTTCCGTTCACATGACTTTTTCTAGCTATGCTGCAACAGATTATTCTTACAAAACCTGATTCTTCTCTCTACTTCGTGATATCAAGATAAACAGAAAATAGCAGAAATTGTCGTATTAATTACTAAGTAGAAGGAAAATAAGGGAGTGCACAAGGCTACAGCGATAGCCAAATCTTTTAAAAGCTGGTTGCTATGTGATTGAAATTCGAATCTTTTCATGGCGGAGAATTACATTCTCATATGAGAAACGTTTTAAGTATTTTAAAACTGAAACCAATAACAAAGAATATCTCTGGAAAATATGTAAAAAAAAAAAAAAGTATACGTCATAAATTGTGTGTTTTAACGAAATCCACATTTTTGTGTAGTAAGTTTTTGTCTATTTTTTACGATTTACCAGTTATGCAAAAGTCACCTAGAAAATTCAAGATATACACTTTGTTGTCATATAAGTGCGTTTAATATACGGCATTTAAATCAAAATGGTTAGGACTATTTTAGACAAAATCAAAAATTTCGAAATTTTTCCCACATAAAGGGTAGTTTGGGGTGGGAGAATTTTCCTCTAAATCTTCGTGTCGCATCCTTAAATACCAAGTTTTACCATATTTCGTTTTCGAATTATTGGTTCACAGACACAAATGCGCATACACACCTTTCTCCAAAACTACTTTTCAAATACAGGAGACCATGAAACGTGTATTTTCGATTAAATCTCGGTATCGAAGTTTTGGGTGGAATACAATGGCTTCTCTATCTACTATGGACATTGTACGAACGTGTTAAAGAAAGTAAAACTGCATCAAAGGAATGACAATTTCTTAAATAGAAGACCAGTAATAAATGACTAAATAATAAACTCCGAAAAATGCAAAATAAATGTAGCTATTTCGTTCACGTTAAGGCGAAACATTTATGCCTCATGCGACATTTTCTGCGATGTTTTGAGGGAAACAGATGACCATTCATCAACTTCCGATCCTTACTGATTACTAGTTTCTCCTATATTTCTGGTATGGTTTATTGTTTTCTGTATTGTCAACATGGGTCGTGGAATGCACACGCCGTTTTATACAATTAGGTAAAACTTTGAGTCAGGACGGGGATTTTAACCTCCTCCCAGATGTGAGCCCCAACGTTATTACTGAGTTATGTTAGTTATTAAAATAGGAGTTTTCTTAGTGTGCTTTATCATTCCTCTTAAGAGAGAAATGCTGTTTTAAAGCTCTCGATAAAATGGATGAAGTGCTGAGAAAGAAACAAAGAAATGGAAGGAGGATGCATTTTCTTAAATACTGTGTGGCTATAGAAACAGCAAAGAGAAAAGTAGTTGGTGTTTATCTTCTTCACCTTGACTGGGTAACCTTCAAGGCTATAGAGGTGCATGCACCCGACAACTGGTCAGCCTTTCCAATGTATAACCACGAGTTTGTCGGCTTTTGTTCTGCGAGATCCTTTGTGCGTCAGAGCATGCTCAAGCTCTCTTATCCTAAGCGCCCAAGTGTCGGGTTTTATATATTGACAATAATTTAATAAAATCATATAAAGTTCGGAAAATATTTGTTTGGGGACGCTCAAATTGCAGCTCCCATTAAAAACCCCAGGTTCAAGGCCAGCAGGGGAAGAAACCCAGAACAAAATGTTTGAATTATGTCGGTCCCGTGATTGTGTTGCTAAAAGTATTTAGTGACGTGGGAGGCCCGTCTGCATGTGTCTGGGGTGGGGTACCGCTCCTGCTTGGCCACAAACATCACAAAACTATACCAATTTTGGGGAAGGGAAGAAAACACACAACAAAACGGAAAGAAGCAGGACAGTAGGAGAGAGGGTTAGAGATAAATATTGGCTCTCTATAAAATCAAAGGTTTACGGTCCGACTAAAACGCACATCTGAACTATCAATGGACACAGATAAACTGATAACATAATTTTCTGCCCATTTATCATTTCATTTTCAAAAGATGTATTTATTTTAGTGTTTCAAACTATAGACGACTGAAGGTGCGACAATGCGTGGCGGTTTTTCGACGCTGTGTTCGAGCAATTACTATACGTCAAACTGCTGTTTCTTCTTCTTCTTCTTCAATCCAGCCATATCCCTAATTTTTTTATTTTATTTTATATATCTTCCTTAAGTAGAATTGGCTGCAAAAAATGCTGTTTTTTCTACTGAATGTTCGACGTCTGTAATTTAAGATCTCGATATGCCACATAGAAGTTAAAATTTTTTAGAAATTATTTTCCAAGTTTTACAATAATTTCACACGCTTTTTTTTTAATATTTTAGTAAATTAGTATCAGGAGGGAGAAAATGACTTAAATAGAACAACAGAAACACACCATAAACGCCCATGCACAAGGCGGGACTCGAACTCACGATATCCTGCGCCACGAATCACCAAAACTGGACACTTTAACGAGGGCGGTCATGAGGACTGGACTTCACACGCTTGTTTGCCAAAAACCGGATTTGGAGACAGCAGATATTAAATTGTTCTGTAACTATAAACCAATATTTGTTTCGTTGAAGTAAAGAGTGAGCTATAAACGTTTGACTAGCCTTATTTGTGGTGTATGGCGCTGGAAACCTATCAAGTATATGGTATATGATTTTTAAAGATGTTTACACGACAAGTTTGAAAGCAGTTTAGGTCTCTGGAGGTATATCTTTAGTGTGTGAGTCACAGTTAGTGCATTATATAATCGTGTTCTATATTGCTTTTTGTGTCTTAAATGCTTACCTACTGTGTTTAGGAGGCCAAATTTCAAAACTAAATCGAACAAATGATTCCTACTAAAAGTGTTTTTCATGTTGAAGTTTCGTGGTAAGCTACGAAATGTAGTATTTCCTTTGTTCTACAGTAAAAAAAAAAAAAACACACACACACAGACACTTTTATAATGTTTTGCTTAGTTGTTGTTTATTAGTATTTTTTCTTACTCGCATGTGCGATTAATTTACGAGAAAGTTGCTCGCAATATGCATGATGTCGCACAATTTTCAGAGAATAATTGAATCATTCAGAGCAGGTGGAATACCAGGTGTCCTATATTTGACGTAAGCAGATATTCCTTGGCGCCTTTAAAGAGTTGCAGAACTGAATGCAGCTGTTTCAAGTTAAAACCTGCCAGTGGAGTATTGTGCGAGCGACCTACTTACAGTCTTCGCTTATAGCAGGACGTGTAAAACGGCCACTCTCTCCAGTACTCCACTGGCAGGTTTTAACTTGAAATATCCCCATTATATTCTGCAACCCTTTTAACGGACCAAGGAATATCAGCACACACCAAATACGGGGAAGTGGGCCGCCTGCTGTATCATGTTTTTCGGGTTTTCAGTTTTATTTTAATGAATTTTCATTAATTCTACCTAAATACTACAGCATCCTTTTATGAGGATAATGATCCTCGGTATTTTGTAATGACATTTAAATATTTATGTATCTGATAACAATAATTTTGCCGAGTTTAGTTTCTAAGTTTCTTTTCTCCACTTAAAGAAAAAACCTTAATCTTAGTTCTTTTCTCCACTGGCCACTTCAATTTTTTCCTAGCATTAGTGTAAACATTTCTCAAAACTCTATAATGATTCTTAGTAAGTCAAATGTTTTCGGAATCCTGTTTGGAACGGAAAATATGTCCGTTGCGGTGCGAAACATTGACGATGATGAAGCACATCGGGAGGAAGTCTTGTGGCAACAGAGCAGAGCGTTTCGCCTACCTTGAGGGCATCATCAGGCTGCAGATGACACACTCATGGAAACTGAGTTGCATGTCAGAGCTACATTATCTAAATGACGACGATATAATTGTTAAAGGCGCACTCGTGAAAGTCCAAGTAATGATGTTGCCGCCACGCTTCAGTACACGCGCACAAAAGCAAGCAACGCATGAGGTCGAGGGAGGACAGTTTTACGCAAGAATTCGTGAATGGAGGAGGAGGAAAGCAAAGCGAACCGCTTTCACCGGCATCTTCACTAAGAGGATCCATGTCGTTTTCATTGTTTTCACTCAGCCTGCCATGCGAGCGAGCAATTTGAAGAGTAAACAGGTGCAACAGGAAGCTCTTTGGTCGTTGCCGACATACCTAAACTCTTATGGGAGGGATTAAATATGCTTTAATATTCGAATACGTTCACAGAATCAAATCACGCCCACTGGTCGGAGCTTCGCCTGAATAAGTCGGCTATTTGATATGACCTTGATCTCCCATTTACAACCGTTGCGGAATATTTCAAGACGTTTTAAGAGTTGTACTTATGTATTTCGAGGACAATTTAAAATAACACATACTTGTAGCTTCAAAAAGTTACTAAATTCTCGGAAGAGTTGAATTTGATCAATTGTTGATGGGATTCTTAAATACCTCCTTGTTTTCTTTAACTATTTGCTTACCTTTGCTGATTCAAGAAACGAAAAAGGAATCTACGTAATAAAGTTAATAGTTGGAAGCAATGTGCACTTAGATGGGTATTTTAACCTCACTTTTTTTCTCAAAATTTACTTTTTAATGTTAATAAGACCCGTAAGAAATGCATCCCAACAAAATACAGGAAAAAATTCCATCTTAGCAGCGATAAAATGGCGACTAGTATAACACCCAACAAAACAGTATTGAAGACTGCCTCCGTGGTCGAGTGGTCAGCGAGCTGACTTCTCACCCGGAGGTCCCGGGTTCGACTCCCGGCTAGAATGGGGAATTTTTCTTTAACCAGAATTATTCCCTATCCCCCATAGAGTCTGGAAGTATGAATGTGTGTGTGTTTAGTAATATAAAGTTTAACTTAATGTTCTGAACATACAGTTTCACAAGTGAAAACCCCCGATATGACCATTGATGTTAAAGGGGGCTATACAAATGAAACAAAAAAACAAAAAAAAAACAGTATTGCGTTTTATCGTAAGTACAAATCTACATATAAAGTTCTAAGATAATCCTTTCGGTGTGTAATTGTGCTTTAGATATTTTAAGGTTATTTATTCTTCTTACAATATTTATATATATGTGCATAAAAGTGGTATTTGCGTTAAGAGGAGTTTTTAAATTTTACGTATTTTAATAAATTAGAACAAACTAGTACTGCTCCTGGCATCGCATTTTTGTGCTTGTACAGTGATTAAGTTGCAGGGATATTCCAATTGTTTTTCTCAGATATTAAAGCTTATAGAATACAAATTTCGAAAAAGTGGCTGCTATAAGTGTCATCAATCCACTACTACTCTAAACTGTGTGCTGCGCCTAAGCCGTATAAAATTATGTTCACATACCTATTTATTAATGTTTACATTAAAAGTCAACTCTATAGTTAACATTAGATTAACTCTTAAGTAAAATGTTATAAATAGCAGTGTTGAGAACTCTGACAGAATGTCTAAAACGAGAATGTCTCAGCATCTTATACTTCCAATTTGTTGTATTATATTAGTCCTGTTTTTTTTTCTTTATTTTTGTCTTTAATTTTATGACCATTAATACCTTATGTAAGAGGATTTTATACTTTTAATTTAGGTTTCTTTTTAGTTTGTACAAACATAGGTGTTTATACAGTAATGTTGGCCGGTTGATCTTCCAATTCTAATTATGCATTATTATTCCCAACAAAACAACTTAAGGGAAATTTACAGTTTCAAGAAAACACGTATGGTGATATAAAAAGCATGCTTCATTCCACATCATATCAATGTAACATTGTAAAAGTTAACTGAATATTCAAAACCGAACCAGGTTCTTTTCTTCTTTTTATGTTTTATATATAAGATTCTCAGTAAATATTACTATGACTTTCAAGTGACATTTTTTTTTTCGCGAATATATTCAACATGTCACTGTGACTAAAAATACTGTTTAATCAGATCATTAAATACAGCTGCTGCGCAAAATTATATTTTAATGTTCGTTACTACAAAAACAAGAAGTCAGGATTCACTTTACCCGCTCTGCTCATAACATCTGTTCAAGATTCGCTATGCAAGGTAAGATATTTGCTCGAGTTCAAATTAGGAAATATTGAACTATTAGCGAACATTAATGACATAAATAATATAGCATTTAAAATATTTATTCTTAATATTTAAATATATTACAAGAATTTCATTTATATTTAAATAAAATTGGACCTAATAATAAACTCGATAATCTAATATTAATTCAGTACTATTAATTGATGAGAAAGAGAGAATTTTTCGTATGGACATTTGCTTGCGATCACTCTGCACATTGACTCGTTCAGAGATCCCTGGAGCACAGAACCCTTCTCCATTTGATTAATTTTAAATCTTGGGTCTTGCATATTCTAAGGTTCCAGTGAATGTTTGAAGCTTTAACCTCTACCATGGTATTGATCTTTTGGAGTTTTTATTTTCAAGTGATGTGCATAAAGTGTGATCCATAATGTAAAGCAGCTGATTATGTTGGTAACGACTATTGTAGCCCTACCCTCCCTCAGTGTAAGCAGCATAGTGTATGGTACTTTCACTCCCCCCAGAATATGGCCGAACTGGCAAAGGGTAACATTATTCACTGGCGGAGTCCGTTTAGGCAATGTTTCTTTGAATTTAGCGCGGAAATGTAATATAATAACAAAGTAAAAGTGAGCACAAAAACTTTATTTTGGTCTTCTTGCCGCTGTTGAAAAATTTCATATAAATGTCACATGTTGTCCAGTTTAGCCACACATGCAAATAATTATCCACCCCTTCTTCTAGAACACCGAGTTGGCCTTACCTTGTTAACCAGTCTAAGCGAAACTCTTGTCATAGTGGCGGAATAGGACCACCCATCATTTCAGTAGGTTATGAACTTCGTTCACTAGTTAGTTCTTATGACCCAGGTTGTGTTTCAGGCCAGTCATACAGAGAATTGATACTGTTTGGTACCTGAAGGTGGAAACCTTACCATATTGCGGTCTAGCTTAATAGGTACTGATAAAATCTCGACCCACTCTCTACAAACGCTACCATTTCTTTTTCCCGAGCATAATCATAGCCATTGGATTGCTAGGGTACTTTTACCTCTCCTAAAATATGGCCGAACTGACTAAGGGTCACATTACAAAACCTTGTATTTTCAGGCTACACTTTCGGTTTCTTAATATCGGTTTGGTTATTTCCGTTTAATTGTAGCAATAACTTTAACCTTCGTCTCATGTCGTAATATGTATTTAAGTGTTAAACTTTGTCCAGTATAGCACTTACAAATAATTCACCCCTTTCTCATGAATCCCGAATAATAATAATAATAATAATAATAATAATAATAATAATAATAATAATGTAATTCGTTTAGCCTTTCCTTGTGTATCAGTCGTTGCGAAGCTCTTTTATAGAATTGGTGTGTTACCCCACCCATGTAGTTTTTACAACGATTATAGCATCTTATCTGTTAGTTCTTAAGTCTGTGTTTGTTTTTCAGGCCAATCATATAGAGAACTGATATCTGCTGGGAGGATTAGCATTAGTTACGGACGGGGTCCTTAGAACTCTCGGGCAGGTCGTAGGCCCTTTGCCACTTACGTGACCTTAGGGATAAGGAGAGAAACCCGTAACCACAACAGGATGACGATGGACGCGAGCATGGATGGAGCCCCTATCGGTTACAGCTAGAATATTTCCGAGGCTGCCCTAGACCATGCTAACGAACCCCTAACCCTCTCTGCGAGCCCCTAGAGGGAGCACTGAAACTCGAAGGCGCGCCTCGACCGGGTGTTCCCACGATGACTCCAAGATAAGCTTTTACAATGCGCAATTCACCATCCAGCCTCAACCTGCCGAACACTATCGCCTAGTCCTTCAGCCCTGAAAGAGAGTTGATTAGGAAATGATAGGAGCAGGATATGGTGGACTGGAAAAATTAGAGAATGTAAATACCCAGCATTCGCCTGGCGGCCCGAGGAAACCACTGTTAAAAAACAAAACACATGGGTCAGATAGGCCGGTTGCGGGAAGCGAACCCACGACCTCCCGATGCGAGCCACAGACGAAACCGCCTGAGCATCCCGCAAGGTTCAGCTGGGAGGAGTCAAGGCTGTTTGTTGGGAGGTGAAAACCTTATGGAGAGAAAAATGAATTTAAAAATTAGGGAAATTGGGCACTTCTTTATGTATGGGAAGTACTGAAGTGTTCTGTGCTCAGGGTTACTATGCAAATCAAAAGGATGTCCATGATTCAATCCCAGTAGCTCCTCTGATGCTTTTTATGCAGTTCGTCCTTTGAACCTGCTAGATAATAAAGCTTACACAGGAGGAGAGAAATACTCGTATAAAGCGAAATAATCCATTTAAGTTGGTGCCAAAAACAGCTTTCAAATCAGTTAAGAGAATACGACCCCGCAGTGCTGGAAACCGCTATTCTGGAACACAATTATGGCGCAGTATATGAAATAGTTCAGACTCGCTAAGAGAGCATCGATTTCATGGAAGGCTCCTTCGATTCCAGTCAAATGGTTTTCTGTAGAAACGGAACATGACGTTCAAAGCTCGGTGCCAAATTCCCCGGTGGGCTGTACTTTATCGCCAATAAATATCCTTTGTTGCCGCAGACGAAATTCCCTGAAACTCCGGGCAGGTAAGAGGTATAAAAAGTAATTCGGCTGAACTAGGTTATTGGGGAAAGGTCCAAAGGGAGCTGCTGTCAACAGAGAAATGAGGGATTTTCCAAACCGCAGAAACATTCAATACGAGGATTCCCGTTTTGTGTGGTGAATCTCTTTGTAAACCAAGGCGCATATGCAGACAATAGACGAGAATGACAATCATCACAGGCATTCAAGTCAGCTTTCAAATGTTCGTCCTTATGACATATCCTCTATTTATGCAATTTTGGTCCCCTCTTTTCTTCTCTCTCGTAAATCATTTTGGTACATTGTCATTTATTACTTTCTCTAGCACTTAGAGAAGGTATTGCATTAAAAATTCGATACCGTGATTTCAACGGAACTACATGCTTTGAGGACCCCTGAATCTTCCCCAAAAATTCTAGATAAAGGTCCATGTGTGTATGTGTGTAGGGGGTCAGTATAACAAAATGTTGCTTAAATATCAAACTGGGTATTTAAATACACTATCTTCCAATGCCAGATGAAGATTTTCAGGGAAACTCCCCCGATGGAAAATTTTCAAAATGTTCTATTTTCTCAGAAATAGCTCTAATGTTTTTGATTGAAATACTGTTATTAAAGCTATTTAGATGACAAGCAAAATGTGTGTATTAGATTTTCTTGGAATAGCCTCTGAAGCTATCTTCATTCTTGACTTTTGCATAACTGGGGAACCATGAGAAACAGACAAAAGCTTACTACACAAAACATGTAGCACCCATTAAACGACACCAATTATGTCTAATACTTTTTGCGGCGTTCATCATTTCCGAGGTACTGCTCATTTATTGCTTTCTGTTTTAAAATAGTTATAACTTGCAAGTGGATATTTTGAATAATACGCCTGTTTTTAAGATTGGTTGGTTGTAGAATAGGTAGAGACAGTTAGGTGAGTGTAACACGTTAGATAACTTTTTTTCCGTTTCTATCCTTGCATTAGCTTTTTAGCCAAATTTACTAATAACAATACAATATTTTAATATGACTTTTCTCCATTCTGGCAAGGCATGCATTTCTGAAAATACTTGTTTTTATAAATATCCATATGCAACCACATTACAGTTTCGAAAACTTCCATGTTATTTTCTACACAAAAATAGATATAACTTGTAACTGAGTACCGAAAAAATAAATAAAAGTAATAAAACAGCATTGCTCCTTGCAGGGTGTTACTAAAGAGGTTGAATCTCTTACTGGCTTAAATATCAATTACAATCTAAAAAACTGATATACTCCATTCACGTGACTTTCTCTACATCTGTGTAACAAATTATTGTTAATAAGTTTATTCTTCTATCTGCTTCATGCTAATCGAGATAAACACTAGTAGAAAAGGTTTTACTTAGTTCCTTATAAGTAGAAAGGAAATAAGAGAATACATAAGGCAAAATCCACAGTCAAATTTTTTGAAATGTGGTTGCTATGGTATAGAAATAGGTTTGTTTGCATGGATAGGTGTTGACACGTTCCCGTGTGGAAAGTTTAAGTGTTTTAAAACTGAAATCAATAAAAAGGAATATCTCAAAAACTGTCAACTCCACGAAAAAAATGTATGTAACATAGATTGTGTGTTTTAACAAGCTCTACATTTTTTTTGTTAAATAAGTTTTTGTCTATCTCTTAGGGTTTACCAGTTATGCAAAATTCCGCCAAATTCATTCAAAATAAAGATATCTTCAGAGGATATTCACAGAAAATTCAAGATAAACATTTTGTCCTGTAAATATCTTATACGATATTTTAATCAAAATCAATAGAGCCATTTTTGAGAAAATACAAATTTTCGAAAGGGTTGTTGGGGTGATTTTTTTTTCTTTCGTCTCGTATCCTTGGAAGATACCGAACTTAAATAACAAGTTTAGTATTTAACGGACTTCATTTTTGAGTTATGCTGCCCACAGACACACATACACACACACACTGATAGACAGTCACACACTTGGACATTTTTCTAAAAATTTTTTTATTTTTTATTTATTTATTCAGGAGGTACGATTTTTTGGGTGCAGTACAATACCTTCTCTATACACTATGTACGTACCTAGTACGTGTAGAGAAGGTAAAAAGCTATAGAATGGCTCAACAGTTAACCTAAATATTCTATTTTCACCTCAGCATTCTTTGAATGATTATATTTAGTGGAGGGTCTGCTCATTACTAATCTCTGGTTCTAAAACGTCACAACACATGGAGGATAGAATGAGGGTGGTAGGTAGGGAGGGAGTGAGTGAGTGAGTGGAAGGACCTATTCTATAGCAGCTCATAAAAAAGAGCAAGTTGAAAAGAGCCTAAAGGCTTAAAAGCAAATATACATATTCATGCCCAATTCTTCCCTTTCTGCTTGCTTCCGTCAATTCTGTCAGCTAAAACTTAACTCCTAGGGTTGCTCCTAAAACTTATGCACGATTAATATAACTTATTGCTTGCTGGGAACAATAACTGTTGCTTATAGTCAGGAAACTAAAATAGGAAACTTGCTTAAACTTGTTCATATTCATTAGTAATACATTTATCAACATTACTTTTGTTTTGGCTTGTTGCTGAATCAAGTGTGATATAAATGTCCTCGTCATTTAATCTGGTTCCAACTGTAAAATAATAATAATAATAATAATAATTAATATAAATAATAAACAATGAGAAGTTGGTTGGTGTCGAGTACATTTCCCCCAAATATCTCTAGCTTAAATGTGCAGAGTAATTTTTACTTTCTCTACACGTACTATTTACATAGTGTACAGAGAAGGTATTGTAGTGCACCAAAAATTTGATACCGAGATTTAACCGGAAATACATGTATTGGGTCCCCTTGAATCCAAAAAAGAGTATTTTTTGGAAAAAGGTCCGTGTGTGACTGTGTCTGTGGACTGCAAAGCTCAAAAACGAAAAGTCCGTTAAATACCAAACGTGCTATTTAAGTTCAGTATCGTCCAAGGATGCAACACAAAGATTTTCAAGAAAATCGCCCGTCCCAACTACCCTTCATATGGGCAGATTTTCGAAAATTTTGATTTTCTCAAAAACGGCTCTAACGGTTTTGATTAAAATACCGTATATTAAAGATATTTACCTGACAAATAAAATGTATATCTTGAATATTCTGCGGACAGTCTCTGAAAACAACTTTATTCTGGATGAATTTTGCGGTACTTTTTATAACTGGAAAACTGTAAGAATAGAGAAAAGCTTACGTAACAGAAAATGTAGGGCTCGTTAAAATCCACAATTTTTTTTTTTTTTCGTGGGGTGAATCGTTTTTGAGACATTCCTTGTTATTGGTTTCAATTCTAAAAACTTACATTTTTTCATACGGGAATTTGTCAACTCATGTCCATAGAAACAAAGGACGTAGCAACCAGCTTTTGACTAATACTTTAACCTATGCTACTCCGTTATTTTCCTTCTGCTAGTATATAAGCAAGTAATAAGATTATTTCTGCTAATTTTTTCTCGATTAGCATGAAGTAAAAAGAAGCTTAAGCTTTTTAACAATAATTTGTTGCTGAGGTGTAGAGAAAGTCATATGAATGGAACACGTCAGATTTTTTAAATCGATATATTTGGTAAATATCTGAATGAGGCTTGGGGAGCTCGCTCACATTTGTGCGCAGACATTGCCACCCCTTCCTTACCTTGTGCCTGCTTTGGTACATGACCAATATCAAGAGACAGTGACGTTTCATGGAGGATGGCACACGAGAAGGCTTTAGATACAAACTTCACGTAGAATGGGAAACTGATTATATCTGCGTTCAGGTTGGTGGAAAGGCTAAATATTTAGTGTATACTAAACAGTTGCGCTACGTGAAACATTTTACCAGAGGATATTTTAATACTGTACATGCAATCAGCGTGGAAAAACTACATTTTCAAAGATGATAATTAACAATTGAACTTCACTGAGTGTGATAACGCTCCAGCTTACATGAGGATACCCTTCTATCAATACTGCGTCTCTCTGACGTTGATAAATTTATGTCGAAAAAACGTATCAACGTTCTACTTTACGCCCGAAAAAAGGTTTGTGAAATTCATTTGAGGAAGAAAGATTGCAAAACGTATTTTGTTAACTGGCCATTCGCCTCTAAATTTGGCTAGCTCTGCCACTGCTGTACATTGCATGCCGAGCAACGCGTAATAACAACTCCCGGTGGAATGGGGTCTAAACTTAATGTAATAGGTGATTAATGCCCAGCACTCTTTGTCAATGGAAGGCAGTGATTTAAGAGTTAATAGCAATGACAACTAATGAATAACATTATAGCATCATGTGTAAATTTTTACTAAGAATTTGTAATCTGACTGCAAGATGATATAGGTTGAATTCAAATCAGTTTGAGGTCCTGAGGGTCCACTTTGTGATATACTCGCCGTTCAGATATCTTAGCCTGAGTTCTAAAATTCCATTATTGACAGCTCACTCGTGGGTTTTCTCAAACTCACTTAACTGCCTTCATTACGATTAACACCAAGCCATAACCCAGTTTTCGTAATGCTACACATGTCGTAAGTGCACGTTTCCATGCGAGCGTATGGCTAATCCGTTAAGTATTGAAGTAGTGTAGATAATACCGCGATGCTGACTACATTTAACGTACTTTCAGTACTTTTAAAATAACCATTCGCATGTGATAGTATATAGATTGATCATAACCTCTCAACGATAATTTTTTTCTCTCTCCCCTAAGGAAAGATATTTTGGGTTTTATAAATGTTAGCTGCCTATAGTGTTTGTTTACATTCTCAGTACTTACCCATATCTAGTATGTAGTGGGAGTATTACAATCAACCCAAAACTTCGACATCGATATTTCACATTATATCCACTTTTTGAGACCCCTCAATAAAAGATACTAAACAGGAAAAAAGCTTTTTTAAGAAAAAAAGGTCCGTGTATGCGTGCGAGAGAGACAAGAGAGAGAGAAAATGTAAATGTGTTATTTATGGACACTCTTTAACTACTGTGGTTCTCAGCATCCCATTCTAAATTGGGCGTGAACGACCACTTAATTTTGTTCAGAGACTCTCTTTCAGCTTGAGATTCTTTTACATGCCGTAAATCTACGACACGGGACCAACGGCTTTACTTCCCTTCCGAAGGAAGCCATGCTAAGGATTTTTACACCCGAAAAAATCCATCGTCCTCCGCCGGGTTTGAACCCGCGACTTTAGGTATATGAAGTTAGCATGGTAACCATTACATTACGGAAGGCGACGAGAGAGAGAGAGAGAGAGAGAGAGAGAGAGAGAGAGAGAGAGAGAGAGAGAGAGAGAGAGAGAGAGAGGCAGCATTAACTCGAGAACGAAAGTCCTCTAAAGGACGAAACTTGTTATTTAAGTTTAAGATCTTTCAAAGATGCGATTTTCAATAAGGTGCTTCACTTCAAACTGCTTTTTTAAATTGAAATAATTTTGATATTTTTGAATTTGTCAAAAATAGCTCTAACTGTTTTTAACTGTTTGTAGGTGTATTTAAACTATTTGCATGAACCATTTTTGTTAGACAATAGAAGAAGCACGCATATGAATTCTTAATCATTTGTATTTCGTAATATACACTAACCCTTATATCAATACAAGGAATTTAAATAACAACTGCTATGAGTCATTGGTGGGCTGCTGTTGTCTGCAAATGCCATCAGAATGTACCAGCGATGGGGAGGGGGATTATAACCTGCGATGTCACCTTGCGTAAAATCCAGTAATAATTCAATTTCTATTTGCTTTCGTTTTGATTTTAATGCTTAGATATGCCTATGCCTGTTAATGACCTAAAGCAATAGAAGGTTATTCTGTAACTTTCTGGTTAAGAAGATCGTTATCGTTATTACGGCTAACAACGAAGCCTGAACAACTTTCTCGGCATTTTGAGTTCTCTGTTTTAGTTATCACTACAATTGTTTCCACGTTGTTAAGCTCCAGAACCGATTATTGCAAAGTCGTCGTCCGCTTTGGATGCGCGTTTTGTTTTTTCACCAATCTCGACTCGACCGTATCAAATAGGGCAGATATGATTATTGGTTCCTGTCCAGTGCGGTTGAATATGAAGGAAAATGTGCTGTTAAAATCACTCCATAACAGCATATGTTGAATATAGTAAGAACAATCGTATCGAAAACTGTAAGGCCTACTCCAGCTAGTGATCCAAAACACTTTGGGAGCAGTATTACTTATTATGTGTTGAGTATTTCGGTACGCTCAAACAAACAAGTGCTGCATGCATAATTAATTAGTAGAACATACCTTCTATAAAATATCCAACCATACTGAAATTAAATGCGTTTGGTGTATTATAGATTTTATTTATTTAGAGCTTCTGTCATTTAGCTCCAAGGAATCAGTTTGCGTATTTTGTATGAATTTAACTAGTATATTAATAGCCGTATTGTTATTTGTAATAAATAGCCCAGAATATGCTTAACAAAAAAGAGTGGACACTGACAGAACTTATATAGACAAATAAATAATTGGCAGACATTCCAAAAAGGGGGCTTGCTACAACGGCGTGGTTTTGTTTAATTCACTTCCATCTTCTATAAAAAAGTTACATATGAATAAAACAAGTTTAGGTCATAATTAAAGAAAGCTACCTTATTTCTCACACCTTCTATATGGAGAAGGATTTCATAAAATCAAAATGACTAGTAATAGTTAATGTAGTGTTGTAAATATAATATACATGAATATTCTAAGAATGTATACTGTACGAATTAGTTTTTGAAAGCAGATATGTAACTATAAATTGTGCAGAATTGAAACCTCTGAAAATTGCAATATGAGTTAATCTTTTAAATATATGAATTAGTACTTATCAAGAGGAATCAATAAATGTAATTTCTTACTTGATTGTCATCCTAGAATTGGACTTCGTGTCTAATCTCAAAGTAGAGTCCATAGATTGCAATACAGCGTAATGATATAGGAGAGTGAAAGTTATAGGCTATAAGACTTTCAAGCGGGAGATAAAACTTTCGGATGTTGAATGGTAGAAAATTAAATTTAAAAACTTGATTACAGAGATAATTATGGTAAAAAAATATCACAAATGAACATTTCTTCAGGATGAAAGGTTAGTTTGTGTTGTAGGGAATAACGTGTGTATGATGCTGCTGCGGTACAAAGTGAACAAATAGGACTTTCTGTTACTAGTGCCATTTGAATGCGTATTTTTCTGCTACGAAATAAAATAACTCGCCAAAAGGCAAAGAATCTCTTTACGTATTTCTCGTGCAAGCTAGATCGTTATTTCCACACTCAGCATGTCTATGGTTTCACTTTACGGCGTATGATCGACCTTCCTTGAGTTTCCAGATTAAGAATAGTAATAGGCGTCAATTTTTACTTTCTCTACTTCACAGTTATTATAGAGAAGATATGGCATTCCACCCAAAAGTTTGATACCGCGATTTCACTGTAAATACTCGTTTTAGATTCCCCTGAATCCAAAAAAGAGCATTTTTGGAGAAAAAAAAAGGTCCGCGCGAGGGTGTGCATGTGTTTATTTGAACAGCGTAACTCAAAAACGAAAAGTCGGTTAAATACCAATCTTGATATTTAAGTTCAGCATCTTCCAAGGATGCGACACAAAAAGGTTCTCGTCATTCTCAATGTCTTGCATTACTGATAAATCGTAAGAGGTAGAAGCTTACTACGCAAAAATGTAAATCTCGTAAAAACACACAATTTTTGTTGTGGAGCTGACAATTTCCGGTATAGCTTGTTATAGGTTTAAATCTTCCAATACTTACTTTTCTCAAATGGGAGTGTTTTTCATTTGTTTTCATCCTCATCAAGCAAAGAAAACGGAATCTCAAATCCATCACAGAGCGACCAGCTTTTAAAAGATTTGAGTATCGCTTTAGCTTACTAAATTGCCTTACACCTCTTGTACAAGGAAGTAATATTGCAATAAAACCTTTCCGCTAAGGTTTATCTTGATTAGAATGAAGTAGATTAATAGGCTTTTGTAATAGTAGTTCGCTGCAACATACAGTAGGTCATGTGAATGTAGCATACCAGATTTTTCAGTTAATAATAGTAGCATAGGTACTGCATTCCAATAAAAAATTCTATACCGAAATTTCACCGGAAATACAAGTTTATCGCATCAGAAGTTGTACCGCAATCGAATACAGGGGATACTTGATAAAATTGCAGACAGAGTTTAAGTATTCTACGAGAAAGTCTTGCTTTAAACAGCCTGTGTTCGCATCGTTCAAAACATTTGGTTTATGAGACCTGCTCGTATATTTTGAAACACCTCAGCTGAATTATGTGAATAGAAACTACGAAACAGTGAATTAAAATTCTCTCGACCCTTTGTGTGCAGAGATTTACGTTATTACAGAAACTGGCGTGCAATTGTTCTTGTGAAGGAAAGCGTGGAAGCGACATGACATGAAGGTAGGCAGGTACCTACATATATGCTCCGTTATCTATCGCCTTTTGCTAACTGGAAAATTCCCAGATTAGCGTCTGCAAAGTTCGCAAACAAGTTGTGGTTTTGATTACACGAGTTACCGGAGATTACAGTGGCTGTCAACTCCTGTTTAAAATGAGCTAAGTGCTGGTTTATAGCTCGATGCGTGAGGTTCGGGGAGTTTGCAACTCCCTAGATTGGATGCAGTAATGATGTCATTAAATGACGATGAAGGGGTAGAGGATAGGCAGCCGTGTCATTGTTCTTACCCGTGGATTTTCGTCTAACCTAACATGTTTATACGTTTCTCCAGCGATGATAGCATTAAAAACTGATGCGTCATATTCACCTACTTTCTCTATCACGTATGTAAAACTTACATAGTAGATAAAGTACTGTATTCCACCAAAAAATTCGATACGAGATTTCATTGGAAATCCTGTTTTGAGGATCTCTGAAAACAAAGAAGCAATTTTAGTTTTTCTATCACGTATGTAACAATGTCCGCCGTGGGGTGAGTGCTCGCCTCCCACCTAAGCGGTTCGGGTTCGATCCCAAGCACCCGTCTGTGGGATTCGTGGTGGGTGAAGCGACGTCTGGGCGGGTTTTCTCCGGTTTCCAACAATTGCTCCATCATCACCTTTCCAATCATCAATTTCGCTTTCCAGTTCCTCGTGCTCATGCCTGACTACGGGCCGACCCCTTGTAACGGGCTCTCCATTCTGTGGTTTCGTGCCGTTGGCTCCCCGATAGGTTTTGACCCCTAGGGGGTGTCAGTCCTACAAATACGCGAAGAGTTAGCCGATTACGAAACGAAATGTACACTGTGCATAGTAGATAGAGAAGGTATTGTACTCCATTAAAAATTGAATACCGAGATTTCACCAGAAATACATGCTTTAAGGCCCCCTGAATTAAAAAGATAGTATAAGGTCCGTGTGCCTTGATCACGGTAACTCAAAAGATGAAAATCGTTAAAATACGAAATGGAATTTAAGTTTAGTATTCTCTAAGAATGCGATACGAAGATTTTGAGGAATGTCTCCCCATTCCAAACTTCCTTTACATCGAAAAATTATCGAAATGTTTGATTTTCTCAAAAATGGCTCTAACGATTTTAATTAAAATACCTTTATAAAGATATTTACATGACAAATAAAATGTATATCTTGAATTTTCTAGAAATAACTTCTGAAGGCCTCTTCATTCTGGATGATCGTGTAACTTGTAAACCGTAATTGATAGACAAAAACTTACCACACAAAAAATGTAGATGTCCTTAAAGCACCCATTTTAAAATATACATTTTTTCGATGATTTGATCATTTAGGAGATATTCCTTGTTATTGGTTTCAGTTTTAAAATTCTTAACCCTTTCACACACGGAATTTGTCAAGAAAAGAAAAGAACACTACTTGCAAGAAGACAAGTAATAAGACAAGTTCTGCTAATGTTTTTGTCGATTATCATGACATAAAAACAAAAATAAGATTTTGAACAATAATTTGGTACAGAAATGTCAATGTCATGTCAATAAAACACATCAGATTTTTTATTATACACATATCTTAAATATGAGGTATATTAGCTAACTTATTCGAGCCATTTTTGTGAAAATAAAAAAAAAATATATCGAAAATTTTGTCATATACAGGGTAGTTGGGGTGGAAATTTTCTGAAAATCATCGTGTCTCATCCTTGAAAAATGCTGAACTTAAATACCGAGTTGTTATGTAACGGCCTTTTCGTTTTTGTGTCATGCTGTTCACAGACACTCACTCACTCAGTCAGCCACTCTCTCTCTCTCTCTCTCTCTCTCTCTCTTTCTCTTTCTCTCTTTTTCACACACACATGGGCCTTTTTCTAAAAATGCTCTTTTTTTAATTATTTTTAAAATTTTGTGGTTCTTAAACAGTAATTCCGGTGAAATCTCGCTATCGAGTTTTTGGGTGGAGCACAATACCTAATTTCCTACTTACTATGTATATTGCACGTAATGCATGAGGAAGTAACAAAAATAAAACGCTTTTGCGCACGCAAGCCGCTTGAAGTCGGGTGGTGTTTTTTTGGTCTAATGGTTGGTTCTCATAAGGACACATGTCCGTTTTCATTCACAAGGAATACACAAGTCAATGAAAATGCTGCAGGACGAGAGTGTGGAAAGACCTGTTTCCAACAGGAAGCGCCTTCTTGAAATGGGAGACAGGAAATTCAGTAACTGAAGTTTCCTCCCGCACACGTAAGCCACGTGTGCTGTTCCTTCACACTTGAGCGGCACGTTCACATTTGAAGAAGTTGCCTACTTTAAGTCATTTTGTGATAAAGTGATTCTCAGATGGTAGGTTTTAATAATTATCAAACCACAGGAGCACAAAAAGCGTACCTTTTCAGTTCAGTTAACGTTTAAAATTCTGCACGATATAGAGCAGAAAGAGGACTTAATACTTTAAGGGAAATGTCTTTTTATTTTATAGATTTTTTTACGCTCCTCATGTGGAGCACTTTCAACCCCCCCCCCCCGGGCTAATGTCTAGGATGAGATGTCTGTGAGCATCTGCGGACTTTGGATCTGATAAGAGTAGCCAAGGATGGAGGATAAGCCTAATGCCTGGTCTGAAAGCGAGTAAGAAAGGTCCGTAAGTGTGTGCGTGTGTGTGTAATTGTGTGTGTATGTGTGTATTTAAGTTCAGTATCTTCCAAGGATGCGACACAAACATTTTCAAGAAAATACACCACCGCAAACTACTCTTTACATGGAAAAAGTTTCGCAAATTTTGATTTTCTCAAAAAAGGCTATAAAGATTTTGTTTAAAATACCGTGTCTCAAAGACACGCATATGAAAAATAAAATGTACATATTCAATTTTGTAGGAATAGCTTCTGGATGACTATTGTATAACTGCTAAACCGTAGATGATGGCTAAAGGCTACCACACAAAAATGCAGACCTCGATACAACACGCAATTTAAGTGATAGACAATTTTTGTGGTGTCAACCATTTCCTAGATATTCCTTGTTATTGGTTTCAAATTTGTCAACTCCTAGCATGTAAATGAACATATGTTATATCACATAAAACCAGTTTTTAAAAGATTTACCCGCTTTAGCTTATTCCCCTTGTACTAATAAGGACCTAAGTAATAAGACAATATCTGCTACTGTTTATCTTAATTAGTGTGACGTAGACAGAAAAATAAGCTTTTAAAGAATAATTTGTTATAGGGAGGTAGAGAAAGTCAGGCGAATGGAGCACTTAAGAATTTTTATAATCATATGTGAAACTTTAGATTTTCCATGCTGATTAGCTTATGCAGAATTAAAATATTTTCTGATGTTATAATTTTTCACGTAGCACATTTGTTTCCAACACGATTAATATTCATCCATTTTACCATTCTGAACGCAGAAGTAATAAATTTCGTATTCTACACGAAATGTGTTTTCTAGCATTCTCTGGTGCTGCCGCTAATGAAACGACACCATTGTTATTTGTCATGTACACAACTAAGCATGAATAGTGGAATGGGTAAGGAAGGGGTGGCAATGTTTGTGCACACATGTGATCAAGCTCCCTAGGTCTAGTTTAAGGCAACTGAAATATGAAGCTACAAATCACATAATTGCAACAGAAAGAACAAAGGGTTTCAATACTGTCCTGTAGTGGTACCTTATCTCGCACCGAATGATGTATGTTTTTCCCCTATCCTGCTTACAATGAAGGATACGGATTGTGCCTGGGTTTATCAAATCACCGCTGTTCTTTCAGGTATTTTCAACCTTAGATCCTAGCTTTCAGAAGAGAGTTTGTATCTGTCATTCAATCTTAGTGGGAAACGGAGAGGTGGTCATTTTAATTATGTGTAATACAATGCAAGCGTATGTCACCATCAGCTAATAGTGGAATATGTAGAGTGAGCAATATTAACAAGGAAGGGGGGGGGGGATAATGGAAGAGAAGAAAGGAGACGTAACCTTCTAATTTTTATTTAGGCTATATTTTGCTTCAGATTCTGTTCTTCTTTCTCTGTTAAACTCTCTTCTTATGTAGGACTGAACCCGAATGAAACCCACCCAGACACGCTCCATAGGCGTTTCTCCACCACAATTCCATATGCGGTCTCCTGGTAGCGAACCGGGACCGCCAAGGAGAGAGGGGAGCTATCGGCCACGACGCAACCTAGCTTCAAATTATAAATACCAAAAATCTGATGCACTGCTTCATTTGACTTTCCACAAAATATTTCTATATGCTTTTCGTTACGAGAAATATATTTCGTTAAATGTTTACACATTTCATGGTAGCATTATGTGAAGGCTCTGTAATTCCCTACGGTTTGCATCACCATGAGGGAAAAACAAAAAAAACAAACAAACAAAAAACCAATAGCGACCTGCCTCTTAGGTGCGAATTGATAGTCTTAGGAAATGTTTTAAGCAATAAGTATTTTCCTTTTTATAAGGAAGTGTTTATTACCGATTGATATACATACCCACATAGACGGTTCTTACATGCTCAACGCTAAGTACTTCTTTCTTTCCGAAGCACACGTGGCATTCATTTGGCAACATGATTAAATGTTTCACAGCCACTCGGATGCCTGAAGGACTGTTCGAATGAGTATGGAGGTGATAACACAGATAGCCGCAATTTCTATATTCATTGCTCTTGTTGACATCAACTGATGCGCACCTAACAAAAGTTTGTGGGTGTTGAATAGTACATTTATTAATTAGTTACTTTGCCAAAAAATCAGACATATTTTACATTTAGTCACAATTTGTAGTATTGGCTATATAATTATATTAGTTCAAAAACGTGCCAAAATAACATTTCAGATATTAGAAAAGAAAGCAATTAAAAGGATTGGTGCTGAGATACAAAGACATCGTAAAAAGCAGGTAGTCAGGATCCTAACGAACACTATATTTATAGCAATGGATTTTTGACACTCTGAACTGAAAATCGCTGTTTAGTGACTTCCTTGAAATAGGCGTGGACTATGAGTTCGAGCGTTACTGAAAAGATAAGTATTTGAAAATTAAACCATTAACAAAATACATACAACTCGCAAATAGTTAACGCCATAAATGTCTTATATAAACAGTCTGCTTCGATGAGATCAACATATTTTGTGTAGTCAATCTCTCACGGTCTACGGTTTATACAAGCTCCCAAGTTCGATTCCCGTTGGGGCGCAGAAGTTTTCTTTAACCGGAATTTTTCCCTATCCCCCTCATAGTCTGGAAGTAAGTATGTGAATGTAAATGTGTGTATTTAAAGCAAAAATGATCAAAACCCAACGTAAGGAACCTCAGTCAACGACTTATTTCCAATGTAAAGGCCCCGATATGACCTTAGATGTTAAAGGGGGCTATATAAATGAAACAATTCAAAAAGAAATTCAGAATGAAGAGGACTTTGCAGAAAATTCAAGATAATTTACTTGTCATCTAAATATCTTTTAACATGTGGTAGGTTAATCAAAATCATTGGAACTATTCTCTAGAAAATTAACAGTAAGGAACATTTTATGTAAAATACAGTTGGGATGAGGGAATCCTCTTGATGGATGAAGAGATCTTCACATCCATGGAAGACACTGAATTAAATGCTAACTTCTGTATTTAATCAACTTTCGTTTTTACGTCATGCTCTGCCCGCGCGTGCTCACATACACACAAACCTATTTTTACTTTCTCTACACGTGTGTATAGAGAAGGTATTGCATTCCACCCAAAAATTCGATATCGAGATTTCACCGGAAATAGACGTTTTAGGGTTCCCTGAATACAAAAACTGTATTTCTAGAAAAAGATCAGCGTGTGTGTGTTTGTGTGTGTGTGTGTGTATGTGTGTCCGTGTGTCTGCGAACACGATAACTCAAAAACGAAAAATCAGTAAAGTACTAAATTTGGTATTTAGGTTTAGTATTCCAAGGATGCGAAACGAAGATTTTGAGGAAAATCCCCCACCCCAAACTACCCTTTACATGGAAAAAATTTCGAAAATTTTGATTTTCTCAAGAATGGCTAACAATTTTTATTAAAGTATCGTATATTAAAGATTTTTACACTACAAATCAAAATGTATATCTTGAATTTTCTGGGAATATCCTCTAATGACGTCTTTATTCTGGATGAATTTTGCTGGATTTTGCATAGCTAATAAACTGTAAGCGACAGACAAAAACTTACCATTCAAAAAATGTAGATCTCGTTGAAACATAATTTAATTATATATATTTTTTTCGTAGAGATGACAATTTTTTAGATATTCTTTGTAATTGGTTTCAGCTTTAAAATTCTAAAACTCTTCACATACGGGCATTTATGAACTCCTGAAAATGCAAAGAAACGGAATTCATCCACATGGCAACCACCTTTTAAAATATTTGAATATTGTTTTAGCCTAGTGTGTTCCCTTATTTCCCTTATACTTACAAATGTAACTATATTGTTTATCTCGATTAGCATGAAGTAAATAGAAGCACAAGTTTAACAATAATTTGTTACAGAGATGTAGAGAAAGTCGTGTGAATGGAACACATCAGATTTTTTACTTTCTTACTTTTTTACTTCCTCTACATACGTACATAGTGTATTAAGAAGGTATTGTATTCGATGTCGATATATATATACATGTTTTAAGGTCACCTGAGTCCAAAAAACATTTTTAGAAAAAAGTCCGTGTGTGTCTGTGGACAGCAGAGCACAAAATCTGAAAGACCGTTAAATACCAAACTTGTATTGTGCCTTCCAAATTAGTATCTTCCAAGGATGCTACACGAAGATTTTCAAGAAAATCCCCCTATCCCCAACTGCCTCTACATGGAAAAATGTTTAAGCATTTGTTTTTCTCAAAAATGGATCTAATGGTTTTGATTAAAATAGGTATATTAGAGATTTTTACATGACAAATAAAATATATATCATATAATTTTTTGGGAATAGCTTGGAAAGACCTGTTCAATCTGAATGAATTTTGCATAACTGGTAAACCATAAGAAATAGACAATAATTTACCACACAAAATATGTATCTCGTTAAAACACATACTTTGTCATATATATTTTTGTTGTTGCGTTGACCGTTGGTTTCAATTTTAAATGCGTGACTTTTCTTAAAGGGATCACCTTTCGTTTCATTCCTCTTTTGTATTTCTGCTGGTAATGCAAAGCGAACCGAGCTTCAGTTGTCCACATTGCGGTCAGCTTTTAAAAGGTTTTACTGTCATTTTAGCCTTTATTCCCTTCCATTTACAAGAAAGCAAGCAGTACTACCATTTCTACTAATGTTGAGTGTGATGTAGATAAAATAATATTCTGTAAGGGTAGTTAATTTGCAGAGCAGGTGGAGAAAGTCATGTAAATGGAACACATAAGATGTTTAGTTTAACGTCGTTTAACCTTGTAGGTATATCGAATGATGAATGAAATGCTGCTGAGGTCCTTATATAAGCCCTGGTCTATAGAGATTAGTTACCGACTGTCTTCTTCTCAGGATGAGGTGAACACAAATCTTATCCGAGATTCGAACACTATAGGCGGGAAAGACAGTTCTTATTTCACATAATTTGTCCTGTTATTCCAACAATTGGCAACTATTAATTACGATGTATTTATATGTTCTCATTATTTCCTTGAAACGTTGATGGATGATATCTACAAGTATCCAGTGTATGTATGATAAGGGTTTTATTGCTGACATTATTGAATCCCATTACTTAATCTAATTAAAAGAAGAAATAAAAAAGGTGGTCCGTATTAAACCGGTTCTTATACACCTCCATTAAAACCACTTAAAGGTTTAATTTACGTCGCTCTTGTAGCATTAACATTTCGCAGCAGCTGTTAAGTTTCTGCATTGCAGAGCCTAGTTTCATTTACATTTTCAACATGCTCTATCTGTTCCTCTCAGTAAATCCTGCAATTGAATAATGACACGGTGAGCGTTTTTTTTTTCACAAATACTATATACTCGTATAGCGCGAAATACTCTTAAAGACTTGTAATGTTGTATTTTCATTTTTCACGACTGCTTAATACATTTTAAAAATGCAATAAAATGCAGAAGATAATGCTATAGTGGGATATAAATGCCAATTCATGTACACTCTTTCAAATGATAATACAATGTTTGCTGAAGTACAAAAAAATCTGATGTGTTCCATTCACATAACTTTCTCTAGCTGTTTCACAAACAAATTTTTCTTACAAAAGATTATTCCTTTAAACTGCATCATGCTAATCGAGATAAACATTAGCAGATTTGCTCTTATTACATGCTTCCTAAGTAGAAGAGATAAAAGGGAATACATTAGGCTAAAGCGATATTCAAATATTTTAATATTTGCTAGTTATGTGAAATAATGGCGTTTGGTTCGCTAAACATGATCCCGTTTGAGAAATGTTAGGTAGTTCAAAATTGAAACTAATAACAAGGAATATCTCAAAATCTGTCAGCTCTATAAGAAAAACGAATATGACATAAAGTATGTGTTTTGACGAGTTCTACATTTTTTGTGCAGTAAGTTTTTTGTCTACCTCTTACGGTTTAACTGTTGTGCAAAATTCTGCAAAACTCATCCAGAATGAAGAGGTCTTCAGTGGCTATTTTCAGAAAATTCAAAATATGCATTTTATATACTTAATATGTGGTATTTGAATCAAAATCGTTAGAGCCAATTTTAAGAAAAATAAAATGTTCAGATATTTTTTCCATGTAAAGGATAGTTTTATGGTGGGGGATTTTTTTTTTTTTGAAAATATTCGTGTCACATCCTTGGAAGATACTAAATAAATATCAAGTTTGGCATTTAATGGTCATTTCGTTTTTGAACTATGCTCTCCAAAGACACACACGGACCTTTTTCTAAAAGTGTCATTTTCGGACTCTTGGGATCTCAATACATAAGAGTATATTTCCGGTGAAATCTCGACATCGCATTTTTTGGTGGAATGCAATACCTTCTCTAGCTACTATGCACATTGTGTGTGCATACATGTTAGTGAAAGTAAAGGTAGACAACTCGCATTCGGAAGATCACAAGTTCGATCCTCATGATTGGCCTACCTGACTCATGGGTTTTTTTCGGGAGTTTCTTCGAATACCCAGGAGAATGCCAGGTAAGTTCATTACGTCCCTTGAATTTTGCGGTCCACCATTTCCTGTGCCCATTAATTACCTAATCATATGCATTTCAGGACGGTGTCTCACGCGTTGCGGGTGGGATGGTAGATTGCGCATTGTAGAAAGGTTATCCTGGCCTATCGCCGGGAACCCGATTTGGTTTTAGAGTTCCCTCTGGGGATCCACGGGAGGCTTGGGCTCGTGAGAAGGGCGTAGGGCGGCCGCATTTGGTCGTTAGAGACAGTCAATGCTTGCGCCCGTCGGATCCGGATCTGATCGCCCTTCGGCTCTCTCACTGGCTGAGTGCACATCAGAGCCAAAGGCCACAACTGCCTAAGTCCGCTGCTCTGTCGCAGTGTCCTATCCCCGTCCGTGTCAAATCCTAACCCTACCTGTGATAGCGAGAGGTGTGAAGCTTAGGAAACAACCTGTAAATAAAACGCTATTTTACAATGTAGCTAAAGAATTTAAATAAACCGTTGATTTTACTACTGAAGACATTATTACTTTAAAAAAAAATTCAAATACCATACACCCAGGGAGGTATCAGACCCCATTTGTTCTGCGCAACAAATCACGAGTAAACTCATCAATGCGACCAAATGGTAATTATAAAGGTTCTTTGCCGCCAGTCGTTTGTCCGCGCATGACAAACTCGGTAGTTACCAATATTAAATACGGAGTTTATTACGCATTGCCTCTTGTAAAGGACTAGCGAACGACAAGTAGAAGGGGGTGGGTGTCAACAGTTTCGAGATCACATAAGTGAAATAGGACTTTCCAATGTTTACATTTAGAACATTCGCTTGCGTCTCGTAAACTCGCAATTATGCCGATAGTAACGTATTCTTCCAATTCAGAAGTTGCACTCAACCATGCGAATTCTGTGGTAGATGGTTACTTCCATCTCGTGTGCAAGGAACACACAAAATGTCGTGGTGAAAAACAGTTCTGCATCGCCCATTATATCAGCATATTTACGAAGTCGGGGTGCTTGCAGTCCAAGGTTCAATTCCGCATCTCCCCTTTGACAAGGGGTTCACTGAACTAATAATGACGTCATGCATTTAAACCCACTGACGCTAAATACTGAATAAATCGGAGAAACTCAGTATCTATTTACATGCTTTTTTAGTTGCGTAATGCTGGAATACTTAGGATTATGTTATCAACATTTTTTGTAACATCTAGATCCTATCGGTGGCTTTTCGTTTGGAATAATTGCTCATGGCAATGGCGTTCACTCGTTTACAATTTGTATCTTTGAGTTGTTATGTTCAGATTTACACAGACACTCGCATTCATACTTCCAGACTCTGGGCAGGTTAGGTAATCATCCTACTTTTCAGCTGTGAATTGAACCTGGGACCCTTCACACAGCAGGCGAGTGCTCTACCGACCGAACTATGGGACCAGCCAAGATTAGTTTTTCTCAGGAATATATCATAGACATTCAAAATAACCATTTATAGTTGGCGAATTGACAGCTAAAAATACAATTCGCACGTGTAGTCATAAGGAAGGCTATATTAGTAATGTTTGTTGATTACAAATAGAAATATATGTTTTCAGTTAAGAATAACAAATAGTTATAGCTCGGAAAACTTACAAAGCTCAGCAACATAAACAGGCAGCAAAGGGGATGTGGTTCAAGGGTTAAAAACCAAAGAGCCCCTCAGAAAATGTGCTATTATATTTCAAGCGGTTTTAATACAGCTTTTTTACTTTCTTCTTTCACTTTCACCGGAAATAACGTTTTAGGGTTCCCTGTATCCAAAAAAGTATTTTCAGAAAAGGGTCCGTGTGTGTCCGTATGTCTGTGAACACGATAACTCAAAAACGGAAATTCGGTAAAATACTAAACATGGTATTTCAGTTTAGTATCTTCCAGGGATGAGACATGAAACTTGAGAAAAATCTCCCCACCCCAAACTATCCTTTACATGGAAAAATTTCTAAATTTTTGATTTTCTCAAAAATAGCTGTAATAATTTTGATTAAAGTGCCGTACATTAAAGATATATAAATGAAAATAAATTTTATATCTTGAATTTTCTGGGAATAGTCTCTAAAAACCTATATTCTGTATGAATTTTGCTGAATTTTGCGTAATTGTTAAACCGTAAACCGTAAGAGATAGACAAAAACTTAATACACAAAAATGCAGATCACGTTAAAAACACATTGCTTTTTTTTTCGTGGAATTTACCATTTTCAAGAAATTTCTCGTTATTTGTTTCAGATGTAAAACACTTACTTTTTTCACGCGAAATGCTGTAAACTAGAGATGGGCCACGAATGGTGTCGCGAAGAGTCGAACACTTTAACGCCCGGAAACCGATACTCTCGGTTCTGCAGTCGACTCCCTCTTCCGCCATCTGTTGTTACAACAGATATAAAACGCGTGTCTGCAAATGAAGTACTGTGTGAATACTTAACGTGATGTGAACTCATGCTGAAGGTGTCTCACCTTTTTTATTGCGCACAGAAATGGGGAGGATATTGCATTCCACACAAAAGTTGGTACCGGGATATCACTGGAAATATGCGTTTTGAGACTCCCTGAATAGAAAAAAAAATCTGATGTGCTCCATTCACATGACTTTCTCTAGCTGTTCCACTTATAAAATATTCTTACAAGAGATTATTCTTGTATCTACTTCATGATAATAGAAATTGTCGTATTACTAACTTCCTTGTAAGTAGAAGGGAAATAAGGGAAGTACATTAGGCTAAAGAGATAAATCTTTTAAAAGCTGGTTACTATGTTAAACAATTGAAGTTCGGTTCGTTTTACATGGTCAGCGGTAAAACAAGAGAGGTGAAACGAAAGACGACTTTCCGTTTGAATAAAGTTACATAGTTAAACATTTGAAACCAATAACAAGGAATATCACTAAAACGGTGAACTAAAAACTTTATGACAAATGATGAGTTTTAATGCAGTAACTTTTTGTCTATCTCTTACGGTTTACCTATTATGCAAAATTCATCCAAAATAAAGAGTCTTCAGAGGTTATTCTCAGAAATTGAAGATATACATTTTATATGTGATCTAAATATATTTAGTATACGTATTTTAATCAAAACCGTCGTGCCATTTTTGAGAAGAAAAAAAACGTTTCAAACAGTGCTCCATGTAAAGGTAGTTTGGGGTGGAGTTTCCCGAAAATCTTCGTGACGCATCCTTGGAAGATACGGTTTTCGTTTTTGAGCTATGCTGTACATCCACACAAACCTGGACCTTTTTCTAAAAATGCCTTTTGGACTCAGGGGGACCTCAAAGCGTATTTCCGGGAAATCTTGAGATCCGAATTTTAGGGTAGAATACAATACTTTCTCTAGGTGCTATATACATTGTATTTTCACACGTGCTAGAGAAAGTAACACGCATTTTTAGAAGTCTGTATATATGTGTGAACAGCAAAACTCATAAACGCAAAGTCGTTTAGTGCCAAACTTGGTATTTAAGATGTTTAGCCTCCTGGGGTGCGACAGTAAGAGTTTCAAAACACTCCCCCACACCCAGGTATCCTTTACATGGAACATATTTCTAACATTTTGACTTTCTCAAAATTGGCTAACTACTGTGTGAAAGTAACATGTGTTTAACATACATTTATGGAATTTAAATGTATATTTTAAAATTTCCGAGAGTAGTCTTTGAAGGCCTCTTCGCTCTAGATGTTTGCATAACTGGTAAACCGTAAAGATGGGCAAATTCTTATTACATAAAAAATGGAGTACTCGTTAAAACAGGCAATTTATGGCATATACATTTTTCTTTGTAAGGTTAACCGTTTCCGTTATATCCCCAATTATTGGTGCACAAATTTCAATACGCATGGAATTTAACTGGAAATCGCCTTTCATTTGTTTCGCCCCTCGCAGTCATTTAAAGAGCAGGGAGTTCATAGCCGCGTTCACTTTTAATATCTGTCACTTTAGCCTATCTGCTCATACCTACAGCAAAGTGTGTGTATGTGTATGTGTGTGTGTGTGTGTGTTGAATGTTCAACTATTAATGAGAAGTACATAGACCTCAAATTCAAGAGTTCTCAGGTTCGAATCTCAGTTATGGTGATTTTTCTGGATAAATGCTTTTTTAGGATGTTGCCTTATCCTGAGATGACGAATGTCAGATACCTAACTCTTAAGCTCCAAAGCCTACAGGTCTATTTTGATTATTATTCAAATTTCAAACATTTCGTTCATTTACGATGCTATATGATCTGTTCAGTTAACAGATGTACAGCTAGGTCCGGTACCTGAAAATGGTCCTTGGTCCTATGCCGTTTGCGCGACATGACCAAGTTTGCGTTGATTGAGGTACTGCGTTTGTTTAGAGCAGGGCCGTGCGAAAGCAAGACTTCGCGAGGGAGTCGACACCAGTGTTCGGAGTCGATGGAGTCGACAGTCTCGACTCCGGGCTTCATTTCAGTTCATCACTACCGTAAACTCTTAGCCCAGCATAGAAATGGATTTCATCCACATGGGAATCGGATTTTTAGCCTAGTGCATTCCCTTATTTTCCTTCTACTTACAAGGAAGTAAATAATTAAGACAAATTCTGCTAATTTTTATCTAGATTATCATAAAGTAGATAGAAGAAAATGCTTTTTAACAATAATTTGTTACAGCGATGTAGAGAAAGTCACGTGAATGGCACACATTAAATTTATTTTTATTTCATACTGTAACAATGGCGTGCTTCTAAGGTTTTAAATAGAGGAGAAAACTAGATAAGTATTAATTAATTAAGCAATATTTTTAAAAAATATCAACACTCCCAGAACCAAATGTTGGCTGTGCTACAGTATTAGCTGGGTGATTATTTTTAGGAGAAAGTATTGTAATGCTGGCGATTTCTGGAGAAATTCTTGTATAGTCCAGTCTGGTGGGTTTTTAATTGAACTCGTTAGCAATTCGTTGCAACCCTTATGACAACGCGACAGTCTGAAAGTAGTGGGTCTGAGGGTGGTACTTTCTCATCTGATACAATTTTCTAAGTAAACCCTCAGAACAATGTCAAGATACTCGAGATATCGTACCTAGCGACACGGAGAGACATAGCCTCATATTTCTAGTCCTGGTCATAGCATTAAACGCTTCAAGTTGATTCAGTTAACATTCCATTCACAAATGTCTGTCTTTGTTCAGTTACCAGTTTTTATGAACATGTAGACATGCTCTTCAGACGATGGCAAACATAACTTTATTCCACAGTTAACCGTTTTTGGCACGATTTTTAGTTCAGATGTGTGAAACCTCGTCCCTATAATGATAAATGGATTATTGTAGACAATACACGCCACAGTATTCCACTGAAATTGTGACTTTCGTAGAATGTGACATTTACAACGTTATTCGAGGCAGCTGTTCAGTTGTTATCGAATATTGTGTCGAACTGATAAAGCAAGTCAAAAAGGATGTCATCAGTGCTTCCAGAGAGGTTTAGAGTCCGACCGGAAACAGCGCACATGAAGCGCTGACACGATGTGCATGTGAAGAGCCGTCCCAAAGCTGTCGTTTTTACAGTGTAACGAAGTTTCCCTACAACTGAAAACGAGAATGTTATCGCTTTCCTGGCTGCAGAAGTAATCGCCTGACCCAGTCCTCCATTAACTAAATTCTCTGCACTAGATGGGGAATCGATAGACGCTTGCAGCACCTTTTCGAGATATCGAGAGCTGCACCACCTTAATGGTGAGCCCCGGACATTTTACTTCATTGAACTGAAAGTTCCTAAGCAACAGTTTTGCTTGGGAGAAGCTCGACAGCACTCGATTGGAGGGAGGAATAACAAAAAGCATTTACATTCCTCTCTCCCCGCCTGATCGATGCCCGCCGTGCTTAAGCTCGTCTTTTTTATTCTGAAATTGATTTACTATACGACGGAGCAGAAAACGCCCACTCCACCAACAGTGAGTGATAATAGCAGAACGCGCGCACCTAAGTTCTCTTATGCAGTCATTTATCTCTTACCAATGACACTATCGGAGTCCTCTCTTCATCTCTGCTGCATCCTTGTGTTCAAGATGACGTGTAAAGATGAATTCACTTCTACTTATGTTAATGAAGAATTATGATACTCTATTCATTAGGGCAGTCTCTTGCAGTATTGATTCGCGCCAAAATCGCACCGTGTTAGTCGCGATTCACAGGGGATCTACCTGCAACATGCAATACGCAGCAGCATTGAGAGCAAGCTATCGTTAGGGCTGAAACAGGAGTTGGAAATGGAATGGTAGGACGCAAGTGTTGTAGTCTGATCTTTTCCCACTGCCATATTGGCTACCACACTCCTCAGCTCTGCTCCAATTTTTGTAGTTGAGCACGTGTGAGTACTCGGACTCGTTCGTCTGAGACGTAGTTGGAACAGCTTGAATTGGGGCACACGATCTGTTTATTGCGCTTCTAGCGGAATTTGTGTATTTTAATCTTATGCTGATTTTAACTTAGATTCTGCTCTCTTGGAATTACTGTACTCTTTAACACTCAACTGCTATGGTGTTAATAGTGAGAAACTGTACACACTTTTAATAACCGTAAATGAGTATGAGGCTCAGAATCAATCGGAAGCATTCTTAACTTATATATCAATTTTCAAGTTCTTTTTTTCCTAAAATGTTGACAGATTCGTTTATAATGTGTGTTAATAATACATGAATATGTACTTAACTAAAACTAATTAAGCTCAACTGGTTTATGAAGAAAGCGATTGATTTAAAAAAGTTTTGAAGATTATTCACTATGTAAATGACGGCTGTACCTACCATCAGAACTTCTGTTGTCACAATATGATATGATATATATAATCCCCTGGCGCTTAAGAGTTCCTATCATTCTTCATCCTCAGGAAAAGGGAAAAACTTTGGAAAAATCTTTATCACGGCAACTCATTAACCTATTGAAAATGAAGACATTACACCTCAGAGGTGAATATTGTCGCTGATGAACAGTAAGGTTGTACTAAATACTCAACTGGATAACGAACGTACGTAAAAACGAGGGAGGGATTTGTAAAGTAGAACATTTAAAGCAACAAGGTAATGTTCTTTACTAAAACAAATGCAATCTTCACAGATGTTCCTATTTAACGAGTATTTGCGGGGGATTACTTTAGATTAGTAAAATTTTAGAAAGGGACAGGGGAGCATGAAAAGAAAGGAAGGTAAGATAATCAGGCCATTGGTGCTGCTTGTTCACTGTTTTATATAACTTAAAGTTGATTTAAATAGATATATGTTTATAGGTGAAGGAAACAGGAAGTATGTTATTTGAAAACAAGTAAATAAAAATTAAATTAAAAAATCATGAAAAAGGAAACAATTTATCTGGAAAACCAGAAAATACAAACTATGAACTAAGTGTGTAGATATGTATTGAGCAGATAGTAGGCATCCTGATACAATTCATTCTAATTATTTCCTTTTATTTTGCTATTTTTATTTTTAATTGTGATATTTTGCAGGTGTAGAAACATATTTGCCACTCTTCCAGACCGGCGGGAGGGACAATCAAAGAAACAGTGGGTTATAGAAAAATAAGGTTGGATAAAACCAGTGATTGAGCATTTCTTGGATTCGATGATCTCGTGGGCGGGTGCAATACGAGGCAGGATGCACACCTTTCCACTTGGTCAGGAAATGCCTGCGCACTGAGTATTCTAATCATCCGGCACTCGCTTCTTTGTCCGGTATGTGCCTGCCTGCCTGCCTGGTATGAGGCCGTGGGAACGAGAGTGTCGGAGGGGGCTGGCGGCCGTCCCCAGTCGGGGGGCGGGGTCAGTCGGCAGGCGGACTGGATTGGATTGTCGGGCCCGCGTATATTGCGCCGCCTCACTGCCTAATCCAACACGGACTTCATTAGCATAGAGTGTGCATTGTTTTCATTATCCCAGAGCGGAAGCTGTTTGATGTATTATCGCTGAATGACGAGCAGTTACCGTAATCTCGAGTGTCATGTGTTATATTAGCATGTTGTCCTTTCTTGCCCCCCTATTGGAGCATTGCGGTCAAGTAATTTCTGTTACAGAGATAAGCTTTGCATTATCATATAGTATTAGAATGAACAACAGGCATTCCATAAAAAGCCGTACAAAAGTGATTTTTGCTCGATTTAATATCCGACTTGTGATTGCTAACATTACCCTTTCCTTTTTGACGAATTCTCTCTAAAGTTTGTTCCAGAACAGTGGAGGGGCAAGGGCCTCATTTTCAAGCCAGCTTTATCGTATATCTAATTTTCAACTACAGGAAATATTCCGCTGAACAAACTGAATACTCAGAAGCGTAATCCATTCAATTATTACTGGCCTGCTCCAAGAGTTTTTGGGTAGGCATTAACATGTGGAACATGCGGTGACTGAATCAGCTTAACCTGGAAATCCAAACGATAGAAGATTTGTATTGGTATCTAGTGAACCAATTATAATCTCAAGGGAGTAAAATCAGCAGTCGATACATTCAATTCATACATTTTGTATTGTGGTTGACTAACCAGTGCTTTATGCAGGTAGCAAATGACTACCATCCATGACAGCTTGCGTATAATAGTCATCTTTTCCAGAACATTCACTTTCTACTCTTGTAGCCATCCGAGTTGCTAAACCGGATTAAATTCTCCTCACAAACTTTCGGTGTAACTATAAATGTGTATGTTTATATAGAGTCTTCAGATTTGTTCGGTCTTTGGCGCCATTCGTTGATCCGGAAATGACATCAATACTAGGTAGCGAGTTTATCACGCTTTGTCTCTTCCAGAGGACTAGCGAACGTGGGTATAAGGAGGGATGTCATAATGTTGCGATGTCACCTTAGTGAAATGGGACTTGTATTGTACGTTTCCAATTTTTATATTTGGAACATCGCTTGCTTTTCGTTAACTCGCAATCGCAGCATATATGTTGATAGGTAACGTATTCTTTCAGTTTGGTAGTGGCACTCAACCATGCAAATTCTGTAATCGGTGGCCTCTTCCATTTCACGAACAAAGAACACACAAGAAAGATGTCCTGCTGAAATACAGTTCTGCACCGCCCAATACATGCAGTCCAAGGTTCAATTCCGCACCTCCCCAAGGGCTCATTGAACTAATAATGGCGTAGTGTATTTAAACCCACTGGCGCTAGAGGCCGAATAAATCTGAAGACCCGGTAGTTATAGCAAAGAAAAAGGAAAGTAATGAATGGATAGATTGTTTCACATGTATAATGCCCTAGACGTTTTCGATTTCTCTTCTCCACCTAATAATGCATGCATGTGTAAACACTGCATTTTTATATCAGATGTGCCTACACCACTTGCTTGCAGTTTTAAACGCACGAAATGATTCTTATCTCTATTACGTGACAAAAATTAGACAGTGTCTTCAGTTTAAAGATGACAGAGAATGTTAATACTAACTCTTCAGCTAATGCATGTAATTATTCCAAAATTTACTTGTACTCATTACAGGAATCATCCAAGGGCATATTTACTATCGGAATCACTCAATTGTGGATTGGATGTGATCTCATCGTAACCAATTGATAAATATTATTAGATAAGCATTGACTAACAGGTAGGAGAGAATCCATTATTTTTTTATTATTTTTTTTTATTTGATGCGCATTTTGGAGTGACCTAATTGGTCATTAGAGGAGAGAGAATAACTTAGAACACAAACACAGAAACTCACCAAAACACCCATGCCCAAGGCGGGACTCGTACCCGATTGTGCCAGAAGCACCAAAGCTAGACACTTAAGCTTACGTGGCCATAGGACCGGCCATAACTTTGGTGATACAGGCGCTGTTTGTACATGCGCCACAAGAAATAAGCGTTTCTTAAAATTCGACCGGTAACTCATCATCAAAGAACTACTTTCACTCTAATTAATGCTGTAAACCATGTATGTTCATGTAATTTAAAAATAAGAGCAGTTGTTTGTTATGAGCCCAAAGCCTAAAGTTTTATTCCAGCAGTCTATTCTCTCTCTTGCTCTCTTTTATATGAAATCTTGTTTATTTAAAGTGTGTTAATAAACATTTATGAACGGTTATTTTAAACGTTCTCGGTTTAAACATTTCTGAAAACATACTCATAATAACGAGAAGTAATTTAACCAAGGAAACCTTGCTCTAGCCCAACTCGGGGAGTTGGTAAGCGGAGGGGAGGTAAAGTACAGCAGTGGCGGAGTTAGTCAAATTTAAAGGCCAGGCATCAGACCAGAGCAATTGGCAGGCTGAAGTGTGTCCCTGTTCTCGGAGAGAACTTAAGCACGTTCTGACGGAATTGTGGGTTTTTGCAGGATGGCGGGTGAGTGCTGGGGTTGTGGAGTGACGGGAAGAGGCAAGTGTTGCCCCTCGACGGTTGCCTATCATGGTGCAACGGCCCATGTGCACCGCTGGTGTGAGTTTATTCAAAATGTTTATTTTGAGGTTTTAATTTTGAATCCAAGCAACTCTTGAAGGATTGTAAGGAGCTTAGCCGTAGCAGCTGTTGGAGGTGCTCCTTCGTTACCGGGGATGCCCGCAAGCCATGCGGAGAAGCCGGTATCGCTCAAGCGGCGGTTTGTGGGATTGTAATCCCCAAGAGACCTAACGAGGGCGCTCCGATGGAATGGTAACCCTTCGTTGAATTTTGTTGCCCGACGCCTAATCTCGTCCTCCAGGTATGGTAGACCAGAGGCCTCGTGCAGGAGTCTCGTTGGAAAGCCACGAGGCACAGAATAGATAGCCCGGAGACATCTATTCTGTACCCGCTGAAGCAACAGCAGACTGGAGTCTGCCGCCATGCCCCAGATCTCACATGCGTTTGCAGTCTTTTCCCTCAAAACATGAGGTTTTACAAACCTTGTTAGCCAGCCAATAGTAGAACCTGACAGCTTTTCTCGACACAGATTTATCAACGTAAGGCTTAGATAATGACAGACACAGAGAGATACCTATGGATAGAAGGGTATGGGTATCTTCACATATACTGGGGTGTTATCATCTATTATAGTTTAGTTTTTATAGTTATCTGAATAGTTTTTATTAAGATTAGCATGTGCAGATTTAAAATAACGTCTATTTTATACTTTTTTCGTAGCACGAGTATTTATTAACACAATAAATGTTTCACTCTTTTTACCGGTTTGAACGCACAAATAATCAATTTCATTTCACGCGAAATTTGTATCTAGCATTCTCGTGTGCCATCCTCAATCTAGAGCGTCACTGTCTGTTGTTATTCGTCATGTACACAGCTAAGTAAGGAAGCGGTGGCAATGTTTGCGCACTTAATGTGACCAAGCTCCTAAGGTCCGCTCTAGCCTTACTTCACTCATAACCACAGAGCGAGCAGGAATCTTTTGAAAAGTGACCCGCTTGCGCTTTTTTCGCTTGTCTTGGAGTGCATCCTTAGCAATGGTTCACTAAAGCCGAAAAGTGACAACAGTGTGTATGGTCGGTTCGGCCTGCTCCTCCACCGGTGGTTTCCTACCTAAATGAACCCGGGGGTCATAGGCAGGACTTTCCACTTGAGAAACGAAGGACATCGGGCGCATGTCCTCCGCGTCATTTATAATTATAAAATTAGCACTGTTGCCACTGGAGGGATGAAGGTTGAGTTTGCCTATCATCAAGGAGTTTGTGCTCTATTAGGTTTGGGCGCACACACGAAGATGGGTGCAAGATGCGCAGTAGGGTTTCTCTGAGTCGTGTGATCTACAAACGCATAGCGACTTCGTGTATACACCGACTAACACACGAGTTGGGGGGAGAAAGGAGGAGAATGACATGGAATGCCACTGGGCTTTCAAAATGTCGAAGTCTTGAAACTCGCTTTCTGAAATGGTGTCGTTAGACTCAAGCTAATATCCTCAAAAGTTAGAAAAATATTGTAAATATCATGTTGCTATCTCCTACTCGAATTTTAAATTTAACGCTTTTTTGGACGACTTAGAGATCTCTTCCTGTTGTTTATAATTGCTCTCAAATCTCACAACAAGCCTCGGATGACTGGATTGATAATTCTGCTGACGAAAATAGCTAGATATATATATATATATATATATATATATATATATATTTTTTTTTTTAAAATTGCTTCATTTGTATAGCCCCCTTTAACATCAATGGTCATATCGGGGGGGCTTTCACTTGTGAAACTGTAGGTTCAGAACATTAGGTTAAACTTTATATTACTAAACACACGCACATTCACTCTCGCTTCTTGGAAATATGTCATCCAGAAACGGAACTTTTTTCAGTCCGTTACACCCCTCATATTTCATTCATCTTTTTAGATCTCGGCTACTGGCACCTTTTGCAAATGCGAGAGTAACGAATTCTTGCACACGGTTTTTCGGGATGAGTAAGTCGGCATTATCATTGCCTTTATGAAAGATCTTAGATACAGCAGCCTGCACCTCCATTTATCATAGGAGCAGCTATTGGCAAAAGGAAGCAAGAAGCCCTCAAACCTGGAATAAGCTTTGGCTGGGGCGCAAATTGCATTTCTTAAGAAACGTTTAGCAATAAGTAAGTACATGTAGAAGCCTGCTCTCCAGGTCCGCTTCAGGTTCCGATTTCGAATCTCACGCGGGTGTATATCTGATGAAACAAATTTTCTAAGTTATGCGCAAAATGTTACGCCGTGTACACCCAAGAAATATAGTAACATATCTAACACACTTTTAACTATAAATTACAGGACACTGGAAATGAAACTTTTACTATAATCGGTTAAAAAGTTACAAAATCGAAAATCTCTTTTTTATAGCAAATGGTTGTTGGAACCTTCGGGCAATCGTAGAGAATCAACATTTAGTTCTCCCCTATGCTTCGGGATCTACAACTATTTAAAGATCGTACAATACCTCTGTTTCCTAGCATACTATTTTATCAGACGGCATTTTCTCAAACTACGTTTTCACACTTTAAAAATGTTCAGTTTCAGTATTTGTTTAAATACAGCAAAAATTTCCCAGAATGTGCACAAGTACCAATTGTAATATTACAGACACATCATCATCCTAACACCAATACTAATTTTGCAACAAAAATTATTCATTTCAGAGCTTAATATTTCTAGCATTTAAGAAAATTAACATAATTGATTAAACAAAGTGATTTAAATATCAACGCGTGGAGTTTTCGTTCAAAGCTTGAAACAAAAAAATTTCACCCATTTTTTTCTTCTTCACATTTTGATTGTGCGATATATTTACAGAATATCATTTAGGAAACAATTTATATTTTACTAAGTGTTTGTCCAATTTGAAGGAAATGCGGCATTCCTATTAAATAACAGCCATGTAATCACAGACATTTACTTATAAAAATCTATACAAAAATATAGTAATTTGAAATTTCACTCTTAGGGTCCTTTAAAGTAATGTTCCATACCCTTTGTTGTAAACAACTATAGAGACAGTGGCGTTATACAAGCTGATGTAACTGTCTAGACGAAGGTTATAAAACAGTAAAAACATGAAGCAACTTTTCGATATTTACTTTTTAAAAACAGCATAGATCAAATAGTTGATTGCTAGCTTTCTGATATGCAGATTTTTTTAATTGCAGTTATGTTTTTAATGTTTGATTTTGAAATTGTATGACAGTAAAATAAAACTTCTTTTTGCATTTTCCGAAAATTGAATGTTTTACGCTTTTCAATCTCCAATGTAAAATAACTTGGGCGTTATTAGGATAGTTACTTGAAATTTACCTTTTCATATATTAATGAATAATAAATAATAGATCATTTTAAAATCTATATAATTTACTAAAGACAATTTCCAAGCTCGTGAGAGAATTAAACTTAATAAAATAATAATTTTTGAAATTTAGAAACTAGTTATTACTTCGAAATGTCCTCTGGCGTTTTTAGGGTGTTTGTAAGCATCAAGGGTTAATGCAAAATGCATCTTCGCCCCTATTTTATTTTCTTAATGTGGATACTAAATGATTGTTCTTGAAAATTTAATCAATATAATAAAAATAATATTATTATTGTTGATTTGCATGCGATTTGGACCACTGTAATGTAGTAAAATGTTTTCTAAAAAGGAAATGGAGTGTTATTTATGGACGCTCTTTAACTACTGTGGTTCTCAGCGTCCCATTCTAAATTGGGCGTGAAAGACCGCTTAATTTTGCTCAGAGGCCTCTCTATCAGGCTTGAGGTTCTTTTACGTGCCGTAAATCTACGACACGGCACCAACGGCTTTACTTCCCTTCCGAAGGAAGCCATGCTAAGGATTTTTACACCCGAAAAAAAGCCATCGTCCTCCGCCGGGTTTGAACCCGCGACCTTGGGTATATGAAGTTAGCATGCTAACCATTACACCACAGATGGCGACTAAAATATTTTCTAGGTAGAATATATAAGAACATAAATATTTTTCTAGATCGTCAGTTCATTAAATCACGATAAGTAATATAAAATACATTTGTTGTTTGTTGGATAATCGGTGAATCTAAAAAAATAAATCAAATCTAATGATAGCATTACGTCCTCTACCTGATGTCATTCATATTCATATGTCTTCTCATACTAATCTCATAAAGGCTCCCCCCCCATTCTTTCTTTCTTCAGCTAAGCATGTGCAGAAATGCTTTAATGCTAAAGAATTCAAGTATCAACCACTTCACACGAACAATATTTTGAACTGTTCATGCAATTGTCGACTTGTTAGGGGTGTCAGAAGCATCCCTAGGGAAGGGGGTGACTTCCCAAGGTTTTGTCTCTCTTTCATGAGGCCAATAAACCAATAGTGTCTGTCTGTTAAATTTCTGTACTATTAGCTGCATCAAAGCCTCAAAACAGTTTTTGTTGTTGTTGTTGTTAACAAATGGAATCAAGTTCTGTTTCGTTGTCATGGCAATTGAATATAAACATACAGCTACATTTCCACTGACAAAAATAGCTATAAAACCACGGAAGCTCACCACCTCTTAATTCTTATCATGGATATGTTCCCAACTGATTGTTTGGAGACTTGAACATACAAAAAGTTGAACTGCTATATTCAGATTTTATATGACTAATATAAGTGAGCTTCACAAGCTTCATCTGAATAACCTACTCTGTGACATTCTTGGAAGTATGTTACATTTCTTGTTTAACCCCATAAAATTATCTTCAAATGCGCTTAGACAAGAGCATCGTTATTTTACGTTTAAGGATCTCTCTTGCTCTTTTTTTATTGCTTAAAGTTACTCGAAACTCTCCTTTTTAGGATAAGGGAAAACTCCGGAGAAAACGTTATCCGGGCAACCCACCCTGACCGAAATTCGAACTCGGGACTTCTTAATGTGAAGCTGACATGCTACCCCAAAACAATAGAGGCAGACGAAGATTTATTTTACTTTCTCAATGGATCCAGCGGTAAACCAGAACCGCTGTTGGTAGGATTTTGAGAGGGGGAGGGAGACAGCCACATCGGTTGCACCTTTTCCACTGTCCTGCTGTTTATCCGTTTTGTTGTTAATCTATGTCAAAAAATGTGATTTTACACTCACATGACTTTCGCTAGCTGCTCTGCAAACAAACTTACAAAAGATCTTCTTTCTACTCCATGCTAATCGAGATAAACATTAGCATGAAGTTCTTATTACTTAGTTCCTTATAAGTAGAGGGGAATTAAAGGAATGCGCTATGCTAAACGGATAGTCAAATGTTTTAAAAACTGTTATTATGCGATTGTCATTGCAAATCGCTTCTTCTAGTAGAACAAAAGAAAAACGGACACTCTGTCAGAGAAAAGTAGAAGTACTTTACAACTGAAACTAATAACAAGAAATATCTCGAAAACGGTAAACTCCACGAAAAAATGTATGTGACAACTTGTTTATTTTAACGAAATCTGTATTTTTGGTGCAGTAAGCTTTTTTCTATCTCTTACGATTTACTAGTTATGAAAACTTCGGCAAAGTTCATCCAGAATAAACAAGAAGCAATTCCCACAAAATTCAATATATACGTTTTATTTGTGATGGAAATGGCTTTAATATGTGGTATTTTAATCTAAATCGCTAGACCCATTTTTAAGAAGAACAAAAATTTCGAAAAATTTTCCATGTAAAGGGTAGTTAATGGTGGGGGGATTTTCTTGAAAAGCTTCGTGTGGCATTCTTGGAAGATAACAAACTTAAATACCAAGTTTGGTATTTAAACGTCTTTTCGTTTCGAGCTATGCTGTCTACACACACACAGACTGGCCTTTTTCTGAAAATAGTTTTATTTTTTATTTATTTATTTATTTTTTTATTCAGAGGGTCCTAAAGCATGTATTTCCGGTGGAATCTCGGTATCGAATTTTTGGGTAGAATACAATACCTTCTCTATCCTCTTCACAATTTACATACGGGGCTAGAGAAAGTAAAAAGACTTATTGGAATATAGATCTTGTAAAAGAAACTGGACCACCCGTATTGTTAGAAATTGTAGAAAGAAGTGATATAACTCGTATTGCGGAGCTATAAAGTACTAGAGGTAGCACAAAAACAATAGGGCAGGAGGAATTATCTTGGAGGCTGACGGCGGAAACCCATAAACATTTGAAGGCGCCTCAGCGGCACGTACCGTATGTAGTACTTGCTCCAGAAGAGCAGACACCTGCCCGTGGCTCTGGGCCATAAATTGCTGCGTTCACAAGAGCACGCGCTAAGCTCACCTGCCGGCTTTTGTTAATTTCCTACCCGCTGTCACTACCCATTCGATATTCATGCAGCTGGAGCACATATTTTGTAACGGAATGAAGAGCAAACTCTACTGCTGGTCCTGTCGCTACAGAAGTACGCATGCTTTATTACCAATTCATTCTCTTTCGCTCAGATATTTTCTGTTGAAGCAGATGTTTTAAGTCAGCAAATTTGCTTATGTTATTTTCTTGAGCCGGTTTTCTATGAATTCTATTTGACCAGAATTTAATTTGCTTATATTAATTTCCTTTAACACGATTAGGATACGGATGGAAGGGGCTTGGCACCGAACCAAGATGATCATTGTATCTTCGCCTCACGAGGGGGCGTCCCCGAGAGAGAGATTTGAGGTCAGAGGATACACCGGGCGGCCGGAACCAGCAGAGACGGTACAGCAATGACAGGGTCCCTATAGTTTCCAGATTGAAGCACTCCGATAGTCGACAGATAGACCGGGGACTCTACCTCACGCGGGGTCCAAAGCCCCTGCCAGGGATGGTTTCCAACCAGCCGGAGTCGGGGGACGAAGAGAGCCACAATGAGCATCCTTTTACCCTGTCTGCACCATCACTTCCAACCCCGAAGGAAACCATCATGATGAAGGATGAACGAAATGATAATGGAAACGACATGGCAGGACAGGAAATTCGGGAGATGGAAGAAACGTATCCAGCGTTTGCCTCGCGCACATTGTGTTACAGATAGCAAATGGTTGCTCTTGGAGTAAAGTATAAGCAAACCTTGCTCGTCGCTCGCACTGAATCACCTACTGTGCACTGTGTGGCCTTCAACTGTACGAAAATATGTTAAATGCAGTTACGGTATACAATATATTGCGTTTGAAATACTAATCCACCGTTCATATTTATGTACCTGTTGTAGGTTCACGATTTGTAGAATAACTGCCCTATTATAATGTCTCTTATATTAATATTGAGATTTCTGAAGTAATATATACATATTTTCAAAAATTTGGTAGTCGTAGCATAAACGTGGATAAAATAAACATTATAGTATTAATATATTAAAACAAAAAGTTCCTTAACTTGTTCAATAACCACATTAAACACATTTTAAGGCTAACGGTATGAGAATTAATTTGCAACGAAAACTTTCACATTTATAGCAGTGAGTATGAATCTTGGTAATTATTTGCTATCTAAGACAATTCGGGGATGGGGGAAACTTTCGCATTGAAAGCACTGAAAATTAACAGATTCTTGATAATAAATGGATATAAAACAATTTAAAAAAAAACTTCACGTTTATAGCAGTAAATATGAGCAGGCCTCTTCGCAAGTAAACCGTATCTAGCACAATTCAAGTGCGCTACAAGTAATTAATAGTTGAAGCATTGCAAAATAGCTGAAACATAATGTAAACCATTTTCTGTGAGTAAGAAAAATTCCTCTGTGTGTTGGATTGCTGTTTCCGACATTATAAACTTGCACATATGTTGTGCAACGAACGAGAGGCTCACCTCTGCTGTCGAAGCCAGTCTGTGATATCACTTTATCCATTGCAGCACACGATGCTAGTCTGCTTGCTGTAACACAAAATCAAATAGCTGGTGGCCCCTGTTCTATTCCAGTGTTGGTAAAATTGCTTCAAACTATTCCACTTACTCGTGAAAGAAAACTTAAAATTTAATATCATGACTATCTCATCATCTAACCATTACGAGTTTATTGTTTTGATTTTATCTGTTTTCTAGCGTTTGTGTTATAAATATTTTCAGAAGACGATCAAGTTGCACTGGTTCAGGATTTATTTTTGTTTTGAAGGCATTTTAAAAATGATTAGTAATTATTCCATCCTCAATTAAAACTGAAGTTATTTTTGTTTATAGACTCTTAGAAGTTAACGTTTGAGATTAGGCATATTGTCATTAAAACATTGTCGGAATGGTTATTTTTACAATAACTCATATTAAAAGAAAAAAAAAGTTACATTTATATAATTTATAACTATAGCTATTATGCTGATTGCATATCCAAACAGTCTCATTTTAGCACGCTACAAGCAATATCCATAACATTTTCATCTAAGACGATATATCACACAGCTATTTTGAAGCAAGTTGGTGCAAATGATCACGAGAAAGATCGGATAAATAAAAATGAATAGATAACATTTAAAATATACTGTTTGAACTTCTAAAGGTTTTTAACGTACACATCAAATGCACCGCAGGAATTAAGGTAATTAATAAAAGTTATTTTACCATAAATGTAAAATGTTTTTTATCCGTCTTCTTTATTTATGGTTATATGAAAGCCTTTTATTTATCATAGCATTATCTAAAGGCATGAAATTTTAATTCAAATTATTAGTCGCATTTTCGAGGCACTTTTCGCGAGTACAGTTTATTTAGACGTAAAATAATGTGAAGAAATATGTTCGCTGAATACCGTATCTTTGACCGCCACAAATACCTAATATATATGACTTGTATTCGACTTTTCGTTTTTGAGCGACGCACGCTCACAAAAGCCCAACCATACGTTTCCAATGAAATTTCTCCATCAAGTAATTTAGTCAAGTATAATACTTCTTCTGAATGGATGATGACGAACTTGACAGTGCCAGAAGTAAAACAAAACTTCGGATTTATAGGTTAAATATTTACAAATGCTATTCACATATAAAACACTAAATTTAGTTTAGTGTCTTTCAACAAATATTTAAAATGACCACCAAGACCGAAATCGATAGTAAATTTTAGCCTACAGCAATGATATCCTACCTTAAGTGAAAGAGGGGAGACCGATTTACCTATATGAATTGTTCACGAAACTGTTATTATATATTCGTATATTAATGACAGTCATAAACAAAGAATCAGTTATATGGTTTACTTTGGATCATGCAATTGCGATCATCCTCATTGAGTGAGCGAATGAGAGAGGACAAACGTTTCATAACATTCAACGGGAGACGGGGGTAAAACGACAGTGTGACGTCATTAGTTCATACAAGAAGGGGGTTGGTCTCGCTGGTCTATAGGGTTGTCGAAAAAGCTGTTAGCTTCTGTCTAATGGATTCAAAATATTGGTACTATGTGCGCAATTTTCTTGGGCGCTAGATTTACGGGATAGCGAGGGTCGGGGGAAGGAAGAGAGAGGTGTTTTCAAGTTTCTTTCTCTGAGGCCCTCAGCTATCAATTTGAATAGGTTATACAATTTACCGCGAACTAGCTGAATTATTAAACAAAACACAGCGCACTTGCATGTGTGTGAAGACTGGGATCTGTAGGCAATGAAACCTAGGCACTGAAGTCACTAGATATCAGGGCGTATATCGTACTTCATGTCTCAACGTTGTCACTCTTGAACTGCTTCCATAATTGCGTGAAATCTACTGAATAAAGACTAGGGGCCGAGCGCCCAAGAAAACCTGTGTGCATATTATGGTTCTCCATACTCTCACATGGAGGTGGTGCGCTCTCTCTCTCTCTCATATAAATGACATTTGCGACGTCGCAATCTTGAAGGCACTGCACACAACATTCTGCCACTCATTTCTTGCAACACGTGCCTTTAGCGGACATCCTGCTTTGTAGCAAGATGAGTTCTGGCCTTCGTGGTGGCCAAGGAAGCTTGTCGGATTCCCAACCAATACACACCTCTTTAGAAAAGCTCCAAGCGTGTCGATAGTGCCTCCCTTCCAATGTGCATGCTTTGGATACTGCCGTAAAAGCATTCCATTCCTAGACCATAATTTGAGCAATTGTTTGCCCAATATGCAGTCATTCATGAACTAACATTGCAATTACTTCGTTCGTGAAAACCCTCATATATCTATCCACCACCCTTTTTACTTTTTCTAGCCTGCATGTACAATGTATATAGGGATAGAGAAGGTATTGTATTCCACCCAAAAATTCGATGTCCAAATTTTACCGGAAATATGTTTTGGGATCACCTGAGTCCGAAAAAAATATTTTTAGAAAAAGGCCCGTGCGTGTATGTGTCTGTCTACCTGTCTGTGTGTGTGTGGCTGTGGACAGCATAGCTCAAAAACGGAAAGACCGTTAAATACCAAACTTGGTATTTAGGTTAAGTATTTTCCAAGGGTGCGACACGAAGCTTTTTCAAGAAAATCCCACCATAAACTACCCTTTAAACGGAAAAGTGTTCGAACATTTTGATTTTATCAAAAATGGCTCTAAGGATTTTGATTAAAATACTGTGTATTAAAGATATCGTATATTAGGGATGTTTACATGACAAATAAAATGTATATGTTGAATTTTCTGGGAATAGCCTCTGAAGACTTCTTTATTCTAGGTGAATTTTGCTTAACTACTAAACCGTAAGAGATAGACAAAAGCTTAATGCACAAAAATGCAGATCTCGTCAAAACACACAATTTATGTCCTTTACGTTTTTGTTGTGAAGGTAACCGTTTCCGAGATATTCCTTGTTATTGGTTTCCATTGTACTTAATACTTTTCTCAGACAGGAAGTGTCCGTTTTTCTTTTGTTTTACTCCTGGCCAAGAAAAGAAACGGTTTGCGATGACAAACGCATAACGACAGCTTTTAAAAATATTTGTCTATCACTTTAGCCTTGTGCATTCCCTTAGTGCCCTTCTACTTATAAGGAGCTAAGTACTAAGAGCATTCTGGTGATGTTAATGTCGATTAGCATTGAGTAGAAAGAAGAATAATCTTTTGTAAGAAGTTTGTTTGTAGAGCAGCTAGAGAAAGTTATGTGAGTATAACACATATTTTTTCATGATCGCTTTTACAGTGATAAGGCTTTTTCGTCCAACCCGCATAGAGTTCACCAGTACACTTAGATACACGTTTACAGCACATTAATGCGCGCGCAGCAACTATAGCAGCTGGGAACGCGATGTAGCGTTAAGTAATGTCCGGATATACTGGAAGTGCTTCTACAAATGGACACTTGTTGGTGGCAGATGGTGAATCGGATGGAAATGTCTACTTTCGTCATTAAAACTACTTTGCTATGTGATCGAACTTCTAATAGCCTAACTGGTGTGTTGAGAATTTTCCTTTGAAACAAATGCAGTGTACGTGATTGTATTATTTGAAATTAAATAATTGTTGGCTTCCTGTCTTTATACACTGAAACATCCTTTTCACTCTTTCCAGGACCTTTTAAGGATAAAGAATAGCCCTAATTAAAACTGCATTATATTGAAGCCTCGATCACCAGTCCGTATAGCTTGCTTCTCTTGTAATCAAACGCTAATAAATTCATATACGTAAATGCTTATAGTATTAAATTATTCCGTAAACCAAATATGCAGCTTTATTTTTTGCACAGTCAATACTTACGATAGCAGTGGCAGATTTCAGATTTTAAAATCTGATGTGTTCCATTCACATGACCTTCTCTAATTGTTCCAAAATGCAAAATATTCTTACAAAACATTATTCTTTTATCTGTATCATGTTAATCGAGATAAACATTAGCAGATAGTCAAACCTTATAAAAGATGTTAGCTATGTGAAACAATTGAAGTTCGTTTCGCTTTGCGTGGTCCCGTTTGGTTCAAGTTAGGTGGCTTAAAAATGAAACCAATGACACAGAATATCTCAGAAACGGCCAACTCTACAAGAAAAACGCACCTATATGATATAAATTATGTGTTTTTACGATATCTACATTTTTGTATATTGCAAACACATCCAGAATAAAAGTGTGCAGAGGCTATTCTCAAAAAAATTTAAATTTTATTTGTGATGTAAATATCTTTGATATACGGCATTTTAATGAAAATCGTTGGAAGCCATTTTTAAGTAAAACAAAATATTTTCATGTAAGGGGTAATTTGTGGTGGGGAGATTTTATTTATTTATTTTTAATTTTTGTCGCATCCTTGGAAAATACTGAACATAAATTACAAGTTTGGTTTTTATCATTCCTTTCGTTTTTGAGTTATGCAGTTCGCGCGCGCGCGCGCGCGCACACACACACACACACACATACATTCCCACACATGGGCCTTTTTCTAAAAATGGTTTTTTGATACTCAGGGTACCTTAAATATATATTTCCGGTGAAATATCGAGATGGAATTTTTGGGTGGAATACAATAACTTCTCTACCTACCATGTACATTGTATGTCCATATGTGCTAAAGAAAGTAAAAGTCCGTATTAAATAGTTCAGTAACATGTTCCTTTCTTCTTCTTTCCACTTTTTAACTCGACTTGGTGCGTCCTCTGTTCATGGAGGCTATAGCATTCTTGGTGGTGTTTAATTTGCAGTGCGTTACTCTTGGTAGAAGTTTCTGTAGCACACTATTATTATTATTATTATTATTATTATTATTTCTTACATATTTATTTCTAAAATAAAGCAAAGGTACAGAGTAAACGGAAACAAAACTAAATTATTGAAAATTCTCTTTCTCATTCCCCTAAATATATTCTTCTTAGGAAGGTTTCAAATATGCATATCATCATATTACCAGTGTTGCAGCGATGAGAAAAATATTTAATTCGGTTGTGAAATGTGATAGAGATCGTCCACATATTTTCGTTAAAAAATGTCATAATAACTAACAGTTGTTGCATTTCGACTATGACAATTTCCCCCCCCCCTTTTGTACAATTAGTTGATAAAATAAAGTAAGCGGTTTGCAAAGTATTTTGTGAATAACAATTGAGTGCTTTCTTGTATAAAACCCGTCATAAGCTCCAGTTGATAATCAAATAACGATATATAATTGATTTCAACGGTTTTCTTGGTAGTGGCATTTCAAATGTTTAAACGAATTACTTTTAATATTAGGCGCAGTTATATTAGGAAAATTTTGACTAGTTGACGTCGATCACGGAAACCGTAACATCGTTTCACACTTTATAATGAATAATAAAGAAATAGTTCTAAGAACAAAACTACTTTTTCGGTACATTTCAACTTGATACGGTCGTCAATAACCTGAGAAAACTCTATTGTTAAAAAATAAAATGAATGAGTACACATGATCCGATCCCATTTTTCTCCCCGTTATATGGAAATAAAACTGAAATGTTTTCTTCCTCTCTCGGTTCTTTTATATGTTTAGTTCTTCCATTACGCCTTATTTGTTCTGACTTTGTGAAGTGGAAATATTAAATATAATTGATGCTATAAGTTAAATAACGCACGTAAAAATTGTGTTCATTATTGAGGAAAAGTTAAAATGCCTATACCGTTGTGAGTGTTATTCTTGGATTAATGCGTGAAACACGGAAAGTTGAGCAGAAGAGAGCAGTGCGGCCGGGCTGAGAAGTTAGAACCTGTTTATCTCCAGTACGCAGCGGAAGTGACATCCACGGAAATAGCATGCCACAAAATTAATTTGCTGAAGACAGACGTACAGGTCTAAAGAGTAAGTTAACTCTGCGAAATTCTAATTGTGTAACACTAATGGCAAAGTGAAATGAGCAGAAACTTGTTTCAAAATTAAAAGGAAAGTAGGAGAAGCAACTGATAAGGAGGATCCGAGATTTAGTGCTATGTGGACTTTTTTTTCTCCTGCGCAGGTTTAAGGCCCCACGTGGACAAACAATATAAAAATGGCGTGTTAGTTATGGACGCTCTTTAACTGCTTTGGTTCTCAGCGTCCCATTCTATATTGGGCATGAAAGATCGCTTAATTTTGCTCAGAGGCCTCTCTATCAGCTTGAGGTTCTTTTACGTGCCGTAAATCTACGACACGGGACCCACGGCTTTACTTCCCTTCCGAAGGAAGCCATGCTAAGGATTTTTACGCCTGAAAAAATCCATCGTCCTCTGCCGGGTTTGAACCCGCGACCTTGGGTATATGAAGTCAGCATGGTTACACCACGGAGGGCGACAACAAACAATATCTAAACTGCGACACATGAGTGGGCTGACAACTCCAATTTTGTTAATGCACGGTACAGGAAGGAGGAATAAAATATGACCAGTTACAAACCCAAGATTTGCAGTGTGCCCGACGTAACACCTGCAATACGCATGGAAATTAAGTGGACTGCTAACCGGAAGGGAAGCGGGAAATATGCTACAAGTGTAATGTCCCATTAACAATGAGATTAAGCGCAAGACTTTGCACCCATGTTATTCACTATAAGCATTCGCATAGACACACGCGACACGTTATGCAAAGCATGTAAGAGTTTGCTAACTCCAAACTTTATACTTTGTCGCGGGAAGTCGGTGTCTCGTTCCAGCTTCGTTGTTGATGAAGATTTCACACCTAATCTTCTAATTAAAATTATCTCAGGGGTTTGTGGGTGAGGCTAATATTAAAAACACAGCATTTTCCCTTACGACTTGAATTTATTGTATCACAGATTTAACGGCGGGTGGCTTGTTTCCTTACAAAATGCGTTATAAGTAAATACCATATTAATCAGGAGCCTAATCTAACCAACTGCACATCGCTCCCCCACCACTCAAGCACGTGGACGTGCGCGCAACACAATGTGACGTGAACGCAAGCTCAAGAGAGATAGTTATAGAGTAATCACACAAGAGATCTGCCGTGTCTTAAATACTGATCCTAGGTGACGCCAACTTTCGCGCCATAAAATGTAACAGTATCTCTTATTGGTACTTAGCATCATCTCACAAGTTATGAGAATAATTGTGCCAAGTTCTGACGTCATAGCGTGCACATGACACGTTTGGAAAAACCCAGTGGTCCTTCTCACTTTAACTTTATGCTTGCTTTGTCAGATTCTCCAATTCCCTGTGCTACTTGGAAGACAAGTCACTTATTCCTGTCTCACTTCTTTCTATGTTTGTTCTTTTATATCTTACCTTCTTTAGCCTAAACCAAGTGCTCATTAGCAGGTGGTGGTTGGTGAACTGTTACCTGGAATTAAGCTAACTCGCCTTGCCTTAATTACCTAAGTTACAACAACTTGTAAACTTTATATTTCTACCCTTAAATATTCACAACTATTTTACATTGCTTTCTATAAGCTTATAATATTATATACATTTTCCCTTTTCATATGTTTTGTGAGCATGTGGTAAGTGTTCCTGCAACTTCCGTTGTGTTGCGTTCTGCATTCCCTCCTCTATGCATTGCCTGCTGTGCAACAGCAAACGAACGCAATGCGACAGCGCCCGTTGTACATACGACATGCCATTCTATTTGGCCGTGCAGCGCCATCTCTCATTTCCCTTAAGAGGCTAGGGCAGCCTCTTTGCAAATCCTCCGTTGTTTTAATGAATATACTGACCATCTGCATCTAGAGCGGGATGGCTCAGGAGGTTAGGTCCATGGCCGGCATTCGGGACGTGCGGTTTCAAAACCCGTCGTCCGACCAATTTGGCTGGTCTTTACCATGGTTTCCCTCAGTCGCCAAGATAAAACCCAAATTGGATATTTAATATCATCCAAAGTTCAACCTTCAGTATAAAAAAGAATAATTGTAAAACTGAAAATATATAGATGATAATTGCAATTCTGCTGCCGCCTATCCACAGATAATGAAAGATTGGACGGACCCTGAGCTCTAAACATTATATTTGTTGTACTTTCAACATATTCCTTAGGAGAATTGTAGGTATTTACTGCGACCAAATTTTGGCATAACGATTATTAAAAATGAAAATAATACATTAAGCATGACTGATGGTTTATTTGAAAATATATTTTAAAACCAACTTAACTTATTATTCTCTTTAAACCATTGTCTCTTCTGAAGCTTTTTTTATGTAACCTTTATGTTTAATTAATATTTATAAGGTATAATGCCTCAGTTTTATACATCCAGTTAGTAATGCACTTCGAAATTTGGAATTTCTGTATTACAGTCCGAAAATAATAAGTATAGCGAAGAAAGCTTTGCACAGAATGTAACTCATCCTATAAAAATACCATCGAAGTGGTTAATGTTTGACGAAAAAATTGATATTGAAATAAGAAAAAAAAAAAATTGCTGAAAAATAAATCTTAAACTATCATCAGTGTGAAACATCCCCTTGCAGTCCATAAATTATTCTAATATGTTTTACGCGTATTTGAAGTTGAATACCACAAAATTCCTTTTACGGTCTGAAAATTAAACTGTAATTAAAAAGCAAATTTTTTGAATGAAGATTTCTCTTATCTGGGCTAGTACAACAAGCATGGAAATCACGCATTTGTGAAAATATATTAACTTAGTAATTTGTTTGGCAGAATGGAAAAAAAAATATTGTTCCATTCACATTACTTTCTTTATTTGTTCTGCAAACAAACTATCCTTACAATGATCAATTCTTTTATTTACACAATGCTAATCAAGATAAACATTACCAGAAATGATCTTAGGTGTTAGCTCCTTATAAGTGGAAAGGGAATACAGGAATACACTAGGCTAAAGGTACAGTCAAACCTTCTTAATGCGATAGCCATTGAAATCCGATTCTCTTTCCATTGCCGGGAGTAAAATAAGAGATATGAAAAGAGAAAAGTCAAGCGTTTGAAAAATTAAACCAATTGCTGAAAAATGCGTAGCCCCCTCCCAAAAAAAATATGCTATGTTTACCAGTTATGCAAAAGTCATCCAGAGCGAAGAGGGCTTCAAGGGCTGTTCCCAGAAAATTTAAGATATACATTTTATTTGCCATGTATATATCTTGAACATATGGCATTTTAATCAAAATTGTTAGCCATTTTTAGAAAATAAAAAAATCGAAAAATGTTCCATATAAAGAGTAGTTTGGGGTGGGTGGGGAGGATTTTTCTGAGAATCTTCTGTCACATCATTAAATACCTAGTTTGGTATATAACCGACTTATCGTTTTAGGATTATGCTGTCCACATACACAGATACACATTTTTCTAAACATGTCTTTTTTAACTTTTCCTGTTTTCTATTTTATTCAGGGGGTCTGAAAACATATTTCCGGTGCAATATCGGCATCAAATTTTTGGGCGATGTACAATACCTTCTCTACCTACTATGTACGCGCTAGAGAAATTAAAAATGTGTTTAATTGTTCATTTGAACTTGTTCATGTATGTATGAACACACTGTTTTATGGTTCTCATCCGCTCATAAATTTGAACAAGGTGATGAAAGATTAGAAAGAAAAAAAAACATCTGATGCGGAGGTAGCACGTGTTTTTCTGGAACGTGATACTTTGTGTGCTGGGTTTTCTCTCACCGGAAACGAGAGAAGGAAACTGCGGGATCGATCGATGCTAGGATTTACGAACAAAAACATGCGGGCGGGCGGGCGAGTGATTGAGCAGTGCAGGTGTATGGAGAAGGCATGGTCACTGGCCGTGTGGACTGCGCCAAGGCCAGCCACCGGCCTCCACCACCAGCAGCAGCAGGTTGCCGGCCTGGCCTTGCACCGCACTCATTGTTTCTTCTCCACGCGTGCGTGCTGCTACATCCTCCTAGACACCACACAACTGATGTCATCGAGCAGTTGGCCTAATTAATCACGTTGTTTCCGCTGTCTTCTGGATCGCGGAATTAAACACTTAGCATCAGCTTATTATTATTATTATTATTATTATTATTATTATTATTATTATTATTATTATTATTATTATTATTTATTATTATTATTTATTATTATTATTATTATTATTATTTTATTATCAGCATAAGCTTCATCCTATCTCAACCAACCTTGGAAATTAAAGCATAGGTAATGAATTAAATTAACTTCGATTGCCTCCGTGATCGAGTGATCAGCAAGCTGACTTCTCACCCGGGGGTCCCGGGTTCAATTCCCGACTGGGGCGGGGAACTTTTCTTAAACCAAAAACTATTCCCTATCCCCCACAGAGTCTGGAAGTATGTATGTAGTAGTAAAGTGTGTGTGTGTGTGTGGTGTGTGTGTGTGTGTGTGTGTGTGTGTGTGTGTGTGTGTGTGTGTGGTATACATATGATTAACCTAATGCCCTTAACCTACAGTGAATATATGAGTTATTTCACAAGTCCAAGCCCCCGATATGATCATTGACGTTAAAGGGAGCTATACAAACAAATGTGTATAGGGATTGACAGTAAAAGAAACATTTGTTAACTATACTTATATGAAAATGACTATGAATTTGATTACCTCTGCGTTCGAGTGGTCCCGGTTTCGATTTCCGGTTGAGGTGGAATTTTTGTTAAACCAGAATCATACCCTACCTCCAGAAGTATGAACTGAAGTGGGACTGAATGTGAGCGAATTTAATAGGAAAAGAAAACTTATAAAACCAACTCAAGTAACTGAAGTATAGCGAGCAATAACACCAGCAGTTGTTTTCGTGATCAAAGAAGTTAAACGGACGTATATAAATGAGGCAGGGCGAATTTTTATGAATTTCGTTCACACGACCTTGTCCGCTTATTCTGCAACAAACCATTTTCATACAAATTCTATCTGCGCTATGCTAATCGAGACAAAATATTAACACAAAGTGTCTTTACTTATACATATGAGGAGCTCACATTCAAAAGCGACTTTGTTGTAAAACTTGAGCGAGAGAGAGAGAGAGGGGGGGGGGGGGAGAGAAGGGTGAAGTTGAGTTTTCAGCGTATGACATTCATCCTGAAGTCTCAGCAGTCTGCTTGCTTTCAAAACAAATTTAGTTACAGTGAAATTTATTTGAAAGTAGACAAGAAATCAATTTTGTCCACTTTGTTCATTCAAACAATTCACTTCATTCAGTTTAACCAATCAGAACACTATCATCATAGAAACTTATTCCCATCTTGCATTGTGTTATTAGCGGTAGTAGAAGCAAGACATTAATATTATTCAATTTAATAATTATCACTAATTTGCGTGATATTGGTAATAGTAATTAATTAATATGGATTCTTGAAAAAACAGCAAGTGCTCCTCCGCAGGAAGTGGTGTAATATGATGATGGCTTCCATGTTTAAGATTAACTTTTTATTATTGTAAAAATGCAAGCTATGTTTCTAAGCAAATCACATTTAAGTTGAATATTCTCCTAATTAAAATAACTAAATTCTTTAAAATAATGTTCCAAACTTTTTTAATACACTGTACAGTCAAAAAGGTCTCATTTTCATGCAAATATATTGTGTTATGATGTCCTTTCAGTTCAATCAAAAACAACTATGTCCAGAATTTTTTGTGTTAATGATTTTGTGCTGTACTTTGATTTGATTAGTGTCTTGTTACATTCTTATAACCTAGATGCATGCAATTAAATACCAAAATTAAACAACGTGTTACTTTGAGAAAAATATATTTTTTGGTCATTTCCGAAACTTATATTTGAGTGAAAAAGTCTGTGTTGAAAGCGAGTTCTACATGTTTCCTTGTAAGTAGAAAGGAAGTATAGAAATATACTAGGCTAGAGCAAGAGGGAAATCTTTTGAAAGCTGGCCGAAAATTCATTTAAATTGACAGCTGCCCATTTCAGAAAAGCATACGTTTTGGAGAACTTAAACCTATAATAAGGTATATCTAGGGATTTTTTTGCTTAGTGTTTAATACCCGCTTTTACTACCATGGCACCACAGGTGATCTGGGGGATGGTACCTCCCCCCCTGAATGTATTTCACAAATGGATAAATGGTATGTTTTAACGAGATCTACATTTTTTGTGTAGCAGTTATGCAAGTCATCCACAATGAAGAGGACTTCAGAGGCTATTCCCAGAAAATTCAAGATATACATTCATTTGTCATGAAAATATTATAAGTATATGGTATTTAATAAGCAGCGATAGAACCATTTTGAGAAATTAAAATTTTCGAAAAAAAATGTTCAATTGTTCTAGGTAGAGCGATTTTCTTGAAACCCTTCGTGTTGCGTCCTTGGAAGAAGCTGAAATTAAATGTCAAATTTGGTATCAAACGAATGTTTCATTTTTGAGTTATGGTGTTGACTGACCACACACACACACACACACACACACACACACACACACACACACACACACACACATTTTCCTAAAAATAGTTTTGGGGAGTTATGGGAGTCTGAAAACGTGTATTTTCGGTGAAATTTCGATATCAAATTTTTGGACGGAATGCATGTAATACTTCCCCTACTTACTATCCGCGGTAGAGAAACTAAAAAAATAAAAAACTTTAATTTGATTACTTTAGTGATGGGTGATAAATATTTATTTACATAAGGACATGTTTATAATAAAACGTTACTAAAGTTCTAACGGTGAATTGGAGAGCATAAAGCAGCTCATGTATTATAAACGCATGCAATTTCATTGAACAAGAACGAACTTTTAAAATAGAAACTCCCAGTATATGAACTCCCAGAAGCAGACTAATGTCATATATGACTCGTGTACTATCGAGGATAAGGATACGCAGATGACTTTAAGGGCTTGTTGTACTTATTGTCAAAGTTAACTAGAAATAGCAGTCACAACTTTCTTTCGAGCACCTAATGTCCTTTACAGTCCATTCTATTCTTTTAGGAGGGGCAAGGATGCCGCTTGATGCAGGGACCGGCCTTTTACCTTCTCTCCCACCTGCTGGCCGAAAAGAATGCGAATAGACCACAGCACTTTTAAATGGCATTGCTGCAGTTTGGGACTAAACCCGCAACCTTGGCAACGAAAGGCACTGTCCATCCACCTGAGCCATCCAGGCAGACGCAGCGACTCCGAGCTTATTACAACTAGTGAATTACTATGAGGTTTACGACATAACATACGTTCCAATCTCATTCATTTCTAATCCACTGTGCTCTGCTCTATTAGAATCTTGCGTTCAAAATGTCTCATTACTATTCGTAGGATAGTAATGCTTGTGACATCTGCATTCATTTTGAAAAGAATCTGATGTGTTCCATTCCACGCTTTCTCGTCTGTTTTGCAAACAAACTATTTTTATAAAAATACGTTTCTTTTATATACGTAATTCTAATTAAGATAAAAATATTACCACATGTGTTTTTATTACTTGGTTCCTTTATGTTGGTACAGGGGGAATAAGCGAATACACTAGGCTAAAGCGATAGTCAAATCTTTTAGAAGCTGTCGCTATGTATTTGTCATCGAAATTCGGTCTTCCAAGGCCAGAAGTAAAACAAAAGATATATGAAACGAAAGATAACTTCCCATTTGAGAAATGTTTGAAACTGTAACCAATAATAGGAATTTCACGGAAACGGTTTAACTGTGAAAGAAGAATAACAAGAAAAAAGCATATGAAAAACTGTGAGTTTAGTTTTTATCTATCTCTTACGGTTTACCAGTATCTTAAATATATAGTATTTTAATCAAAATGTTAGAGCCATTTTTGAGAAAATCAACATTTTCGAGAAATGTTTCATGTAAAGGGTAGTTGCGTAGGAGGGGATATTCCTGAAAATCTTCGTGTCGCTTCCTTACATGTTGAACTTAAATACCTACCAAATAAGTTTGGTTTTTTACCGACTTTTCGTTTTTGAGTTATGGTGTCCACAGGCACACAGACACACTCACGTATACGCTGAAGTTTTATATAAACTCCTTGGGGGGAGGGGTTCAGGGGTCCTCAAAACGTCTATTTCCGATGAAATTTCAGAGTCGAATTTTTTTTGGAATACAATATCTTCTCTATCTAATGAACTATACCGAAATATTTTCACAGAATATGTAGATTACTTAAATAAGTAATTTGAGATAGGAGACTTATGGCCTGTTTATTGAAATGTCAAGTAACGGCTATAAGTTTCTGAAGTACCAGTACGCCACTGGCTAATTTATCAACCATTCGAGAGCATAACACGAAAAACGAAGGGACATATTGCAGCGTACCTCTCCAGCGTAGTGGTTATGATACTGGCTTTCAAGTGAAAGATAGTTTTCGAGCTCGGGTCTCGTTCACGTATCGCGGCACTTCGTCTGGAATGAAAAAAATCTGATGTGTACCATTCACATGACTTTCTCCATATCCCTGCAACAAATAATTCTTATAAAGCTTATACTTTTATTTACTTTATGCTAATCAGAAAAAAATAGCAGAAATAGTCTAATTACTCGCTTCCTTGTAAGTAGAAGCGAAATAAGGGACAACTGTAGGTTAAAGTGATAGTCAAAAGCTGGTTGCTATGTCAATGAAGTTCCTTTGTCTATATGGATAGGAGTTGACAAGTTCCTGTATGAGAAAAGTATACGTTTTTCATAGCAGAAACCAAAAATAAGGAATGTCACAAAAACGACGAACTCCACGAAAAAAAAGTATATAACATAAATTGTGTGTTTTAATGTGCTCTACATTTTTTGTGTAGTAAGTTTTTGTCCATCTCTTACGGTTTAGTAGTTATTCAAAATTTAGTAAAATTCATCCTGAATAAACTACTCTTCAGAGGCTATTTCCAGAAAATTCAAGATATGCATTTTATTAGTCAGGTAAATATGTTTAATATACGAAATTTTAATCAAAATCGTTAGAGCCATTTTTGAGAAAATCAAAATTTTCGAAAAAAGTTCCATGTAAAGTGTAGTTGGGAGTGGGGGGAGTTTTCTCAAAATCTTCGTGTCGCATCCCTGGAAGATACTAAACTTAAATACCAAGTTTGGTATTTTACCGACTTTTCGTTTTTGAGTTATCGTGTTCACACACACACACACACACACACACACACACACACACACACACACACACGGACCTTTTTGTGAAAATGCTTTTTTTTGATATTGGGGACCCTAAAACATATATTTCCGGTGAAATCTCGGTATCGAATTTTTTGGTGGAGTGCAATCAATACTTTCTCTATACACTATGTACATAGTGCGTATGGAGAAAGTAAAAATTGCTCTATGACAGGAATCGAACTCGTGACCTTTGGGATAGCAGCTTCCCGCGTTACGTATTAAGCCACCAGAGCAGTTGAAAAAAATGCCTCCAGTGTAGGCTACCTCAAGAACGTAGTTAATGAATGCTCAGTGTCGCACTGTCAAGTGATTAGTTCGAGATTTTACAGCTTTTTGCGACATTAAATCGTGAGAACGCTAGTAACGAGCTGCTAAAAATCGATATTTCTGTACTCGGGCAGCAGTTTTAAAGACATTATAAGTCAGTTCTTCAACCTGCTTTGCTTTAACACCGACTTATCAGCACCTGATACCCACACGTAGTTACGTTGTTTATCCGGGGACCATGCATCGCCGATCTCAAATTACTTATATCAGTCACACGCAGAATCTCGCAAATTATTTCGGTGTAGTTCATTAACACTTTGTTGTATATGTACATTTGCATACGTTATAAGAGAAAGTAAAAAGTTAAGGATGGTAACGTGAATAATTAGCGAACAATACAGAAGTGGTTACATGCGGTCGCTGAAATGGATTAATGTGATAGAAAATCACAAAAGACGCGGTTTTCAATAACCATACATAATATTGTTATATATCAAAACAAGCAACAAAATATGTTAATATTGTACATTCGGTGGAAAACAAACCGATATTTGTTAGTCAAATTAAACTTTTACATATGATGCATTGACTCTAGAAGAGATAAATGACTCTCACTTTAGCATATCACATTTCCCTATTCCCCTTGTATAAGGAAATAGTTTGTAATAAAACCATTCTGCTAATATTTATTTTGATAAGTATGAAGTAGAAAGAAGAATAAGCTTTTATAATAATTTTTGATGCAGTATAGATAGAGAAAGCCATGTTTTTTTTAAATAAAAGTTTTAAATATCTTGCTTTGGCTGACTTATATGAAAGTGATGCTGTTTCTGCTATTGTGAGCTAACATGCTTTAATGTGCGAAAGCTTAACAGTTGGAAATTGCACACGCAGTCAGTAGAGGAGAGGGCTGAAGAAAGGCACTTAAAACATTTTTTTTTTTCGATCCAGGTTATACCTGATGCATAACCCATAACCCAACTCATAAAAGGCGTTTCATTATGTCTTGTATTCACTTCAGATGGGAGATATGTTTCGAAAACAAAGCTGTTTATTTATTAGCGTTAAGATAAAACTTAATTTCCTTTTAAAGTATACACTCTGTAAGTTTTTTGTGTTCATTATCATTCAAATTAGCTTTTGGTAATGCATTCATAGATCTAGAATTTAAGAGTCAATTGGTGTTTATTTGAACTTTTCAACATTCGCAGGATTCGTACCAGAATTCAGAATTTCTTCTATATTACCGGTAGTTATTTAAACAAATCTACTTTATTAAAGGCAATTTATTTGCTCCCATTGATCTTAGGCATGAGTTTTCATTGCGTGTCAGAAATCTGTGCCAAACAGTACAAACAGAAACGTACCTAAGCATTTTACCTTGTGCCTCTCTGTCTTTGAGAAGCCGACGGTAATTAAAAATATAAATTTTAAATCTGAATAATTGATAAGTTTATAATTTTCTGCACCAGCTAAAGCCAAACTCTTAAAGCACTGAAAACTTCAGCTGTATAAGTAGAACCCCATAAATTAACATCTTGACCATTTAAAAGACAAAAGGTAGGCTTGAAAGGTTTCTAATTTGTGGTGGAGGCCATACCTTGAAAAGTGCAGTTTTGTGATTTTTGTCATTTTACTGATAAGAGTTGCTTTAATGGCAGTTTTGAATCTCTCAAAAGTTGAAAGGAGTATGATTTGAAATAGAGCCACAAAGGTTTCTAGATTGTCCTTAATATCTGAGATCTGATTTGTGCACAGAATAGCAACAACCCAAAGTTGATACGTGACCACATCATGTTTTTCTCAAATCAATTTATGGATGCCCAGCACCAAAATATAAATCGAAGCAGCTTGTAAAGATTTTACGCATGACAGAATGACATAACTCTCAAAGAAAGCCTGTCTATTATAACGCGCTTCATTGTCTTGGTAAATACTGATTCTGAGTTTTGAAGTCAAGTCATCCTTAAACATAAAAAAGAGTTTTGAAGATAGAAATATGAAAGCTGTTTTCCTATGTGACTAATATTACATTTCAAGAACAAATGAAAATACCGGGAGTTCCTTAAACATGAATAAATGAGCACTTTGGATACACTGAATGCATTTTCTAAAGGTGCTGAAATACTAATTTCTAGCTTTCCATCCTGTATTGCTTCGCACCTTCTTGAACAGATATATTTGTATTTCGCCCAAATTTGCGGTTGACTGCATGTATACTGTGTTAGCTCCAGTGGTCCATAGTAATAGCTGCACACTTGCGACCTCTGGCGTCAGTCCAGATAAAACTTTGCAAATAAAGCTCATTAGGAAAATGTGCCGCTATGTGCTTTAGAGTTTCTTGATTACAGACATTAGTTTGAATTGTTTTCTCTTCCTTTCCTTTGGTAAAGAGTCCTTGACTCCCCGGCAGCTCTTTTTTTTCTTCTTTCTTTTCTTCTTTTCGATTTTCTCTCTTCTTAATGTGCGTCATTGAGAAAATGAAGCAATGAAGCAATTCTCTTCCCCAGTGAGTGCATCGAATGGCTGGTCAGATGCCTCCCCTCATCGGTCGTGTCATGTAATCGAAGAGTAATTTCATACACACTGGCTTACAGCGACCCTTCCCCAGTTGTGGTGCTGCTAAAACACAGAAATATGTGAAATTAATGAAAACTTTTGGATTATTCTGAACCAGCTGTACGAGTCCTTGTATCATCAATGCGCATGCGTCGATTGCCGACGTTGGAAACCATAATATGCTGCACAATAATTGCAGCGGTTTCTAACAATCAGTGGATAGTCTAGTGCTGGATCGAGTTTGCAGTTCAATTCGCTTACTCGCTGTGAAATCGATCAGTGTTGTTATTAGGGTTCGAAGCTTTATACAGTGATCGCGGAAGGAGACGACTGCAAGCTACCTGCGACGTGTGCACAGTATGATGTCAGAGCAACAAAACACAACTGGGCCGAACGTCTGTCTGCTATGTTGATCAGTTCCTTACAAACGGAATCCTCCAACAGGAAAATTGAAAGTTTGGCGTGTTGTTGAGCTTATAGAAGAACTTGGGAATGAATATTTTCCTGCAAATAGTGACAGGATTGAATGGAAGCTATGAATACTAAAGACAGACTATTATAAGGACATTGCAATAATAAAAACATGTACAAATATTAAACGTCTGTCCATTAAAGAACAACCAGAAGAGGAAATGCTGTCAAATGGGCAAGCTGTATTTTATAAAATTGTGTGTAAAATTATTTTGAAACTCTAATGTGTTCCATACACATAACCTTCTCTACATCTCTTTAAAGAATTGTTAATAAACTTATTCTTCTATCTGCTTCATACTAATCGAGATAAACATTAACAAACACTGTCTTGTTACTCAGTTCCTTATAGGTAGAAGGGAACTAAGGTAATATACTAGGCTAAACCGACAGTCAAATGTTTTAAAATGTGGTTGCTATGGGATTGAAATCAGTTTCTTTGTGTGGTCAGTAGTTGACAAATTTCCGTATGAGAACAGTTTTAAGTATTTTAAAACTGAAACCAACAAGTAATATCTCGAAAATGGTCAACTCCACCAAAAAAATGATTACGACATAAATTGTGTGTTTTAAGAAGATTTGCGTTTTTTATGTTCTAAGTTTTTTGTCTCTCTCTTACTGTTTACCAGTTATCAAAATTCAGAAGAAAAAAAAAACCATTAAGAATAAAGAGGTCTTCAGAGGCTATTCTCAGAAAATTCAAGATGTACATTTTATTCAAAACTTTTTGATAGCATATGCACTCAAAGAAGTCCCTTCGGACACCATACTTCGTCCGCGTTATTTAATTAACTGCTATGAACAAGTATATATAACCACAGAATGTTGCTAATGAGATGATAAATATATGTAAATGACGGGCATATAAAGAGGTTATCATAATTGTCATGCTTTACATGTAAATTGCAGCAATGCAGTTATACTCTTTTATTTTTGTTCACGACCTAATAAGATTAATGCAGTACCTACTGTACATACGCAATAAAACAATTTTCTGTTCACTCAGTTATACTGCACCTTCGTCACGGGACGAACTCGCTCCCTATCTATTCCTATAGTCCATGTTAACTCTATGAAGCTTCGTCTCACTGGTTATTACGAACACACCCAACGACTTCATACTCGGAGCAAAGAGTATGAAAAATGTAAATAAACATTTAGTTACTAAATCACAACCGGATACACCAAATTAACATCTTTTAAATAAAAAAGCATCTGCCTTTTCGCCCATGTAGTCAGAGATTCGATTCTCGAAAGGGGCGGGAATTTATCTTTATACTCATTTTGTATCCCCCACAGCTTCTGAAAGTATGATGTGAGAGAGATAAGTATTTAATAATCAAAACTGATAAAAACAACATAAGAAAACCTACAGTTCAGGTAACCATAACCTATCAGTTATTTCTCAAATCCTCTGATATGACCAAAGACGTTAAAGGGGGACTACACAAATGAGCATTTTAAAAAGCTACTCTTTGGAGAGGGCTGTTTAAACTTTCTCATATGTGAACTGAAAATTAATAGATTCCGTATTGATCCAGCTTTACGATACTCCTAGATGCACTGTAGCGCTGTTTGAACAACTTAGAAACAAAACTAGAATTTGGAAACCTATGTGAAGGTCGCTATTCTTTCTTCGCAAGACGTGCAGTCAGAGACGGAAATGAAAGGGGTTTTGCAAGTTCATTTTAAAGCGTAACGTTCTAAATCAAAACTGACCATGTGCAGGCGAACGGCTGTTAAATGTTTTTAATGTCTGTTTTACGACCTGGCAAGCTGCATATATGTAGCATTTTTATACGCGTGTCCCTCAGCCCGCTTTTGGAGGGGACATGATAGTTAAGGATTCAGTAATATGGCTTTGGTTTATGGTGTCTGCATAACAGAGTTTGTCCTTAACCCACCGACCTCCAGATACGTCATCACAGAACTTCTCCAAAGCGATCTGCATAAGATCATCGTGTCACCGCAGCATCTTTCAGCCGACCACATCAAAGTCTTCCTATACCAGATTCTTAGAGGTAAGTGTTCACAGCATTTATTAATAATAATAACATTTCCAAACTGTAAACAATACGTAAATAACTGCCTCCGTGGTCGAGTGGTCAGCGGGGAATTTTTCTTTAATCAGAATTATTCCCTATCCCCCACAGAGTCTGGAAATATGCATGTGTGTTTGAAGAAAAGAAAACGATTTAAACTCAATGTAAAGAACCTACAGATAATGAGTTGTTTCTAATGCAAAGCCCCCGATATAACCTTAGAGTTAAAGGGGCTATATAAATAAAACAATAAAAAAAAAATACGAAAGTGAAGCTAGAGCTCAGCCGTTTCAACTATTCTTCATATTAAATGTTTAACAACTTTCACAGAGAAACTAATTAATATTGCAATATTTTAATATTCAGCACAATAATACCTCACAGCACTACAAACATACACATTGCATAAATATATCGCTTACGTTTATCTTAAGGTGATGCATCTGCGAACTTTGAAAATACCATAGTATGTAATGATATTTTATTAAAATACGTATATACCAGTGCATGGTTATTTAAGTAGTCATACATAGTACATAGGTAAAGAAGGTTCTGCACTCCACCCGAAAATTCAACACCGAGATTTCACGGGAAGTTCATGTTTTAGGGTCCCCATATACATAAAAATCTGGTATGTTCCATTCACATGACTCTCTACTTTTTCTGCTTACAAAGTATTTTAGCCAAAGATTATTCTTTTATCTACATCATCAATAAATCTCAATCTACATTGAGATAAATATTAGCAGAAGTCTTATTACTTACTTCTTTCTAAGCAGAAGGGAAATAAGAGAATACACTAGGACAAAGCGGTATTCAAATCTTTTAAAAACTGGTCCGATATATGAAGAATTGAAGTTCGGCTCACTTTGCAGTGTCAAACAAAAGAGAGATGAAGCGAACTATAACTTAGTTAAAGTGCACCAAGTGAAGAAAATTATAGATATCTTTTCTTAAAATTTGGAATTCATATTATTTTATTATGAAAATATGTATTTTTAATGTTTATCAAATTTTCGGCAAATTTCACAAATGCATCACTTGATATTGTTTGTGAGGAGTGTGTTGAATTATTTTTTGAGCGATGTTTTAATTTAAAAGAACAAAGACCTAACACATTTACCCAAAATTCTATTTTAAGAGTATTTCAAACATTGGTTTGCATAACAATGCTTCTAGATTATTTCACACAACACAGATTCCATTTAATAAGAAAAAAAATGGGATCTATATGCGTGCGCGTGCGCATCTGTTACCGCGCAGTTTTGTCAGCAGAAACACCACTTTACGAATTGTTAGGCATGTTTTATAAGTAGTACATGGCCCATTGTTGAACCATTATAAATTAATTCTACATTGACATACGTTACTATTCCAATAAAAACGCATTTTTCTTGTGAAAGTAAAACTTGAAAAATAGCTTTTGAATTCTTATTTTAGTTCAAATGGACGCCGGCCGTGAGAGGACATACATAAGTGTAACAGTTGTTGCTTGTAAGCATTATTTCGCGCTACTATATAATATTTTCTTATGTTGCCCTTAATTTTATTTTATCAAATACAGATATTTTCGATATAATATCGAACTCCAAAATTTTATACTGGCCAAAGTTAAATACAGAAAATACATAATATCGAAGCATTTGTCTCAATGTCAGCGGGTGTCGAAAAGTAAAGTACATTTAAAGGAACATTTCAAGCCAAGAAATTATTAAATAATGCTTCGATCTTCAGCCTTTTCCGTGTGTATTTAAAATCTGCTATGCTCCATTCACACGATTTTTCTCTACCTGTTCTGGAACAAACTATTCTTAAAGAGCGTGTGTATTTCATTCACAAAATGTTCTCTACGTATTCTGTCACAAACTATTGTTATAAAAGTATATTGTTCTATCTACTTCATGCTAACCGATAAACATTAGCAGAAATGATCTTATTACCTAGTTCCTTGTAAGTGAAACGGAAATAAAGGGATTACAGGGTAAAGCGATAGTCAAATGTTTTAAAGCTGGTTGCTATGGGACTGAAATTAGGTTCTCTTCGCATGGACAGGAGTAAAAAGAAACAGGAATGACAAATTCCCATTTTAGATAAGCTTAAGTATTTTAAAATTGAAACCAATATCAGGGAATATTTGGAAATGGTGAACACCATAAAATATGTATATGACATAAATGTTGTGTGTGTTTTATTAACAAGATTTACATTTTTGTAGCAAGTTTTTGTTATCTCTTACTGTTTACCAGTTATGCAAAAGTCATCCAGAAAGAAGAGGCTTTCATATGCTATTCCTGGAAAATTCAAGATGTACATTTATTTAATTTCTCATAAAAATATCTTTACTATACAGTGTGTTATATAGCGTTTATATGTTTTATGTACAGTATTTCATAGATATAATATTATGCAAGTTTACCAAAATAACAGCGCATTATTCTACAACGCTTTCCTCCTTGAACAGAACGGGTTGTAAAAATCTCCTGTTATGTAACAGATTGTAATTTTGTGATGGGACAATATGTAACATGCAGCTAGGTACGCAAGGTTAATATTTGAAGAGGGGAGCAATTATTGCAGGAGATAAAATGTTTTTGTACACATGTTGCGGTATGCCTCAGGTCCCACCAACCCGAAGATGCTAAAAACCCACCCACATATTATAAAGGGCGTACCTGCTCTCCCTGTACACAACCTTTAAGTGAGTAGGACAATCTACCGGAGCCGTCCCGCTCGAATATAAATGTATCTCTCACTTTCTTTGCATACGTGTAAATGATCAATCGATACTAAGGTTTCTAAGATGCTCTCTTTTGCTTCTTTGCGAGAGATTGCCATCATTGGGGAATGCGATGAAACAGAAATATCAAGGCTGCCTGAGAAAACAATAGTTTCGTTTCGTTTTGTAATCGGCTTGCCCTTCCCGTATTTGTAGGACTTACAAGCCAATGCCTAAGGGTCAGAAGTTTGTAGGGGAGATAACGGCACGAAACTACACAATGTAGAACCTATTACGAGGGGTCGGCTCGTAGCCAGGCATGAATATGAGGAACTGGATGATATGAAATGTAAGCGAAATTGATGATTGGAAAGGTTATGATGGAATGAGTGGCTGGGGAAACCTGCCCAGACGCGGCTTCGTCCACCACGAACCCCACATGCGTGCGCTTAGGACCAAACCCGGGCCGCCTAGATGGGAGGCGAGCGATCTAACCACTCATCCACGCCGCTGCCCGAAGACAATAGCCATATACGGAAGACGTCCAGCACTCCCTCACCACCACCAATGCCCCACCGTTCTTCAGTAGTGAGTTTGTCAGTATTAACCTCCATTATGTTCTAACTACCTAGCGTAAAATGGTCTAATATAGATATAGGAAATAATTTGCAATTAAAGCGACCAGATAGCCAGGAATTACATAAATCGCGTATATTTTTTCTGTATTTGTGGACATATTCAAATTTGGGAGGCAGGCGTCACAATTCATAGTTTCATCATTTTTGTTTAATCATTTACTGACGTAGAAATAAATGTTTTATTAAAAAATCTTGTCGCTCATTTTTATAACTCGCATTTGTAAAGACATGCCATCGTAATTGCCATTTTGTAATTGCCATCGTACACGAACTAAATCAGCAGTTGAAAAGCTTGCCTTCTAAACGCAGAGTGACAGGAATCTTTAGGGCTAAACATTTTTTGCTGTTGCCACTTTGAACTGCAAAGCTGTTTCTCCCTCACTCTCTTCCTATATCAGAAGTGGCTCTTTAGGATTGTTGGGAAAAAAAAACAACTGAATTTTGAAGGATCGATTTGGTTTTCCTTTGTTAGTCCCTTCTAATTGAGTTCGCGTGGCAGTTAACTTATCGCATCTTCTTCGGCATCGTTTTGAAGTTCAAAATTAGTGCGATGCAAGAGCAGTAAGTGCATCTTACGAGAACAGGAAGAGTTTGGAAATACGAGATGATTGTCTAATTCTGAGATTCTGCAACCCTCTTAACACATATGTATTGAAGACCAATGCTTGGACGATAGTGAATAATTGAAGTAGAAGTAACAAATTGTTGAACATGATGATCAACATCAACACGAGTGGTGATCTGGTAATTGATATTTTACTCAGTCTAGTTGACCTGAAAATGAATAAGTTGCAGCGTATGCCTAGCTACTATATAAATTAAACCATAACAATGTAATAAAGGTCGTTATTGACTCAACAATTAGTTACAAATACGATCTTTGTTGTACTGCTACAAATAATTCACTCGACATTAGACAGTTGACAGTTTAAGACTGCACGTCATCCATGGCTCGCGCCCCACTGCGCGCTAACATTCCAGTCACTCACGACTCAGTACAATTCACAACACAGCTGCAATGCACTTCTTCCTCCTATTATAGCGAGAAAGTGACCTCACACACTTTCTGGTAACTTGTCGAAGGTAATAGAAACGAAGCTTGCAGAAACATCTCGAATATCGGGAAGAATCATGTTGCCGCAAGAAGTGTCGCGTTCCAAAGGATCCTGGTGCGTCGCGCCATGTTCAAGTCGAATTGCGATATCTTGGGTTCCAGCTTCACTGCCGCATACCAGAGCGAGCATGAGAGCGATCACATACCGGACAGTGCTGTCACAATAAGACCAATATTAATAAATAAAATACAGTGAAGTTCCAGGTAAAATTTAAATTGTTAATAGAATTATATCCTAAGTCGGTAATAACAAATATACATTCTGTCAAGAAAGTACCGGGAACTGATCATTTAAAAATCCTGTTTAAAAGGGGATTCGAAATTATTGTTGTCGCTAAGTTGGTACAACTTTCCTCTATACCCACGCGGAGTTTGATCGTCATCTGTCATCTAGTTTGTTTACAGTACGCCATTTTGTTAGTTCATCTCAAAGGTGATTTGCGATTTTACGATGGCTACAAATATTGAACAAAGAATCTGTCTCAAATTTTGCATTGCAAATGGTATTTCGTGTGCCGAATCGCTAAAAATATTACAGAGGGCTTACAGTGAATCGACTTTATCAAAAACACGTGCATATGAGTGGTCGAGATGTGGTGGAAGATTTGCCTCTCTCTGGTCGGCCATCAACGGTTTCAACTGAACTGAACATCGCTAAAGTGAAGAAAATGGTGTCTGAAAATCGTCATTTACGTCTGAGAGAGATTGCCGCTGAACTTTCTGTTTCTCACGAATCGTCTCGCACCATTTTAAACGATTGTTTGGGCATGACACGCGTTGCTGCTCGGTTAGTTCCGAAAGACTTGAATTTTCTACAAAAACTCAATCGCATAAGAATTGCTGAAGACATGCTAGAACAAGCCAGTTCCAACCCCACATTTATGAAACGCATTGTAGCTGGTGGTGAGACGTGGGTTTACAAGTTTGACACTCAAACCAGTCAACAAGTTTCCGAACAAACGATCAAACTCGATCAAACCTGAAGGTCATGTTGACATTTTTTTTTTTTTTTTCCGATTATCGCGGTGTCGTGCACTCAAGAATTCTTGTCAGAAGGTCAGATGGTATTATCTGAGCGTTATGCGGCGTTTGAGAGAACAAATACGGCGAAAAAAGCCGGATTTGTGGAACAACTCATGGATTCTGCACCAAGATAATGCACCAGCTCACGACGCTATTATTGTGAACGAATTTCTGGCCAAAAACTCAACAAATTTCATCGAACAACCACCGAATTCACCTGATCTGGCTTCTGCCGATTTGTTTCTCTTTCCAAAACTCAAGTTACCACTTCGAGGCATCCATTTTCAGTCGATAGAAGACATAAAGGAAAATTCGCGGCGACAATTGACATCGATTCCTAAAAGTGCCTACAAAAAATGTTTTGATGATTGGATTATTCGTTGGAATAAATATATAATTTCAGAAGAAGCCTATTTTGAAGGTGATAAAATAAAATTGGATGAATAATTCATTTTTTGTTTTTTATTGGCAAATTTCCGAACTTTCTTGACACAGTAGTATCAAAACGTTAGAAGATGTAATATAGTTCATATTTGGAGTAAAATAAATAAAAGATGTAGGTAGTCTAGGCTACCAGCATTGAATACGGGAAAACCCACTTTCGTCCATGACAGCATGATGTGGATAAGAAAAAAGTAATGTTAAAAACAATATACGTTTAACTAAAGTATTAACTACAGTGGAATTAAAATTACTTTATGGAGCAAGGTTCCCAATTGTGTCACAATCAGAAGAGTAGTTCTGTAAGATGTCGAATTTAAGAGTAGGCCTCCAGTAACTGAGTGCAACGCCGGAAACAGGCCATTGTAGGTTCTTTTGCTTCCAACGTGGCCCTGGGTAGAAGAGATGAAGGGAAGACCGGAAAGGTCCAACAGATCCGGACGATGATGTCCAAAACGGACTTTCTGCGATTCCAACATGCAGCCGGCTATCTCTACTTACACACATTTAACTAACTAAAATATTAAAATAAACTAATCACTTACAAAATGTTTAGACAAGTTAATTAAATTGATGGTAAACTTTTAAAACAAAATAAACTAAAATAAATTAGAAGGAAACTACAATTCGAAAAAGTAATAATAGTTTATTAATACTGGAAGTCAGTATCAATGGAATCAGTTGTAGACCATTGGGTACATAACTAAAATACTATTTTACTAAATGTTTTAACGATATTCAGCAATAAAAATGTTGGCATCCAGCACCAAAAAAAAAAAAAATAATTACCAGTCTCTATATATTATGTTCTTTAAAATCATTGTGCTAATTTTGTTTAGCTCATCACATTAAACAGGTCGTTAGTTCAAATCTCACTTAGGGTGAGCTCCCGTGTAAGGTTTTCTTCCGGGGTTCTCCTCTATACTGAGAAGACAAATGTCGAACAACTTTAAGCTCCATTGGCCCCAAGATCATTTGAGCACCATTTCATCGTCCGATTTGGCCAACCACGTTAAAGGGCGCCAAACTAAAGAAAATTTAATCTTTAATCTGTGCAGCTAATAAATACATGTACCTGTCCTTGAGTATTGTTATATGAAATGCTTTAATTCATTTATACATCGTAATTATACTTCTTTCAGTAAGCCATATGCTTTTCTATGTACTATTTGTATGCGCATTAAATATTTCTCACTTTACTTCAATACACTATTAACATCATACTATTTCTAATTCTTTAACATATTCACCGCACTTGCACATTTTTAGCTTCTATATATTCTCAGCTGATTCAATTTAAACATTTAATACTCATAATCATTAAATATTCAACTCATTATATCACCGAATTCATCACCATTCTTCTGCCATCATCTCTTCTTTTCATTCAACTCCGTCTATATTTTACCCACCCCTTACCCACCACTCACCCATTAAAGTACCCTGACTCTTCCATTCCCCGGATCCCGTTCCTTGCGGGAGCCTTCTTTCGCTACCAATTCATCCTCCTACCTCATCCAGCTATTCATCCCCAACCTCATTCATCTCCTAACTCCAACATCCTCTCGATGGGGACAAATAAATAAAATCCGAAAAAACGATCCCAGTATCTAATTGTTTCGCAACGTAATTTTCAAATTTAAGTTGTTTAACAAGCAATTAAACAATACAAATGCTACATCATTTTTCAGATTAGTATTATAATTATATAAGTAAATAAGCAAAACAAAATAAAATAATAGCATCGTCATAATTTAAATACAACATTACTACACTAAACATAAAAAAACAATACTGATATACAGTATTAACACAGCTGGTGACCAAACTAAAAGTTTCAAAATAAGTTTACAACATTTACACAAATAAACCAAATTAAATTGAAATATTAAAACAAAATACTACAATTTCTCCCATGCCGGTATTTGGTATTAATAAATACAGGTAACCAGCATAAAACTAACAAATTATTTTATTCAATGCTATATATAGAAATGATTTAGACTTTCACACCATTTAGAATAAAATGTTCATAATATTATACTTACCAAAAATCATTTCTATCCAGAAATTTTTATTTTCAAACTCAAAATTTTGAAACAATAACTTAAATAATTAAAATACTCCTCATCAACCACATTAAACTACAATTAAAAAGCATTACAATTTTAAAATTTTTTAAATCCAAAAATTTCACTGGGTATTATATACACATACACATTTCAAAATTAAAATTTTACAAAACAAAATTACTTATTTATTGTTTAATTATCAAAAATTAATCCCAGCCAAATAAAGGCCCGAAGCTACAGGGTAACTCCACGAGCTTAGTCTTAACTAAGCTACACTTCATGATGGGGACATTAACAGGAAATTATAACGGGAAGTTTTAGGACCCACTATTTGCATAGAGACCTGGGGAAACCACAGAGTGGCCCTCGACGGGAATCAAATCCAGTACCTCCCGAAGTGAGCCTCATACGTTACCGCGGAACCATCACGCTCCAACAGGTTCGGATTTAAGAAACAGAGTGATAGCAATTAAGTTGCTTCTTAGCTAAAATAAAGTTGTGCTTAAAGCAAATAAGGATAGACTAGTAGGCAAGGGAAAGAGCTTATGGCTACATTTTGGTGGTCGTTGCTATAGAAACCTTTTACTCCCTTCTCCTTCAAGTGCTCGTGGCAATAGCTGTCAGCATCGCAAAGGTATTTAAATTTCAGTATGCGGTTGTATAAGCTATTAATTTATAACTAACGGCAGACAGAAAAATAAAATGACATAGCCGGGATTGAACTACGGATCTCCCGGTCTCCGCCCGGTTGCTCTACCGAACTACCATGGCGACATGACGTTAAATTACCCTACTAGCTAGTATTTTTTCCTTAAACCACAATATCTCAAATTATTTTGAGATAACCTGCCCCAATGGTGATCTACAATGCCGTAAGTCCCGAGTGTCATAATTGATTCAGCTAAAATCAATTATTCTTAATAAATAATTAGCAATTATTATTAACGCTTTATCCGAAACGAGTATTTAAGAAGTACTCATTAACATCTGTTTCACACAAATGACAGTGTAAAGACACTTGTCAAAAGAATTTTATTACCACATTTACAAATGACAAGCTGTGTAACTTGCCGAATCCAATCCTAAAGAAAACGGTCGCTTGGCCCTGCCAAGGAATGGATTGTACTAGCTGCCTCTCTCATTCTCCCCTCCCCCCTCCCTCTGCTTTCGGTTCAAAATCCCATAAGGAAACCAAAATCTTACGCATGGTGGTCAGCGCATTTATCACTTTTGGTAGAACCAGATTTCCCAGCATACCAGCGCCGTAGGCAGTCGTCTTGCAGAACGGGCAAAATATGAGAATGGTTTGATAGCTCTGGTACATTTCTGTGAAAGAATGGAACATTTTTGTTGCGGCTTCATGGTTGGTAAGCTTGATTAATCAACGGGTCATATAACAAGTTCAACAACGGACAGCTTACAGTTTATTGTTGACAGATGTATGAATTGGTCAATGTATCGACTGCGATTGAAAATGTAGAAAACCGAGTTTCGTAGTGTTATTACAATTTTCATATGAAGGATTGGACTGGTGCACAAATCAAAACAAAATTGGATGAAGTTCACGCTGGCTCCGCACTATCATTGAAAACCTTTACTTTTGGATTAGCGAATTTAAGCGATATCGGATAAGCACCGAAGACGAAGCACGCTCCGGCCGTTCAACTAAGATCGCCACACATGAAACCATTGACAAAATCCATGTAACGGTAATGCAAAATCGCCAAATAAAACATTCGTGAGATTGCAGAGACTGAGTGAGTGCATATGTCCTGTACGGGGAATCGGCAATGAAGATCTCTGCGAGGTGGGTTCCGCAATTGCTCAAATTGACCAAACGCGCATCCGGAACAGTTCAACACACTGTCTGATGATGTTCAATTGCAATCGCAACACATTTTGCACCCATTTGAGACTGTTAAAATCTTGAACCATCATTAGTTCGCACCAGCGTCAAAACTTCAGTCAACACAATGGACAAAGGCTGGTGAAAGTGCGCCGAAGAAGGCAACGACAGTTTTGTCTGCAGGTGAAACGAGGACAAGTTTCTTGGGATTCCCAAGGAATAAACCTTATAGATACGCAAAAAAAGGGCAGACCCTATTACGCTTCATTATTGAATCATTTGAAACTTGCGATGGCTGAAGAAAGACCAAGGTTGGCACGCAAGAAAGTGCTCTTTCACCAGGATAATGCACTGTCCCACACATCAGTGATAACAATGGCGAAAATGCATGAAATGGGCTTTGAATTGGTTCCTCATTCACCCTATTCACAGCCTTAGCCCAAGTAACTTCTTTCTGTTTCCTAACTGAAATTTTGGCGTGGTGGGAAGAAATTTCCATTAAATGAGGAAATAATAGTCACAGTCAGTAAATATTTTGCAGGGTTTGACAGAACCCATATTTCCGACAGGATAAAAAAAAAAGCTGGACTGTAAATCTCCCTCAAAAGAGTCTATGATTAGAAGTAAGGTGTGATCTTTGGGAAACAAAACATTTTTTCTTGCTTTTTACCAGATTTATTAAACCACAATCGTAGTTTGCCTAGTAGAAAACATGAATTATATAAATACTTGATTTAGGAGTTTTATCGTCCGCTTCGTCTTCTGTGCTTTCAGATTTATGGTGGCTCTGTCTTCCTAGTTTTTCTTTGCATTTATTTGGTGACCAATTAATAACTTAAACCTGGCTCATAAAACGTATCCCACTTCATATAGGAAGATAATGACCCCTTCCATTCTTCTTTCCCGTCCGCCATGCATATGCGAATTCGTAACGTGCTAATAACAACGCATTTACACATTTATTACAGTTACTGTTTGCTTCAACTCATGTTAAAAGGTTATTTACCGTCATGTGACAGTTTTCATGAAGTTAACATTTAAACATCCCAAAAGAGCAAGTGTGTTAATTTGCTTTTTGCACGAATGTCGCAAGAACTGAAGAGCATTATTAAATATGATTGACCAGAAGATCTTTAGTGCGAATTCTCCCTATTAGAACTTGATAGTAGGGACAATTCGTTAGTATAACAAAATTTTCAAGCTGATTTATTATAAAACAATTATTTACTCTATGATTAGAGGTTACTTATGGAATCAGTTATAAAAATATTGGAAAGATCGCGTTAACATTTAATTGGAGGGCTGCTTATTTGTAAGGTAAAACTAGATATATCACAAGTAGTTAAAGCGGGCGTTAAACACTACAAAAAATAGATTATGGCTATTTTTTGAACGGGCTCTGTTCTCCGTAACTTTCCGAAGTTAGAATAGCTTTCTTTTTTCTTTTTCTTTTTCTTCTTTCTCTGTTTACCCTTACACCCCACCAGGACTACAAGCCAGCGCCTGAGGTCAGACGCTTTTTGGGGAGCAGAGGCTCTGGGTCAACTCGATATCTGGTATGAAAGAGAGGAAATGGATGACAAGAAATAACGGCGAAAGGGATGAAAATAAATATTATTATAGAGGAATTAGTGGAATGAATGGCGGGGAAACGAAAGAACTCGGAGAATTGCCGCTGAGACGTCGTTTCATCTACTGTAAATCCCACATGCTGTCTATGGGATCGAGCCCTGGCCGCCTAGGCGAGAGGCGACTGGTAAAAGCACTCGGCCATGGCGCTATCTTACCTGTGTTGAAGTCTCTCTCTCCTGTAAACCTAATAGTTCTATATACCTAAGACCTGAAGCTTTACCAACCATACATGACCGACGTGTGTTTGTGTGCAGGCACGGAAGAGATTTCTAAAGAAATAAGGAAACATGTTGATAATTAATTGCAATTCATGGTTCCCTTGCGTTTATGCAACCGTTCACATATTATGTAATACACGCTGCTATATGTATTATACATATACTACGGCAAAGCATTATAAATTATTTATATGATTTTAAAAACCAGGCGATGGCAAAACAATAGACACTTAACATTTCAAAGTAAGCGCTTTGTTTCAAACTAAGAAAGCGCGAACTTAGGCCCAAATGTTTCGTAAATGATTAACATTATAAAAACATTTTTCGTTTCCAATTACATGTGTATATGTTATGATATTAAGATTTGGATTTTTCCTTTAGTACAGCTATGTAACATTATTTTGACAGTTCTCGTACAAGTTAGAAAATTACTTAACATAGATTCAATTTTATTTTTATGTTAATAGAGGAAAACTTTGGCAAAATAGTTACACCACACATTTCACTGTAGGCATAAGGAAATACAGGAAGTCAAAAAATGTTTAAAAACTGATTGCTAAATTCCTTCCATGGCACAATGAAGAGTGACAGCACTAAAAATTACGATGTATTCAAACCATAATAATGTAAAAAATCTTATGTGTTCCATTCACATGACTTTCTCTACATCTCTGCAACAAATTATTCTTAAAAAGCTTAGGCTTCTATTTACTTCATGCTAATTGAGAAAACATTAGCTGAAATAGTCTTATTACTTGCGCCCTTGTAAATAGAAGCGAAATAAGGGAGTACCATAGGTTAAAGTCGTAGTCAAAAGCTGGTTGCTATGCGACTGCAGTTCCTCTGTTTGTATGGACAGGAGTTGACAAATTCCTGTATGAGAAAAGTATGTTTTTCAAAGCTGAAACTAAAAACAAGGAATGTCTTAAAAACGACCAACTCCACGAAAAAAATTGACATAAATTGTTTATTTTAATGTGCTCTACATTTTCTGTGTGGTAATTTTTGTCCATCACTTAAGGTTAAGCAGTTATGCAAAAATCAGTAAAAGTCATCCAGAATAAAGTAGTCTTCAGAGGCTATTCCCAGAAAATTCAAGATATACATTTTATTTGTCAAGTAAATATCTGAAATATACGACATTTTAATCAAAATTGTTAAGAGCCATTTTTAAGAAAATAAAATTTTTCGACATTTTTTCCATGTAAAAGGTAGTTTGGGGTGAGAGGATGTTCTTGAAAATCTTCGTGTCGCATCCTTGGAAGATACCAAACTTAAATACCAAGTTTGGTTTTTAACGGTCTTTTCATTTTTGAGCTATGCTGCCCACAGACACACACACACACACACACATACACACACACGGACATTTTTCTAGAAATGCTTTTTTTGGATTCAGGGGATCTTAAAACATATATTTCCGGTGAAATCTCGGTATTGAATACAATACCCTCTCTATACACTATGTACAGTAAGTATACAAAAATAAAAAGTTACTTGAAATAAATTGGTTTTTTTTAAAGACATCTTTCTATAACTCACACCGGTTATAAAATTGTATAAAGTTCCTTTTGAATGAAGAAAACTCTCAAGCTATTCTAATATATGTTACGCTAATTTAAAATCTTTTACATTTTTATAAAAGCAGGAATACCTAAGTGCAGTGCACATTTCTTAAGCACATGTGGAATGTTCTTATATGCATGTGCACTGAATTGAAGTTCAGGAGCCGTTAAAACTTTTTAGACTAACTTGATTACTGTTTCAAATAAATGTATTGTGTTTAAAATCCTACGAGAAAATACTTTTTGAGCTTTATGCAATACGTTCAAGGATACAAACGATCTTTTTTTCACAAATGTGTATGAATAAAGAGCTTTATGTATCGTTTGTTGCTGTCAGAATTAAACAGGTCACATAGGAATTTTGTGTAATTTAATAAAATAATTGAATAGATTATAAAATGTTCACTGTCCTACTTTAAACACAAATGGAAATATTTGCATTTGAAATTGGTAGTTGCATATGTCTTTTCTCTGAGTCCTTAATTAAAAAGTGAGAGATTCTCTGACTAGATCTGCGAAATGTTGGAGACGAAAGCTCTACTTTTCAAGAAATATTACATTAGTGTGTTAATAATTGTTAGATATAGAAATTTAAGCCACGTTTTAAATAGGAACTGTAGCAGAGAGAGGCAGAGAGAGAGAGAGAGAGAGAGACAAAGGGAGGAAGAAAGAAATGTAGAAAGGCACCAAAGAAAAAGGATGGCACGATCTGCATGTTGCGGAGCAGAATTAGGTCACTGGACCTAACCAAAGTTAATTATGATGGATACACGAGTCTTCCTTCCGGATGAATAATTGACTCTTAGTGTTGTCGGTGGGGGAGATGATTTCACTCTTTGTCATGTACGTACAAGAGATTCCATCAGCTCCTTACATAGTGGCACGTGGCAGCCATGTCTTCTTCTTCAGGTGGCGTAACGAAGCGCTTCCTCCCGTCAATTGTTTCGTGTGATGCAACAGATTGGGGGTACTAGCCATCGTTAATAATTTGGAAGAAGCAACTTTCACGTTCGCGTCACAGAAAGAGGAAAGCACGTCGGAAATTGATACTAATTGCTATCCTAAACAGAACAGGCAAACATCATGAGCTTCATGTGGGGTGTGCTTAAGAAAAGATTCAAAGCCCTGTAGTGTTACATGCCAAATTTGCCATTCCGTTAACGATTATCTTGTGCCGTATTTAATATATCGCTGTGAAAACGTCACACCATACAAAGGCGATGGTTTTTATTTTAAATAGCATTTAATGAAGACTTAGAAATAATATAATATCTAATGCTAATGTTTAGAAAGTTAATCTTTTATAGTTCTTCATAAGCACTAGAGACATTTAGTGGAGCTGGGAAAAACAAGAAGAGGGAGAAATTTTACGAGGTAGCAAAATATGTTGAGGAGCCTAAATAGCTGGTGGAGTGGGATAGAAAAAAAATGGAAAAGATAGGAACGGGGCTATATGGAGTGTGGAAGGAAGATTTAAAACAAATAATGAATTTTGGAAAGAAGTTAAAATCAGATTACAAGAAAAACAATAAATATGGCGAATCATAGAAAATAAGAAATTATTAAATCTATACAGGCAAATCAAAATGGAATGGGGAAGTGGAGAGCGATATAGGAATATTAATATTTTAATATCATTTTTGTAAATTCGGATCTGCAGTTTGGCAATGCCTTAGAAATATAATAGGCAGACATTTTAAGTTAACGTTGTAGCCTAATGAATACCGACACTTTACATTTTAATGTGAAAACGCGTGCTCTAGAGATTATGGCATGACTCTCATGAGCAACTTGTTTTATACAAATGCTCCAAGCAAACACACTGTTCCGTTTTTCTGAAAGTTAAATTGACAATAAAATAATGTATGCTGGGAAATGTTTATGCCTCATCATAGTATTATATCAATGATCGCGAGGCGCACAGTGTTCCTGCGAATGTTAGAAATTGAGTATAGAGCGTGGCGTATCAGGAAGAAACGGTTACCAGGAAAGTCATTGATTGCCAGTTTGGCCTGAATCAGAATTGAAGTGGTTACGTAGAATAAGTACATGCTAGGGCTTCCCTCCTTGAACCCATAGACCTCGAGTTTATTGGCTGTCTGCATGCTTCGCTATACATAAACCTGCTGCGAACATTTCTGTGTACAAGTCTGGAAAAGTAACAATGAAGTTTTCTAGTTTTTAGTGTTACCCTTCTCAATGCTAATTTTACACATTATACCTAGTTGTCCTTAAGGCACTATAAAGAGGTGTTTACAGAGTCCTAGCATCCTTAAACGTCTTAATACATGGTAAAATCTTGTAGGACATACGAAAATAGTTATCTTGATGCTGTTGAGTTTTATAGATGCGTAGATTATTGAATTAATAAGCAATTTAAATTGTTGTAACGTTTATTTCTGTTATGTAATCGCTAATCCACGTTGAACCTTAGGTATATTAAGTTTTATTTAGGTAAAGGTAAATTTATTTGTAATGTTTAATGTGAGCTTCTTGTGTTACGCTTATGATTGCATTGTGGATACTCTTCCCTCGCGCTTGCGCTTATGCTGCGTTACGTCTGCGCTTGCATCTCATTGTGAATGTAATGGCTGAATTGATGTACAGGAGGGGGTAAAAAGCAATGTCCTAGACTACAGCTATGAAAAATGCAGTCTAGAGAAATTGGGGTAACCAAAGAAAAGGTAGGATATTCGTGAAAGGATGTCAGTATCGCGATGTTCCGTCTGCTGTTGGTTTGTCTTTCACTTGTTTGTTTATCTTGGAGAATGATCACATTACAAAGAGTGTTTTTATCACCTGACTTGTATTGTGCAGCGCTTGTCATACGTCTCCAGTAAAAGGTGACATTAGCCAATCGTGCGCGGAAGAATTACTTGTAGATGGACAAATTGATAAGAAACAGGGTTTGATTTGTCTGTTTGTTTCATTCTTGTATGGGTCTCTCGCTGAGAGAATATGCCTACAGAAGAGAAGTCAGTAGCAATGGATTTTGAATAATTGCAGAATTTAGAACTTATGTTGCCCTCTAGGCCTCTTCACTGTCTCTCTTATTCTTTTTCCAATCATCTTGATACTGTTGGAGAATGAATACTGCTGGCGCCCTTGGCTTAAGCTTTATTACATCGGGAAATCAATAAACTGTGAATGATACCGTTGCCCTGATTAGAAAGCTTTTCTGTGCATGTTCTTCTCCAGCTCGCCAAATATTTGCGACGCTTTTTAGGTCAATGTGCAGGATCTGCCACGCGCTGGGCTGATGCTGGGAGTCAGGGTCGCTATCACAGAGGTTCGGGTATCACTCGGGGACAGGACAAATGACGTCAAAGAAACTGAGAACGCGATCTGAGAACAAAAAAGAATAATAGCGGCGAGCGCAGAAGGGAATTTTAACACAGGTCTCGAGAGTGACTGCACCATCTTTCCAATGGTCCTGAGGCCTATCGTATGGATGCAGTGATTTGGGACAGTTCGGCTAGCCCAAATTAAATAGGTACAGTAAAAGTAATGAACCAATAAGAAGACTATTTGCTAAGCTATGACAAGAAGTACACAATTAAAATTACATAAAATGATAGCATAACCGATGATAATATTTGGTTCCGAAACTTGAATTTTGAAAATCAAGGACGAGAAAAGGCTTAAAGTTCAACAGATTAGATTCGAGAGGGCCTTAATGGAGTCATCGTAGAGATCGCATTCCCGATCAAATCATAAGGGAATAAACCAATATCAACAAAATGAAAAGAACAGTTTTTTAGAATGGGTGCCCAAAGAAAATTATAGTCGGCATTTCGGTACAGGCTGTGGGAAGGAGATAAGTGGGGTAGGCCTGTGAGGCTTTGAGATTGACTCGGAACAAACCCTGGTGTATCAATCCGTGAAAGTCAGAAGAAGAAGAAATCATTTAACAACACTGCTCAGCAAAACCTGCTAAACTCAAATTTAAAATCGTTCACGAACATCTGTCAATTTTCGTATAATTATTGTTCATGTATTTATATTAAAATATATACTTAAAGCAATTAGTAATTTATTGGTGATTTAGGGTGCACTTTAATAGAACCGTATGTAAACACATACGAATATTGTTATTATTTAGCACTTGAATATGTGATCAGAAACAGTTCTTTAACTCCATTATGTATCAATAGAATAACACACGGAAGCTATTATGCAATTACTCCGGAACCTTCACTCTGTCAGTACACTATCTACTACGTAATCAAGTACGTCAATTCAAAACAGCGAAAACTATGAGGAAGACCAAAGAGATAACTAGCCCCCTTTGGAATTACGGGATATTTCTTTTATTTTATCTGACCTCTATTCAGTAGAAGTGGCCTTTGCACGCCGACCTCCCCCCCCCCCTTCTTTCCCCTTTAACTTGTGTGATCATATCAGGGGTTTTGCTTTAGAAACAACTACTGGTGTTCTCTCGCTAAACCTTAGGGTTTATTAACGTTCGTTTCCTTTTTTTTTTTTCTTTTTTTTTTAAATACAGTACCGGAGTCTGGTCAGGACTCCGGCACTGTATACCCTACTTTTATTTACCTTGTTTTGCCGCATTATTACTGTTTTCTTACTTTTACAACATACACATATACACAAACATATAACACCCATGCCCAAGGCGAGACTCGAACCCACGATCCCCAGCGCTACGAAGCACCAAAGCCTTGGCGAGCGCGGCCATGGGGGACCGGCTTTCTTTCAGTACAATGCTATTAAAACTCATGCATTCACTCTCAAATGCAAACTTCCAGTCTCTGTGGGGGATAGGGAATGCTTCTAGTTAAAGAAAAATTCTCCGCGCCAGTCGGGAATCGAACCCAGATCTATGGATGAGAAGCCACTACAGTACCACTTGACCACAGCCTAGTCTAAACAAACTATTCAAATCAAGATTTCGCCGGAAATAATGCATACTTTAAGACCCATTGGGTACAACTAAACTTTCAAAAAAAAAAAAAAAAAAAAAAAAAAAAAAAAAAATCCCTGTGCGCATGTATTTTTCAAGGGTTGCCTTCTTCACAATTTGTCTACACTTCAAATTATTTTACAATGACTTTTGCAGTGAATTCCTATAATTAGTATCTCAGTCTTCTGGACGTGTAGATTGTCCTCTTATAGTAATACGGTTTTCAGGAAAACACTAAGGCGATCGAGAAAGTTTTCTGGGTCTCCTATAGTCATCATAAAGTCCTTGAAACAGCTCATAAATGTATGTTGAAATACAACAGGTCTCGGTTGTAGTGAGAGAATCTTAATCTAACAAACTAACAAAAGGCTTTCGTCTTTGAGAATCAGCTGGTTTGCAGAAACTTATTCAGAATTACACATATACTACAGATGATCGCACATCAGCATAGATCAGCAGCGCATGCGCAGCGTGCACTACTTCTTGGATGTCTTCGACGTTGCCATATCTTTGTTACAGGATCTTCCGATTCTTGGTACTTTGTCGAAAATACGAATTTTCTTCGAAATATTCCGATTTTTAATTTCTCTTTATAAATTAATTTTTAATTTTATTGACATTTTTAGTAAAATTAGTTTTTAAACTTATAGAAATTGTTTACTCAAATGAAATTTAGCATGTATTTTAGATTTTTTTTTTTTAGTTTAACGTCCTCTAACCTGGTTGGTCATATCGGACGATGAATGAAACTTTTTAAATGATGCTTAAATGATCTCGGAGTCCATGGAGCTTAAAGTTATTCGTCTTCTCAGGATAAGGGAAAACCCCGAAAAAAAACCTTATCCGGGTAACTCACCCTAAGCGAGATTCGAACTCACGACCTTTTGAATGTGAGGCAGACACATTACCTAGGCGGGCTATTTATAGAAATTGTATTACTATCAGACTCAGTTTTGTAACAGCGTGGTTGTGATGTAAGTAGATACATCATGTCAGTGAACTCAAAGATACCTGAAAATCAGTTAAATGTACAAAAATGAACCAGAAGAGGAATAAATAAATTCTAATAGTGTGCAGAAAAAAACTATAATAGAACAAACTTGTATTTTAAAGCTTTTTATAAGGAAATATAAACAAGCAAGTTGTGTTATAGTGTGAAACCGTCGTAAGTAATGAGTTAAACACAGCTTTCTGATGAATCGAGTTCTTCAGAGATACTATCGCGTAATTTATTTAAATTCGTGTAAATTTCATACTATTTATTTATTTACTGTCATTATAATATTATGTCATAGCATTATTGAAGCAGTTTTAAGCATTTTTACATCACAACTATAAAATACGTATTTGTTTGGTAATCTTCCGACTTTTACTTTCTCTACACGCACTATGTACATAGCGTATAGAGAAGATATTGTTTTCTACCAAAAGTTTGATACAAGATTTTAACTGGAAATATGCTTTGAGGTCCCCTGAGTCCATAAAGGTCCGCGTGTGTGTCTGTAGGCAGCATAGTTCCAAAACGGAAAGTCCGTTAAATACCAAACTTAGTTTTGTATTGTCTTCCAAGGATGTGACAACTAAGATTTTCAAGAAAATATCTCACCCCAAAAGACCTTTATATGGAAAATTTTTCGAAACTTTTTATTTTCTCAAAAATGACTAACGATTTTGATTAAAATATAGCATATTGAGGATATTTACATGTCAAATAAAATGTAAGTATATCTTGCATTTTCTGAGAATAATCTCAGAAGACCTCTGTATTCTGTACGACTTTTGTTGAATTTTGCATAACTGGTAAACCGTAAGAGATAAACAAAAACTTACTACACAAAAATGTAGATATTGTTAAAGCACATGTCATATACGTTTCTTTAACAGAGCTGGCTGTTTCTGAGATATTACTTGTGATTGGTGTTAGCTTTAAAATACTTAATTCATACGGAAATTTGCCAACTCCTGGCTATGTAAAGAAGCACATTTCAATCACATTGCAACAGGAAAACTCACCCATCCCAAACCACCCTTTACATAAGGCTGTTCAAACGGACTCGTGTGTGTGGGAGTACACACGCGTACTCAGCCAGAAATATCAGAGCAAAGCTAGGGTGTGAGGGTGGTAGCTGATACGTCACTGGTTAAAGATCATACTACAATACTTGAGTCCTGCCAGTTTATTTTCAACACTTGATTCAGCCACGATGATAACTTGCCCTCAATGCTCGACTATGAGGCAGGTTTACCCCTGTGATTCGCGAGTTACTCCCTTCTCTTTTTGCGCGCACCCAAGCTGAAACAGTCTACTTTACATGAACAATTTTTCAAAATTCTCAATTTTCTCAATAATACCATATATTGAAGATATTTATTTACCTTCTATATACAAGGAAGGAAGTAATAAGTGTTTGTGTTTATTTCGATTAGCATCAAGTAGGTAGAAGTATATGTTGTTTTTTAAACAATAATTGAGTGCAGCGGTAGAGAGAAATGCATGTGAATGGAACACATCAGATTTTCGTATTAAACTTCCGACTTAATTTTTTCGGATCTGGCAACACTGCTTTGGTGTCACTCTGTTAGTAGAAATGGATCCCTGGGGTGTTGCAGAAGTCACCCACTGCTTTTATGGGTGAACGAGCAGTTACAGCTGATGTAACTCGGGAAACTAGGTCTTGTGTTTGATTGTGTTACAAGGTGATGCGGGCACAAAACAATAGCTACTATTTAAATTCATCCATGCATATGACTGCAACTATTATGCTGAATAAATATAGAGAACGGGAAGATAATTCGCATCTTGGTAGCATGTTTGTAACACGAAGTTCTGCTTCCATCGTCCCATTCAAGATTAAGCGAAACGAAACAGTATACATCAACATATAACCGTCATGCACAACTAAAACTTCATGCCTAATATGTTTTATAACATTGCCTGTTTGTTCATCTGCTCTTGCTCAAGTAGTGCGGCTAGATGGAAAAAAAAAATATGTGTTCCATTTACATGACTTTCTGTAGCTATTTAACAAACTTTCCTTATAAAAGATTTTTCTTTTATCATGATAATCAATATAAGCATTGCCAGAATTGATCTTATTACTTGCTTCTTAAGCAGAAGGGAAATAAAGGAATACACTAGGCTAAAGCGGTTGCTAAATGAAACAATTAAAATTCGGTTCTCTTTGCTTGCTAGGAGTTAACAAAAGAGAGGAGAAGGAAAAGATGTCTCCCGTTTGAGTAAAGTTTAAGTTACTTAAAAGTGTTAAAATATTCCGAATTTTTAGTTTAGTTTTAACTCTTACAAAAAATCTGATGTGTTCCTTTCACATGACTTTCTTTGTATCTCTGCAACAAATAATTGTTAGAAAGCTTGTGCTTCTATTTACTTAATGATAATCGAGAAAAAAATTAGTAGAAATAGTCTTATTACTTACTTCTTTGTAAGAAGAAGGCAAATAAGGCAGTACCATAGTCTAAATTGATAGTCAAAAGCTGGTTGCTATGTGACTGAAGTTCCTTTGTTTGTATGGACAGGAGTTGACAAATTCCTGTATGAGAAAAGTATGTTTTTAAAGCTGAAACGAATAACAAGGAATATCTCAAAAACGATCAACTCCACGAAAAAAAATGTATGATCTATAAATTGTGTTTTTTAACGTGCTCTACATTTTTTGTGTTGTAAGCTGTTTTCCATCTCTTACGGTTTAGCAGTTATGCAAAATTCCGTAAAATTCATCCAGAGTAAAGTAGTCTTCAGAGGCTATTCCCAGAAAATTCAAGATATATATTTCATTTGTCAAGTAAATACCTTTAATATACGATATTTTATTCAAAATCGTTAGAGCCATTTTTGAGAAACAGACACAGACAGACACACACACACACACACACACACACGGACATTTTTCTAAAAAAAAATTTTTGGGTTAAGGGAGTCTCAAAACATGTATTTCCGTTGAAATCTCGGTATCGAATTTTGGGTGCAATACAATACCTTCTCTACACACTATGTACATAGTGCGTATAGAGAAAGTAAAACTGTATATGACAAATTTTGTGTTTTTATGAGATCTACAGTTTTGTCTTATCTCTTTCGGTTTACCAGTTATACAACGTTATATAAAAGTCATCCAGAATGAAGAGGTCTTTAGAGGCTATTCCCAGAAAATTAAATATAAATTTCGTTCGTCATGAAAATATCTTAAACATTTTGATAAAATCGTTAGAGCCATTTTGAGAAAATGTTTGGAAAATGTTCCAAGTAAAGGAGTGTTGGGATTTTCTTGCAAATCTTCGTACCCCATCCTTGGAAGATACTGAACTTTTTTTCGTTTTTGAGCTATGTTGCTCACACACACACACACACACACACACACACACACACTCGCGCGGACATTATACATTTGTGGACGTTCAATCCTTCATTAAATTCATTGTCCGGCAACCTCCATCAAAATTTAGTGAAGTAGTATAAGGAATGGACGTCCATAAATGCATAAAATGAAAACTTTTCTTTTAGTACTGCTTTCTTGTATAATACTTCAACACACGCACATGTTTCTAAACTGCTTTTCCCGTGAAATCTCGATATTGAATTTGTGGGTGGATTGTAATAACATTGAATATTCAGGGTAGAGAAAGTAAAAAGTATTTCAGAAATAATCACTTTTGGCGACTTTCTTTTTGAATAAATAATACTCGTTAGTATACCGTGCTAATATGTATAGAGGCTCTTAGGAGTGTGTGTATATTGCTAATAGGAGTAGCGTAATGAACAAAATCACATCAATATTTGTTTCATTTGCTTATTAAGAGTAATCTATTTTCAGGTTAATACCATCAAATAGGGTGGCACACACAATACATAGTATGTATTTATTTTCCCTGAGACCGCAAGTCGGAGGCAAAACGACTGGCCGGTCGTCATTATTATGAATTCTGTATCGGAACTGAATTCAGATGCTTTCTGCAAGACCAATGATCTCACAGTCCACACTACGTGGGCCAGAAGTCGCATATTGAGACGTGAAAACGTTAAAATAAATCGGATGATCTATATTGGCAGGCGTTTTTCATTTCGTAGCGCAGTTAAGACTTACTTAACACATCGGGTAGTAAATATGTAACTGGTTTGTGGGCAAACTGTCAGAGAAGAGAGAAAAAAGAGAATACTAACACACCGAAGTGGATACGTATTAAGGTACATTTATCAAAATATCCGTATCTATACTTCTAACACCCTACATGAGGCTGGGTTCCCTGAAGCCAAAATCGTATTATGAAATTTTTAAAACATTTTGTTATCTTTAGTTTAACGTTCTTTAACCTGGTAGGTCATAATTGGACGATGAATGAAATGGGTCAAATGATGCTCAAATGAATTCAGGGTCCATAGAACTTAAAATTACTCGATATCCGTTTTCTCAAAATGAGGGAGAACCCAGATAAAAATTTTATCCGGGTAACTCGCCCTAAGCGAGATTAGAACTCATGACCTCTTGGATGTGAGGCAGGCACTATTTCCACACTAACGAGGCAGGCCATAATGTCGGTGCTTATATTACCCTAAGGAACGGTCGTGAATGCAATTAATGATATATAATTCACCTTAAGTCAAACTAAGAGAATCGAGAAAGATAGCACCGCGGTAACGTGTAAGGTTAGCATTGGAGGTCTCGAGTTCGACTCCCAGTAAGCGTCCCCGACCATGAACTTTTCGTGATTTCCCCATGATGGTAGGCGAATGTTGAGATGGTTCCGCTTCTACCACGGTTTTCGTGTCCATCATTTCCTTTTTTATCATGTTCTGTTCCAGGATTGAAGGACTAGGCGACGTTATAAAAACCTGATTGCCGCTTTTGCCTACGGTATTGTTCTTATATCTTCAACGATATACATACATTTATAATACAGCCTTACTTCATTTTAAGGAGTGCTTAGATTGAAGTATAAAAACCTTTGAAAGAATAGTTTGTAGGCTAAAAGTGAGCGCTACATCCGGTCGTAGTTTTATTGCATGTGCCAACCGCGTTAAAATTATCTTGAGGCAACGACACGTGTGTCGTTAACTTGGTCTAGGGAAGGAAAAAGAGGAAGTGGTAGTAACTGGCTTTGTGGAAATTCCATGTAGTTAAAACTAGACTCATAAGATTTATTTAACATTCTTCGTATAAATTAACACCTTTATGTATACAAAGTATAATAACTTTTACAGTATCAGAGTGTCGTATATAATTTTATATAGATTATATATCGAGAGGGTGCGAATTTAAGAGCCATTTACCCACTATCTAGCTCTAGAAGAAGGCAGTATATACTTACACATGAGCATCATGATTTACGGGCTGAGTAGTTGTACGTCAAGTTTTGGCTGCTTTTTGACCTTTGATTTTAACTTTCTCAAAAATTATTTTACATACTGAAATGAAATTTTGACACTGAATATAGCATATTTATTTTCTCTACACGTTCTATGTACCTACATAGTGTATAGAGAAGATATTGTATTGTACCCAAAAATTCGATGCCGATATTGCACCGGAAATACATGTATTGGGTCCCCTTGAATCCAAACAAAGCAGTTTAAGAAAAAGGTCCGTGTGTGTATTGACATTTAAGTTTGATATCTTCCAAGGATGCGACACGAATATTTTCAAGAAAATCCCTCTACCTCCAACTACCCTTTACATGGGACATTTTTCGAAAATTTTTATTCTTTCAAAAATGGCTCTAACGATTTTGATTAAAATCTCTTATATTTAAGATATTTAGATGACAAATAAAATGTATATCTTGAATTTTCTGGGAATAGCCTCTGAAGATATCTTTATTCTGAATGCATTTTGCTGAATTTTGTATAATTGACAAAAAGATAGACAAAAACTTACTACACAAAAAACATACAACTACTCAAAACACACAATTTATGTTATATGCATTTTTAGTGGAGTTGGCCGTTTTCGAGTTATTCCTTACTGTTGGTTTCAATTTTTAAAATACTTAAAATTTTTCTCATACGGAAACTTGGCAAGTTCTGGCCAGCAAAGAAACGGATTTCAATCCCATAGCACCCACATCTTAAAACATTTGACTGTGTGTTTGGCCAAAACATTTGACAGTCTGTTTAGCTTAGTGTATTCCCTTATTTCCCTTCTACTTATAAGGAACTAAGTAATAAGACCGTTTCTGCTAATGATTATCTCGATTAGCACGAAATAGATGGAAGAATAAGCTAATTAACAAAACTTTATTAAAGAGATATAGAGAAAGTCACATGAATGCAGAATATCAGCTTTTTTGTAACTTATAAAGTGTAAGAGATACACAAATGTTTAGAGCACAAAAATGTGGATCTTTTAAAACACATAATTATCCCTTTATGTCCCTTCTACCTACAAGGAAGCAAGTAATAAGACCATTTCTGTTAATGTTCATGTCCATTAGCATGAAGTAGATAGAAGAATAATCTGTTGCAAGAGTAATTTGAACAGGTAGAGAAAGTCATGTGAATGGAACGCATCAGATTTTTATTTTCAAAATGAATTCTGCATAATCAAAATGAAGAGGCTATCAAGACTATTCTAAGAAAATTCGGGTAGTAATTTTATTTTTCAATTAAATATCTTTTCTTTTTTTTTTTTGCTTTTTTTTTTAAATTTCGAAAACTCTTTCATGTAAAAGTTAGGTTGGAATGGAGTGTTTTCCTGAAAATCTTCGTGTCACATCTTTGGATGATACTGAATTTAAATACCAAATTAGATACTTAACAATTTTTGAGTTGTACGCGCTCATTTTGCAGAAAATCTTCGTGTAGCATCCTTGAAAGATACTGAACTTAAATTCCAGGTTTGTTATTTAACAGATCTATGTTGTCCCCCTCCCCTCACCACAACACACACACATATACACAAGAACATTTTTCTAAAAATGATATTTTGGGATTTAGGGTTTCTGAACAGGGGGGGGGGCAAACAGTATTTGGCCGCACAGCATCATCTCTCATTTCCATCAAGAGGTCAGGGCAGTCTCCTTACGAATGATCTGCGTCTAGTTTCTTGGCTAACCTGAATCTTTTGACATGGAGAGATAATTCACATGTCATTAACTGTACAGCTTTAACACTTTCTGCAGCCTCCTTTCTAGTATTACTTTCAAATTTGGTCAATTATTGTGTTGCCACTGCCGCAAGCGTCAGTTGTGTGTAGGTACTTTTTATTGCTCATTTGCCCACTTATAAACGTTTTAGTGAATTTTCTCGTATATATTGTTAGTTATGTTATTCAGTGTTAACCTTGCGGAGCGCTTGGAAGATATCCTCATGCAATTTAAATATAAAACCCGTGCCAACTTCTTGTGTTACGCTTACGACTGCATTGTGAATGGTCTTCCCTCGCTTATGTGAATGTGGCTTAATACGTAAAACAAACCAAAACAATGGTAAAAAAAAATGTCCTAATATGATTTCAACTAAAAAAGCGGTAGGGCCTACCAAGTGCTGTTTAACATAATTGCTCGTATTCTAGTGAGTAAATTTCAATGTTGACGTGCTGGATAACTTTTTTCCAGCCCCCGTCCTCCTCCTCCTCCTCCTCCTCCTCCTCCTCCTCCTCCTCCTCCTCCTTCTTCTTCTTCTTCTTCTTCTTCTTCTTCTTCTTCTTCTTCTTCTTCGGTTTTCATGTTGGTCACTGCGTAAGTTTGCTGTTTTCGTTGTTCAAGTTTTATTTTTAATTAAGGATTGTTTTGTACTCCATTTATTCCTTTGTGTGTAGCTGAAAGGTTTGTAACAATAGGAAATTTGCTTGGTTTCGAATTGGTTATCGAAAATTATTTTTCATACTAATGTTATTCAGAAGAAATTCTTCAGCGGTGCATGGACTTCGTTAACATGTACTTCTCTCTGAAGTAAAAGCTTCCCTCTTGCTTTTATTACCCTTAGTTCTTGGAGATGGGCTGGGGAGGGTAGAGTCTGTGCTTTCTCATGGTAATAAACTGTAGTAGTTAAGGCAGCTGCTGACGCTTGCTTCTTGAATTACCTTATTTTGTCACGAGCTCAGAGCACATACATACACAGGGCATTAAAATAAAACCATACATATTATGATGGACTGTGTATTTAAGTCTATTTTAGATCCTGGTCACCTGTATATTAAAAACAATATAGTTCGTGCTAATAGTAGGTATTCTAAACATAGTAAAATTAATTTTATTCTCCACAGTCAGCATTAAGACCATTCTTCTTCGTCTTTTTCCTTCACCTTTAGACATAATTTCTGTAGCAATCTACATATCTTGTTTATGTCACAATTTTTAGGTGTTTCAATATCGCTTTCTCTATCGGTATATAATTCTTAACATGAAATGGTAGTCTCTCTATATCTATTCTTTGCACATGACTTATCCACTTGGTTTTGTGATCTTTTAGTTTTATCATTCAGATTTTATATATATAAAAATCCCTTCTTATATCTTCACTTTGGTGCAACTGAACTTAAAAATCTCATTTCATTTGCTTCAAGTTTACATTTATTTTTCTCTGTGGTGATCCAATTTTCACTCCCGTGTGATAGCTGTGATACCGACATTACTTTATAGAATTTGAACATTGTGTCTTTTCTTGCTTTTTCAAACGTATTTTTATAGAGTCATTGAGATATTTAACTTCCAGTATTTTTATTATATCATATTCCTATAATAAAATATATTGCATCCTAAGTTCTTAAATTCCACAATAGATTTTCCATTAACAATTTTTGATCGGATACTTTGATCTTTTCCTCTGAATGAACACCATTCGTATTACTAATTGATTTTTGCTATGCATATTAGTAGCAGAAAAAGTATTAATAGGTTTGCGTAGAGAAAGGCAACTTGTATGCTTACCTAGCTAATTATTTCTTTGGAATCCTGGCAATTCTTATTTTAAATTCTTCTCTTGCTTTATAATACTTCCTCCACAAATGATGAACCACGTTTGCTGATGCATATGGATTTATCTGTATTTCATCTCCGTGATGGAAATGGACATTTCTCTTTTGTAGTCTTTGTTTAGGAAAAACTAGGGATTTTCATTTATTTCGAGGGTAGTATTAGTTTTAATTTTGCTCCATAAATCACAGGAATATTTTAAGTGATGAACACTGTTTTTTTTATTTATGACAAGAATACATCAGTTTATTTTGACCTTGTAACTGCAATATATTTCATTTTCGTATGTTTTATTTAGGAACTAACAGTCTTTCAAAAATCTATGTTGTTTAAACAAATTAATTTGTTAATATATGTTCGAGGGGCGTTCAACAAGTCCTTAGAAAATCCAAGAAATCACACTCGTAGCATGAAAAAAGTCTATATGTATTTAGTAACAGTCGTCACTTACCAGATAGCAGTTAAAAGTTTCCGCTATATCCATCACATAGTTTTGTTGCCATAGGCGATTGAATCAACGATTGTGTGCTAGAAATATGGGGGGGGGGCAACGAGTTTCGTGCGATGATTAAACACTTCTATTTAAAAGGCTTAACACCGAAAGAGATAAAAGCCGAGTTGGATGAAGTTCATGGCACATTGGTTCCTGTGTTTGCAAGAATTTGCAACAGGATAAATGCATTTAAACGTGGCCGTACCTACACAAATAATGAACATCGTTCCGACATCCAGGAGAAGTGACTTCCTCCGAAATGGTTGACAAAATCCAGGTTATCGTTTTGAGCGATCGACGAATCAAAGTTCGCGAAATAGTAGAGGCCACAGGCATATCACATATACACCAAAAAAAAATAGGTTTGAAAAGGTTTCGGCAAGATAGGTGCCGCGTTTGCTCTCAATGGAGAAAACGCAATCGTGAGATCGTTCCGGAAGCTGGTTTGGCACCTTTCCGTCGCAATCCTGACGTCCGCCGTATTCACAAGATTTTGCCTCCAGTGAAATTTTTTTATTTCCAAACTTGAAAAAAGTAGCTCGGCGGAACACGATGCACGCCTAACGAGTCATCTCCCAAACAGATGCGTATTTTGAGGGCCTTCCAAAATCCTACTTTTTGGAACGCTTAAAACAATTGGATAGTCGCTGGGAAAAGTGTATCGAGCTAAAATGAGATTATGTTGATACATAAAAAAAATCTAGCAAAGATAATTTGTGTTTCTATCTTTTTTTTTAAGGGCTTATTGAACGCCCCTGGTATTCTATAATGACTTGAACAATTCCATCAGTAGCATTCGCGCCTGTCGCCAAAGGGCCGACGTGACGTTACTTTACTTACCCAAGATGATTATCCAATGAGCACAAACCAGCCGTAGTAGTTGCGATAAAGAAAACATTCATTTGGATGAGAAATCCCGTTTTGGCTGAAGGAAAACTTAAAGCAAATAATACAACATGGGTACACTATATCTTGAAACTTAGTTTTTAGCTTGACTGCCTTAAAAGTTTACTCTGTTTCTACACACATTTCATTGAAATATAAGTTAGTGAATAAGCACGTTTTTCGTGAATTAGTGTAATTGTCACGAATAAGGTGAAAGCTAAAGCTCTTATGGATAGAAAAGTTGGTCGGGTTCTTTAGAGATTCTGTTACGAAATGTTGTGTACAAGGGGAAAGACAAGGTCTCACAATGTTTCTGTGTTTGCAGGTTTGAAGTACCTGCATTCGGCACGCATACTCCATAGAGACATCAAACCAGGCAACCTGCTCGTTAATAGCAACTGTGTTCTCAAGGTAAGAACTTGCACGCAATACTAACATGGGTGTGCGTTTTCTAGCCATTAGTGCCAAATGTTTCGTTCTGGGCTCTTATTTCAGTGCTTAGTGTTTTTACTTTCTCTACTGCTTAATACAGAAACTTTTGTATTCCACCCAAACTTCTACACCGAGATTTCTAAGGAAATACATGTTTTGGAACTCCTTGAATAAAAAAAATCTAATGTGTTCCATTCTCGTAACTGTTTTCTGCACCTCTGTAACAAATTATTGTTAACAAGTTTATTCTTCTATGTACTTCATGCTAATCGAAATAAACTTTAGTATAAATTGCCTAGTAATTGCTTCCTTGTAAGTAGAACGAAAATAACGGAATCCCCTAGGCTAAAACGATAGTTAAATCTTTTAAATCTCTTTGCCATGTGTTTGAAAACCGTTTACATGCATTGCCAAGAGTTGACAAATTCCCGTATGAGAAAAGTTTTAAGTATTTTAAAACTGAAACCGATAACAAGGAATATCTCCAAAATGGGCAATTTCACGAAAAAATGTATATAAATTATGTGTTTTAATGAGTTCTGCATTTTTTGTGTATCAATTACTGTTTACCAGTTATGCAAAATTCGCCAAAATTCATCCAGAATAAGAGGTTTCAGAGGAGATGTCCAAAAAATTCAAGATATACATTTTATTTTTCATGTAAATATCTTTGATATACGGTAATATAATCAAAACCGTTAGTCATTTTTGAGAAAATGAACATTTTCGAATTTTTTTCCGTATAAAGGGTAGTTTGGGGTGGGGATTTTCTTGAAAATGTTCATGTCGCGTCCTTAAATACAAGTTTGATATTTTACCGACGTTTCGTTTTCGAGTTATCGTGTTCAGAGCAACGCTTCTTTTTTTTAATACAGGCGGCCCTAATTTTCGGTGAAATCTCGGTAATGATTTTTTGGGTGAAATGTAATACCTTCTCTGTCTATGTACCATGTACTATATATAGAGAAAGTAAAAAGGTAATTTTAGAAGAACATATATGTGTCTCTGAAAAGCATAATTCAAAAGTTGAAAAGATATGGGACAAATATTTTCAAGAAAATCCCCCACCCAAAGCTACCCTTTTATATGGAAATATTTGCGTTATGTTACTTTCTCAAAAAGCAACTCTTAATGATTTTGATTAAAAGTCTACATATTTATCATATCAGATGGTCCAAATGCCTCGTATGTGACCTGTGCACACCTTCGCGCGTTAAGAATTGCAGAATTCAACGTGGCTATTCTAAGGTAAAAAACCGCCAGTGAGGAAATGGCCAGAGCCACCTCGTTTTACCGCTCTCGCCGTCTCCGTTGATAAGCAAGAGTGTTAAAATGAAGGTCTTCCAGCCAGTTCCTCATTGGAGAGTTTTAACTTGAAATAACCCCTTTGAGTTCTGCAACTCTTTTAACGCACAAAGGGAAATCTCAAACGTCAAACATGGGACAGTTGAGCCACCTGGTATTTGACAATAGTGTGTGTATGTGTGTATCTCGAGGTTTCTGAAAATAGCCTACTCATCATTGTAAACCATTGTTTAAATGGTGAACCATGACAGACAAATGCAAACCGCACAAAAGCGTAGTTCTCATTAAAATACGCAGGGCTAATAAATGATTTGAGAGATATTTGTTGTTCTTGGTTTGAATTGTACAATTATATTGACATTCCTTTCATGAATTAGGTTATTAAGCGGGGATTACGAGAAACTTAACGTACATAACACTAAACGATTACGTGATTTCATATGGATCCATTTAGGTTTTACTGAACTTAACGCAAAATAATTTCAGAACGGCAATATCAAAGTTTTCCTTTCCATTACGTTAAGTTGATGTTACTCAATTGATCTCGTTGGCGGGAAGCAGTACCTTGAAGTAATACATTCCCGTTTAATAAAATACATATTTACTTTAGCAACATATTTAACTTCACGTTACGCTTTGCTACGTTCAGTTACGTTAAGCAAAATTCATAGTAATCCTGACCTTAGCCTCCCAGACATATAATGTTTCTTCTTCCTATAAGAAGTATTCATTAATTTGCATTTTACTTTCCCTACTACTATAGTAAGTAGGGAAATACTGAATCCCATCGAAAAGTTGATGTCGAGATTTCAACGGAATTATAAGTTTTAAGTTCCCTTGATTCTCTCAAAGTAATTTTAGAGAAAGGTCCATGTGTGTGTGTGTGTGTGAACACCATAACTCAAAAACATAAAGTTGGTTAAATACAAAACTTGATAGGACTACTCACAAAGGGTACAATCCCTCTATCCCTAACTAAAACCCCATGGGTCGATTAAGCTGCTTGGAGTTTCCTCATGATTTCCTTCAAATTCTCTCAGGCGCCAAAGTAAATAGGTTTAATAACACAACCCAAAGTTCCCATTCAGTTTAAAACAATAGATGGTTATTGTGATTTCGCTGCCACCTATTTACAGATAGTGAAATCATCTAAATCGGACGGCACCTCAATGCCATTTGCTTGCCGCGGAGCAAAATAGCAGTGTAAAGGGATGAGAACATCTGAATACAGATGGTAAAACAGTTCTAGGCATCTTAACACCATCTGCTTGGCGGGAGGCGAAAGTGGTATGGAATGGGATGAAACCATGAAGACCACATACCCATTCACGAGGTATCTCACCTAACAGATCCATCGTGATATTACCAAGTTGTTAAAGCAACGTAAAATAAATAGAATAAAAAATCAATATGTTTATAATATTTTTACGAAAAATGAAAAATCAACAAAATATATAGGTTTGATTATTTTTCGAGGTCGGTCTTCATTCTGGAAATCTTTTGCATAACTGATTAACCGTGAGGGATAGATAAAGCTCAATTACACAAAAGCTGTTGATTTCGTTAAAGCACACAATTTATGGCAACTGCATTTTTTGTGGAGTTAGCCATTTCCGAGACATTCTTTGTTATTTGTTTTTCTCAGATGCGTTTTATTTGTTTTTTTATTTATTTATTGTCTCTCTTTTCTCTGATCGTGGAAGTGGAACCGAATTTCAAAGCTATTACATGGCGACCAGCTATTAAAAGATTTGTCTTTCGCATAAGCATAGTGTGTATGTATCTGCAGGGAAATATATAAAACCATTCTTCTAAAGTATATCGGGATTGGCTAGAAGTAGATCAAAGAAAAAGATTTTGTAACAATAGTTATTTGCAGAATAGGTAGAGAAGTTTATAGACTTCAAGCATTTGTTGAAGAGGGAGAATAAGTTCAATATTTTATTTGTTTACATTAAGAGAGATCAGCAATTCTGATTTCTTATTTTAAGCAATACGAAAGAGTATTGTTGTAAATAACATTAATAATGACAGAATCTGAAGAGAAAGTGCAGGGAAACACTATTTAATGCAGTTTTTCTCATTTCGGTAATTAGATGCTGTAATTGAAGTAGGATTGCTTTGAAAGTTGGTGTTAAATTGATGCGACTAAGCCTATAATACTCGTACAGCAGCGTGCATATTATAACACAGATGCTAATTGCCAGTCGTATAAATGAAAGCATATGTCAAAGCAAATTGATTTCGTGTGTTAACATCTGACTTTGCCAAATCGCCTCGCTTAAATTTGCTTTTATCCTGTGGAACAAAAGCTCTTGGCAGTGGGAAAAATCCATACATTGCCCCTGTGCTAACTTGTTACAGAGGTGATTGTCACATCCTTTCCATTCTACCCCTGCAGAGCAACCAAAATTCCTTTGGCGTTCCTTCAGATGATTAGAAAGTAGTGGCAAAGACCAATTTAAACGCAGCTTTAGATTCATTCATTGTTTCCTCTTTGTAAAGTAAATTGTATGTCATGTGACGACAATATTGATACTATGCTATTGAATATATCGCCTTGCCTCTAAGCTCACAATTGGATTTATTACAATCACACGATTTTCTCCTCCTTTTTATTTTCATATCAATAGGGGAAACAATTTAATGACATTTCCTCAAAATTTTAAGTGGCCGACTTAAAATACTGCGAAAATTACAATATGGATTACTAGTTTTAAATCAACCATTAAATATCATCTTGTTTTGAAGCAGTGCATGTTGATTAAATCGCCCACTTGCGCGTAAATATAAAAATTTAACAACTGGGTAACTGAATAAACGCACACGTGGAGCGGAAAGGTCTCTCCTACCCACCCATTTATAGAAAATAAAATCAAAATTAATCAGCGATTAAGATGTCTTTGATTGAGATTAGTAAAAATTTCGCTTACAGAAATGCCAATCGGAGATTATTCTCCTGTCAGATTTGATCCGCGGATTTTTGCTGGTTGACTAGCTTGATTGCCAATCAAAAGCACGAATCAAAATGCTCAAAACTAACCTATATATACGAGTTTTGCTAGTGCATGTTATGTGAAATTATTGTTCAAGTAATACTTATCATAATTCTTCTTCAACTTATTGTCTTCCTAACCTCAACTCATTCTCTCTCTCTCTCTCTCTCTCTCTCTCTCTCTCTCTCTCTCTCTCTCTCTCTCTCTCTCTCTATCTATCTATATGTATATCGCATATTTATTCTTAGGTTGTTTGAAGCCCTTCATACTTGTCTTTATTTTTACTTTCTCTACACGTGCTATATACATAGTGTATAGAGAAATATTGCACTCCATCCAAAAATTCAATACCGATATTTCACCGGAAATATGTTTTAAGGTTCCCTGTATCCAAAAAAACGCATTTTCAGAAAAACGTCTGCGTGTGTTTGTGAGTGTGTGTGTGTGTGTCCATCCGTTTGTCTGTGAACACGATAATGATAAAACATTTCAAAGATGTTTTCGTAAGTTCTTGAAAGAAAATGTAAATATAAAATGTGTTAATTCCAAATCTTCTCGGGCTTCTAGCCCGAGAAGATTTGGAATTAACACGTCGCCAGGAAAGCTTCAGTTCTTATTTTATAAAATGTGTTAATGTACATTCAATGTAATTACGTATACTCAAACTTTTTAGTGTTAATATCTGAATTGATTATTGACATCTTTTATAGTGTTTCCTTTTGATGTAGAAATGGAGAGTAAGAAGGTGGACTACATTATTTTACTTAGTCCACCAATACCCTCTCCTAAAGTAAACTAGCAAAGAACAACCTTGTGCTTAAAGATGACCCACAGGGCTACACTTTGTTATACAAATTTGCTATGGGACATTTCCTCCTGCTGCTATTTTAAGAAATCCAATGTTTCATCTTTTTGTTAATTATGCAGTCATCATTGGTTTTTATTTTCTCTATCACGTGCTATATACATCCGGCTGTTCCAGCTTTGGTGCGTGCCAAAAGAGCAGCGAATTAACTGGAGACTCACTGCAATACAGTGGGAATGGAGGAAAGGCTGAATGAACTGAAAGTAAGAGCGACCGTTGTGCTATAAACTTTGTCCAGTGACGTATTGACTATTACCGTCACCTCCGGCCCTACTCCGAGGTTTGTCGTTGAATACGCATAAGTTTTCTGTTTTTGGAACAGCATACATAGCAGAGAAGATATTACATTCCACCCAAAAACTCGATATCAAGATTTAATCGAAAATACATATTTTGAGGACCACTAAATCCAAATAAAGCATTTTTAGAGAAAGATCAACTTGTGTGGTGCCTGTCTGTCAATCTGTCTATGTATGTCTGTGAACAGCGTAACTCAAAAACAAAAATTCTATTAAATACTAAACTTCATAATCAAGTTCTGCATTTTCCATGGATGCGACACGATGACTTTCGGCAAAATCCCTATTCACACTACCCTTTACTGGAAGATGTTCCGGAATTGTCGGTGTTTTCAAAATGACTAACAATTTTTATTTACCTGAAATATATTAAGGATATTTAAAATACAAATAAAGCGTATATCTTGAGTTTTCTGGAAATATCACCCAAAGCCTTCTTCATTCTGGATTTCTTTTGTATAACTGGTAAACCGTAAGAGATAGACAAAATCTTACGACACAAACAATGTAGATCTCGTTAAAATACACAATTTATGCTCTCTTTTTTCTTTCTTTTTCTTTTTTGTAGAATGAACTGCTTCCGACATACTACGGTTTTTGGTTTTTAAGTTTCCCAGTTACGTATATCAAATGGAAAGTCGTCATCCGTTTTCTTCTCTCTCTCTCTCTCTCTCTCTCTCTCTCTCTCTCTCTCTCTCTCTCTCTCTAGGGCATACAAAGAGAACCGACTTTCAATTACATCACATCGTGACCAGCTCTTAAGAATTTGACTATCGCTTTAGTGTATCCCGTAATGAGACCATTACTACTAATAAGGAAATAAGTAATGATACCATTTCTGCTAACGCTTATCTCGATAAGTATGAAGAGAGATAAGGTATACCATCACAGGGATTAGCTCACCTAGTGACTGATTTTAAAGCTAAAGCAGTTAAGTAGGAGGACCGTTGTTCTTAAGGAATCAAATGATGTTGTTATTTATATATTAATGGCAACTGCGAGGACATGGTGTTCTGGTGATTTTACAAGAAAGTGCAACCGTTAGAAGAAAAATAATGCCCCTCAAATAAATGTTCTTATGGTTCAAAATTTCACGTAGTTATTTGAATGTTGACTTAATGTGATTTGTGTCGTGAACAGTAGAACGTATTTGTTGCTGGGTATTCAACAATGTCCGTAGATAGCGCGGTCTGAGTGTTTCTGTTGGATAAGTTAGCGGTCGTTGCTCTCTGCTAAACTGCGGCCAGCGCTTCAGCGCTCAGGCCTCGCACCTCAAACTGATTTACTGTGCTTCCTACCTGTGGGTTTGCAGTATTTCAGTGATTTCTTCAACAGCGCGAACATCGTTATCAACTGAGAGTGATTATGATTGTGTGTTTAAAGAACTTAAAATGATGACATCGGGCAGAACTGGAAATGTATCATTTAAATAAGAAGATTGAAGACATCAGGGAAAAATGGAGACCAACACTTGAGGCGGAAAAATGAAAATAAGAACTCTAGCCGTTGTAAACTAGTACAAGCCCGCAGGAAGAAGATATGTAGGAAGGCCGAGAAAAATATAGAGCTAATTCTGTGAAGTCCGAACGGACAGATCGCCCAATCCTTGAAGTGCAGAAGAAGAAGAACTGTTAGTGGCAACATCGTTTAACACAAAACAAACTGAGCACCATTGCAATTCATCGTAATATGCAAGTCCAACTTAGAGAAGCAAAACTATGGAGCGATTACTTATATTATGCTGGCCATATATTCTCCTTTTTGCGGAGAACTTTGTTTGGATTAAAACAGGAGTCGATTCGGAGTAGTCAGGGATGGGGCTCCCAGGGTTCTGGGGCAATGCACCGGACGTAGGCCTTTGTGGCTCTTTACCATTTCGTGATCCCAGAGTGGGAGGGATGACCCTCCTCTGTATTGCTTAATTGTAGATTCTTATTTCACGCCCTTTACGTGTAGGCTAAGCTTGGAAAAGTGAATCAGATTTGATAACATGGTATAACTGGTATCCAAATCATGGATCTTCAGTTTTCCATTGCCAGTGCTCTACTACTGAGCTATAATGACAAGCTGCACACATGAGGGCAGTTGAATAAGTACCTATGCAGGAATGAATACACTACACCTTTTTTTCAATCACAAGTTATTTATTTCTCAATATTATCCCCTTTTAGGTATGAATAAACTTTTCCCAATGTTCTTGCCATTTTTAACCTCTCCAAATCTAGGAAAAGTTAAGTTCTGTCTCGACGATAACCTTTTCATTTGATCTAAATGAGTCATTTCTTCATGTTTGGGAATAAGCAGAAATCACAGGGAGCCAGATCGAGCGAATAATGGAAGGAGGTATGCGGTAGCAATTCATGCAGTTTGGCTGCGACAAGTCCGTATGAATTACCTAGTGCGTTGTGGTGAAACAGCACTTTCTTCTTCCCTACAGCTTTTTGACGAATCGGGCCAGTCCAGTAACAGCTGTTCCTTTTCAATGAGTATGACACTCTTCACATCCCAAATGATCGCCGCCATTCCGGACCATGATCGTTTTTGCCTTCTTTGGAGCAGATTCGGAAACAACCCATTGTTTCGGCTGTTGCATGGTTACTGAAGTATAATGATGAACCCACGTCTCATTGACGGTGACAACTTGACGCAAAAAGTGCTTCATATTTTGCTTAAATAGCTTCAACATGACTTCGAAGTTGAAAGTTACAACTTTTGTTGTAACTTTTAAGAAATCGCGGCACCCATCGGGCCGACAACTATTTCATCTCCAACTTATGCAAAATATGAACTTCTGTTGCCAACGAAACAACTATGGTCTCTGGCACTTCGCGAACTTTCGTTCGACGATCAGTGAAAATCATACCGTGGAATTTTCAATGACTTCCTCGGTAACCACATTGCCGGGGGCCCTGGACACACCTCATCAAAAACGAATGCTCCATCACCTTTAAAGTCATTGAACCAGTATCTAAGTACTGTCATAGATGGCGAATGAAGCTCATAAACAACATCCAAATTTGCTTTTATCTCCTCACAATGTTTTCCATCCAAAAGCAAAAGGTGAATCACTGAACGATACTGCACTTTTTCTATTTTAGCGAAAATTAGTTGAATAAATAACTATGCCTGTCAAATCCAAACTACGTATGAATCGGTAACAAACTTTTTTTGGCGACATGTACATGATAACCCCAACTTCCTTAGCCACACCATCTATTTTGAAACAGGGGTACTTAATGAACCACCCTCTGAATTTCTTTATTTGGAACCGAGCATCATTGTAGGCAAGCATGAACAGTATTCAGTATGCAGTTCATTTTAGCATTGTGCTGATCTTAGAAAGTAAATAAAATGTATACAATCTGATATCTGTTTGCAGATCTGTGACTTTGGACTTGCGCGTGTAGAAGAACCAGACCAGAGCAAACACATGACACAAGAAGTGGTGACGCAGTACTATCGAGCACCTGAAATATTAATGGGAGCTCGTCATTACTCAGCAGCAGTAGATGTCTGGAGTGTTGGCTGCATATTTGGAGAGCTCTTGGGCAGACGCATACTTTTCCAGGCACAGAGCCCAGTGCAACAGGTTTGTATTTTTATCAGCTGTTGTATTTATTTGTACTTCCTTTTGATGTTTCTTAGTGTTTCCTCTTTATGTGTAGAAATATAATTTGAATCAGACCCTCTAAATTTAATTTAGAACAACTATTGCAATCCTGTATAAATTATTTTGTTTTGTTTCTAAGTATGCCTTTTAAAAGATTTCCTGCTCCAAGATACAGATATATGTTAAGCATGTGATTATAGAAATATTGCAGTAATAGCAATATTGGAGCTAATATAATGGAAATAATTAAGCTATAAAATGTGCATATTTAGCATTTGATGTGTGTTTACTGTAACTTAACAAGGCACAATAACAAGGCACAATTCAGTTGTAAGTTACCTGTAGCAAATTTAGTTATGGAAGACTGTATTCAAAGTTGTGCCAAAGGTGTATTTAGCAAATACAAAAATACTTTGTTAACATTCAGTTTGCTCAAGAAATATCATACAACATTACAGGAGGCTTAGGTAGAAGAACATCAGCTTCTTGTTCATAATTATTATTATTATTATTATTATTATTATTATTATTGTTGCAATAAATTTAGATGGTATTGATTATGCACATGATTATATGGTGAGTTACAGAATTAGAAGTGCCAACAGTCATATTTAGCAAACACGAGTAAAGCCATTTTATAAGAATTCAGGAATTCTCAACCACGTCATACAGTAGAGACAGTGAAAAGGGGCTCAGGAGCCACTGGACCTTATCAGCTGTTGCCATCATTGGTGGGTCCTAAAAGTGTAGTCAAGGGATTGAGAACTCCAAGCTGCAAAATGTAGCCGAGGGATGGTTTTAGAAGAAGAGAAATGGAGCAGTTGTGGCCAAAGGCTGCAGCTGTGGAGTGACGACAGGGCATAGCTGAGATTTCCTAGCAACATTTCAATTTTTTTTCTTTGCTACGTTGTCTATGTTGTGCTTCAACAAGGCACTAATTTGCCCTATATAAGTAAGGTTGCCAAAAAGGGCAACTGGGTGGGTAATACTACTTTGTTTGAGCAACATCTTGTGTTTAATGTCCTATCTATGACCTCAGGATTATTCTGGATATATTATTTATCAGATTCAGTAAGTAACAATAAAATATTGACTTTCTTATGTAAAACCAAATATTAGATCCATGTATATCAATCTAATATTAACAGAAGAGTGCAGTAGTGTTGCTTTCATATCAAGTTTTGCCTTGAATGCTTTGCAGCTGGAGTTGATCACAGAGTTGTTGGGTACTCCTTCATTGGAAGATATGCGCTATGCCTGCGATGGTGCACGTACACACATGCTGCGAAGAGCTCCCAAGCCTCCTTCTCTCACAGCACTCTACACCTTGTCATCACAGGCCACCCATGAAGCTGTGCACCTGCTCTGCCAGATGCTAGTGTTTGACCCGGTAAGTCCATCAAATTTGCAATAAACTCGACATTGTAGTCATGCAAGAATGAAAAAAGCACCATTAGGTTGTACTGGATACATGTTACTCCATAATAAAAGTAATACTGAGGTAACTTTTAATTAGTATGCCGAGTAAACACAAAAGTTCAGTTGCTTCATTTTGTTAGCTCTGTTAAATGAGAGAAACTGAATCTATTGGACGTAATTGCAACAAATTAATGTGAGTTATATTAAGATTAATTTTGAAATGGTTTTCTAACATAAAGAGTGTATGTAGTAACTTCATCATGCTGTGTATTTTTAAAGGATATTCTACTTTAACCAAAGTCAAATTCTATTTTATGGAAATTGTATGTCATTTGTAATGCACAGAATGACCCATATATGGGCAATAACATTTAAGAGCTCTACTTAGTTTGTTCACCACATAAATACCTTAATTACATTAGGTGTACAAACAAAGTTATTGCTTAAAGGCATTTCAAAGAAATCCAAAGTTTTAGTATGTGGCAAAATTGGTAGGAAATCATATTTTTTCGTATGTAAACTGGATTAAAATGAGCTACTTTTCTATTTTTTTATTTTATTTATTTATTTTTAACATGATGTAATGTTTTATTATATTATAAAGTAATATTTGACAACATGATCAAGAACATAATTATAATGTAGGATCACAAAAATATTTATAAAGAAATTGCACATTATAAAATAATCTCAATGGCACATGTACACATATGTTAATTCTTTAGAGCTGATATGAAACACAGAAAACTTATTTTAGTTAAATCACAAATTTGTCCTTAAACTATTCAAGGACACTGTAATAAGCCCTATTAATTAAAAGTTTTAACTTCAGCAGTGTAGACAGGAGAATATTAGTGGGGGTGGGTACATATAAGGACCCATTTTTAAACAATTTGTATACAGTGAAATAATAAATGTGAATTAATCAAGAGTTAAAATAGTAATATAAAATATGAATATAGAATAATAAAATTAATTTTATTTCATAGATTAAGGCACAGCAATTAGAATTGAAATTAGATTTTGTTTATACTTTATACAAAGGCTATGCCTTTGGTTAACTTTTAGTTGTTCATAGAAAGTAGGATTGTGTTTCATAAAGTTTGCTGTGTGTTTCAACAAGGTCATCCTTCCCTCCTAGATTGTGACTGTGTGCAATGCTGAAAGAATTGAAAAGCTGTGGGTTACACTCAGTTACTGGTGTAGTTTTCTTCTAATTTCTAAAATCTTGAATAATTCTATTTCCAGGAAACTTTTGTTTCATTGTGACAGCATGCTTGAAACTCCAAATTCACTTTTCACCAATTTAAAAGATAGATAATGCAAACTAAGCATTAGAAATTATAAACACAATCTTTAAAAACAGAAGATTTGCTCCATTTTCTGCATAAAATTAGGGCAATTTTCAGTGAAAGGTGTTGAAACTGAATTTAAGGTTTCATAATTTCCCTGCTGTTGAGTAACCTGCCTTTTCCAAAATTAAATCTTGATTTACCAACACATTAGTATTGCCTGATTTTTAAAATTATGCTTACAATGTTTATGTCAAATTTAAAATAAGTTATGGTGAAAACTAAATCATAATTTTGTAGAAATATTAGCTGGAAGAACGCTTCACAGAGTTCTTCATTTGATAACTGCATTTAGTACTTTAGTGTTTGCTGTGATTTATTTGGAGTGGAATATTTATTGTTACAGGACAAAAGAATTACAGTTGTAGATGCACTAGCACATCCGTATCTTGATGAAGGAAGGCTACGATATCATTCTTGTATGTGCAAATGTTGTTACACTACAACTAGTGGTATGAGGCAGTACACAGCTGACTTTGAACCTGTTGCACCTCATAGTTTTGATGATCTCTGGGAAAAGAAATTGACTTCTGTGCAGCAGGTTAAAGGTGAGGAATATTTTAATGGTCTAATCATTATGAAGTCTTCTAAAACCTTTTTAAATCCAGTAACTACAGTTTTACATGGAAGCATTTTGGAAAATATTGATTTTCTCAAAAATGACTAGCGATCTGATTAAAATACTGTATATTACAGCTATTTACATGACAAATAAAATGCATATCTTGAATTTCCTAAGAACTCTTCATTCTGAATAACTTCTGTATTACTAATAAACCATAAGAAATAGCACACAATGTGATCTTGTCGAAACACATTTTTTTTGAGTAGCTAACCATTTCCAAGATATTCCTTCTTATTGGTTTCAAATTTAAAATAGTTATGCACTTCTCAAATAGGAAGTCATCATCCATGTTTCTGTACTTCTAGCCTTGCAAAGAGAATCAAATTTCAATGTCAATCGCTTACAACATCTTTTGAAAGACTTGACTATCACTTTAGCCTAGTGTGTTCCCTTAGTTTCATTCTACTTATAAGTAACTAAGTAATAAGAACATTTCTGTTAATGCTTGATTAGCATGAAGTGATAGAAGAATTATCTTTTGTAAGAAGTTTGTTTGCAGAGCAGGTAGAGAAAGTCATGTGAATGGAACACATCAAATTTTTTTTGTACCTTATCTACATGTTCAATGGTTCTTTTAATTGATATTTTATAAGTATACAGAATTAAATTCCACAGTTTTTACCAAACATTAACTGTTTTAACAAAGAATGTAATTAAAGGTGCAGGCATATTTTTGTTCTTTTACTAGTATGTATATAACTCATTACCATCGATACCAACTTTTCCGTAGACAACAAAATACATGATCAGCAAAACAATAAATTTAAGATCCTATGCCCACAGAACCACATTCACTTTTATACTCTATGCTGTGCTATTAATATGTTCAGACAAAAATAATATTATATTTAGAGAATGTTTCGGCTCATACCTTTAATTTATTTTCTTTTACAGCCTTTAGTTTGTTGATTGCACAACAGTAGAATTACATATTCAGTGCACTTCTTTGGCACGAAATGGAACATTCTGTATACACAGAATGGTAACATAGGCAGATGTACTTCAGGAATGTACATACTCTGCTCTCATTTACTCTATGTATTTTTCCTGATGCATTCACTCATAGTATTGATGAAAATTCTTTATATTGTAATCTAATGAATTCACAAGAAGTTAAAAGTACTAATTAACTTCTGCTGTTAAGCAAATTAGTGAAAATATTCACTTTAAACCAATTTAACATTATCAAGTAAGATGTATTCTGCTCTGTTACATTCACTGCATGCACACATTGTTTGAAACTGGCATGTACTATGAAGGAAATGCTGATCTTTTTCCATGACTGGTATGATATGCTGAATAGCATTAATTCACGGAAGAACGTTTGTTCAAAATATGCTTCTCACAAGGATTATATCCATAGGATTTATATATGAGGGTCATGCTGTAAGTTGTGAGCAACCATTGTTAAAATTCAAATTCCAACAATGTAACATATAGGACTGCCACATTGCTAACTATAGACTTTACATCACATGTTGCCATATTGTGATTCCATTAGCTTCTATTATGTGACCACAGGCAGTATTTCCAAAATGGCAGAAATTGATGTTTTGACAGCTTGCTGTCATTGAATTCCTGGTTAAGTGTTTGTATGACTGAAATTTTATGAAAAATCACAAAAAATCCACTTTTTTTAATTTTAATTCTATCAAATATTTTAAATATTCCTGAATACAAAAAAGGTATAATTGGGCACCAGGCACCATTTTTAAATGCCTTAAGTCAAAGCATTAGAGGTGAGACTAGGCAAGAAAAACTTCAATTTGACGAGATCTCGTTCACACCAGGCAAAATAAAAAATGAAGTTGTGCAGAAGAAAAGCAGCAATGCAAGAAGAAAAGGAAAAAGAAAGAAAGACAAAGAAAAAAAAAGGCAGCAGCAGAGGAGAGGAAATAGAAAGCTGGGTCTAACCTACCAACATAGTGAGTTTTAATGTGACCCATGTATTCCTATCTTTCCTTGTTTTCTTGCTATTGATATTTTCAGCATGTTTACTTCCCATAAAATGCTCCTTGAAGAGCAGTTTTTCTGTTACACGAATAAAATGTTCTGTACATGTTCACAGAGGGACAACGAATTAGAATTACTCTAGGTTTTACTGAGGTGCATTTAAGCATATGTTTTTAATTCTCAAACACAAAAATTGTATTTTTTATGACAAAAAAAGCAGAGTCATAACTTTACAAAATTTTAGTGCCTAAACCAACAAAAGCAAAGAGAAACCTAGGGCAGTTTAAAAAGTAGATATATTGTGAACGTAGGATTAAAATATTAGACCAAAATTTTAATTTTTTTGTCACAAGGGACTTTTTTTGTGTCGTGACAAAAACCTAAATAAATTTGACCATAACTTGCAAACCATTAGAGCAAAAGGATGAAATTTATTTGCATTATATTACACATGTGGTATAAATTTCAAAATGCATTATTAGTTTGAAATTTAAAACTTTCAGCAATACATGTCTGGAGGGAAAATCTGCTCCTGAAATTCACCTCAGACTTCACTGTGCCTATGCAGATGTTTGCTTGAGAGCTAGTAGTGTTAAGAGATGGGTGAAGCATTTCAAAGATGAGAAAATGAGTATCTAAGTTGAGCCTTACAGCAGCCACCTGCAAACTGCCTCTGCAGAACACAACAAGAAAAAAAAACTTGTTGAGATCATTAGAACAGATAGTTGTATCACTATGGATGAAATCACTGCACAATTTGCAGTAGAACATCGTGCAGTGCAAGAAATGATATAAAGCATAGATTATCCAAAAGCTTTTGCCTGTTGGGCACCACCTTTATTGACCAAAGACTGCAAACTCCAGAGAAGAACTATCAGCCAAAACCTTCTTCAGAAATTTCAAAATGAAGATGATGAAAGCTGGTTCCATATCTCGAGCCTGAAATAAAAGTCAGAGTATGGAATGGTGCCATTTGGATTTGCCATCAAAGAAGAAAGCAAAGATAGTGTGATCTGCGGGATAGATTATGGGTGCCATTTTATTGGGATGCACAGGGTTGCATTCTGGTTGATTTTCTTGAACCTGAACAAACGATAAATGCTGCCCACTATATCCAGACACTTTAGAAGCTCCAAAGTGCATTTTGGAAAGACGATCATCCTGCAAAAAGATAATGTGCATCCTCACCTGCTTATGTTATAATGGAGAAGATCAAAACATTTGGGTGGGAAACGCTTTCACATTCTCCCTACAGTCCTGAATTGACACTTCTGATTACCATCTTTAACTTTAAGCTCTATGGACCCTGCACTCATTTGAGCAGCATTTCACCCTTTCATTCATTCACCAACTGATATGACTTGCCAGGTTGAAAACCATTGAACTATAACAAAGTACCATAAGCTTGATGTGTGACAAAAGGTGAAATAATAATGCATTCTTAAAGTAAAAATAATCATTCAAACATGTGCTGAATGTTTTTAACAAATTACTGCAGGAGAATCCAACTGTCACTCTGGGTAAATTGTTAAATTGACTGCAGATTATACAGCATTTCCACGGGGAGTATTTTATGTACATGTAAAGAACACTGCAAACAACAAGGAAGAAAAGAAGCAACATAAGCTAGAATTAGAAAGAGCAGATTAGTTTACCAAAAATTCTATTCATTGGAAAGTTCACAAGTTTTTCTTTAATAATGGATCGCCTATGTTAGACAAACTCATAAATTATGGTTGATTTTAGTTAATCTATAGTTGTATTTGATGCGATTTCAATGTTCCTGTATTATTTATGTGTATAACAGCCTGTGAATAAATATATAGCCTGAGGGTGGTGCTGATGACCTTGGTAGATTTGTGCTGCTTATTTAAACAATAAAAAGCAAAATTAAATAAATATAAGCAAACTCTTCTAGATCCAAATCTTTTCTCAATAAAATCCTTGATTCAGCTGAAGTTTATTTTAAAATGAATTTTGAATTCAATTCATGAAAAATTCAAAATTTGCATTCATATAGTAGTAACTGAAAACATTCTTGTATTTCTTACAATGTATAAAGACAACATACATAAAGCAACAATTTGTTATAATTTGTCACCACCTAAAAATTATAAATACTACATGTCTTGAATTCCTTTTCTTGAGCTCATTTTCCTTGACTCTCATTTCATAAAATGAGGTTATAAAATTTGTCTTGCCTTTTCATCTAGAACAGCGTCACAAAACTCAGAAAGAAGAATTATTGGAAAAAGGGCAAAGATTAGCTCTCCTTCCACAGGCTTTGTGTGTGTCTGAAGACATTATTCAACATGAGCAAATAATTACTAATTTAAACTCAGTAATGACACATCCCTTACTCAGTAGAAGGGTAGTAGGCCTCTGACATGAGGACACAGAAGGCAGGTCTTTATGCCTGAGCTGGGTGATCTAATTTAAAATAAAGCTTTCAAAGTAAGAATATTCTGTCAAGCATGCATTAAAAAGTGAGATAAGCACCAAATTTGTTGATTGTTGTCTATAATTTTTGTATTATATTGTTATATGCCATCATATGTCTAAGGCAAATGTGATTTGTTTTCTTGCAGAGGAAATGCACAAGTTCATAGCAGAACAACTGAACACCAGTAGGGTCCCTCTGTGCATTAACCCTCAGTCTGCAGCTTTCAAGAGCTTTGCCAGGTAAGGCGGCCGGCTCGGCTCATCACGAGGCAAGGCAGCGGCTCAAGACAGACACACCTCACCTCTACTACCCCTCCCTGCTCGCTCGATAACGCTAATGCTCTAAATCTCCGGGAAAGAAAACACTACTGATGAGGGTACAGTCAATGCCTTCCTCTATTCTCCTAGATTTACTCAAGTGCATTCAATTCTCGTCCTTTCTGCAATTTCATCACTTTCTTCTTTATTCCAAATTTCCGAAAATAATTTTCCTATTTAACCCTTTAAATAATTGTTGGCTTGGCACAGCACCTTCATATGTGTGGGTAATGCTTTAAGACTTGACTAGAGCTTTGCAAGGCCAGCATATAATCTTAGAATTTATATGTTACTTCTATATTGCTTTATTTCTGTACATGCGGCACTAACTCTTTCTAAATGAACAATAAATATGTGTATTTTCCCTATTCTTAGAAGCACATTTTAACAGTAAATGCATAATAAATAAAAGTAATTCCTTTCAGTAAAAAATTTTCAATTCAAGAATAGCAAACCTATTTTATTAGAAGCAATTAAATTAGAAACTCTATAGTAACAGTGAGGTTGATTGAGGTGTTTACTGTTTAAAGGGTTAATCCCAAATAAAATTAATTATTTTCAGAGATCCATAGTTCTATTTCCTAATCCAACTCATTCTAAACAGATCTGAGAGCTGACTGCACTGAAATGCACTGCACACAGTTATAAAAGCATTCTTGCCATTGCACATTATATAATTATTAAATTGTTTCAGCTTTGCGCTTTTATATTTTGAGAGGGTGTCATTTTCTTTTCAACACAGCACTGCAATTTATTAATATTTTATTTATTTTATATTTTTTTAATCTTATAAATTGTTAATTCCTTAGTCAGAGATCGCATACATTACCAGTAAGAAAGTGTAATATGGTTGCAAGAAACAATAAGTAGACAGCTTTAATTTGCAAAGGTCTGATTTTACAAATGTCGGTAAATGTTTACACTTACTTTTACCAATACTTTACTAGCAGTTGGGTTTTATCCTCACTGGTTAGATGCAATCTGTCAGTAAAATATGCCTTACCCGTAAGTAATATTTATTGAAGAATATCTACCAGTAAACTTTTAACTGAATGGTATTTTCAGATTATTTGTGCTCTTAATTAATAATGGCAAAAAGAAACTGTAAAAGTGACAGCAATGATAAAAAACTGAGTGAGATGTGTGTTAGGAAACCTAAAACGCTCAAGACAAGAACAAGCTATTACAAAACTTTGGACAATCAAAATGTTTGCAAGTGATTTCGCTTAACCAAACCCTCAGTGCATTTACTTCTTGGCCTTATTATGAAGAGATGCCATAAAGCACTGAAGCTAGTTTTGTTTCATACTCTTGAAGTAAAGCAGCATGAGTTATGAACCCTTCGGCCTTATGTTATGTTCAGTCTTATTTGTACTGATGTTGAGCTTCTGTTACCACCTAAGCATTTGGTCATCATGAATCATCTGTGCCACCATATTTTGGGTATACAATTTGTACTTGGTTTCTCAGTGTATAAAAAGTACAAAAACATAACTAAATTTCAAACGTGGTTTTTGAATACTTTTTTTTCAATTTCACACATTTTTTTTTCCAGAAATAATGCATTATCAGCAATAAACTATTTGCTACTAATTCTGCAATTTTATGCTTTATTTTGTCTTTTGTCCATGATTTTTAATAATATTTCTTAACCTTTCGATAAAAAGTTGTTTTGCCCTCTTTTCAACATCCAACATTTTAAAAAGAGTATAATCGCTAACATCAAAGTAATAAAAAAAACAGAAATTGTCCAAAAAATTGACAAATGATAATAAACATTTGAAAAACCTGTCTTCGAAGAGCTTGAAAATCAGCATGAAAGGAGGGAAATCTTAACCAGAAGATAAGAATGAAATAATGTTTACTGTAACATTACTGTAGGTTAATATTTGCTCCTATTTAACTGCACATTGTAAAACCAGGCCTAAGTGTTAGAAGTGATTACTAACAGAGAAAATTTGTAACTGTTGAGATTGCACGTGGACTGATAAGTTTTGGTTACTATGAAAACTTGGCAATGAAATTAAGGATTGTCAATTCACTCACATTTCAATAAGCCTTCTTTAAGTTAAAATCAGAGGTGCAACTGGATTAGTATTCATCTGTAGTCATATTGATAATTCAAAAGCCAAGCACCAAAAGTTTACAATTGTGCTGTGATATGTGTGATTATGTATTATCCCTTACTATCTGAGCAGGATAATAGAATTTCAAGAAGGCATGCACAGTAAGAAAGTTTGCAAAAGCAGAAGAAAAAGTATATTTTCGTCTTCAGTAGTTTCTAAGCATTTGGCTTTTAATAGATTGTCCCCGTCAAAAGTCCTACAGATAAAATATATGTATGAAAAGTATTAAGACACTGTGCATTTACTTCATTTAGTGAGGCCATCCAAATCAAGCAAGATATCATTTGATGGTAAGAGACTATGCTTGAGTCTTAAACGTGTTGGAATCATAATAACTGTTTCTGATTCTATAAACATTTCTTTAAATAAACATGCTGCATCAAAGAAAAATGAGCTTTCCAGCTTAACATCCAGTGCTTGACATATAAAGCCACAGTATTATACATACATAAGGAGGCTGTCATCGGGCTCTTCAATTTGTTTTTGTAATAGACAGCATCCCTCATGGAGAAAAATTAGTGTATAGTATATCAATCTAACTCGTATTTTATGCTTCATATTGCTGTGTACAATGTAATTATTGCCTACTTAAAACTGTTGTTGTCTCAGTGCTCCTCCCCCTCCAAAAAAAACCTGTAAATCTAAATCAGTGACAAATGTCTGTGATAGTATCTGAAGCAAGGAGCCTCCTCTGACAATATTGTGCCCATCTTCAACCTCTGGCTGTTCCTCAAAGTCTTAAGGTTTGATGCAGAATGCAAAATAGGGTGGTGAACACAATTACTTGCTTAGGAAGCAGGACTCATGCAGTTTTTAAAAAGCAAAATTAATTTATGGCTGTGGAAGGAAAGTTGATGAAGGTACAAAGTGGTGTATATAAAATTGAGATATCTGAGCAATGACGCAGATGGAGAAGGTAAGCAAGGAATAAAACAAACAGGAGTATGAAATGTTGGAAAATTGATTCAGACTGAAAAACTCAGTGCCAACCTTGGCCAGTACTTGAATTACAGAGATCAGTGGCTCAAATTTCTTCCTTGCATTGCATTTTTCAAGTCTGATTCTGCTCGGTGGCTAAACATGTATGAAGAACTTACCTGTTGTATCTAAAAATATCATTTTATTTTTAAATGAAATGAAGTTTTATTTATGGATTATCTTTAACAGTTATGATTCTCAGTGTCCTATTCTATCTTGGGCATGCAAGACTACTTAATTTTGCTCAGAGGCCTCTTGATCAGGTTTGAAGTTGCTTGCCATAACTCTATGACACAGAACGAACAGCTTTACTTCTCTTTCAATGGAAGTCATGTTAAGGATTTTTACACCTGAATAAAATCCATTGCCATTTGCTGGGTTTAACACCACAACCTTTGGAACCAGAGGCTAGTATGTCACCCTTAGACCATAGAGGACAATGCCATATTTGGAAGTGATTTTTTTAGTTAACAATGAAGATAGATCATAGTGTTTTGTGAAAATGATTGCATGAGTGGTAAAAGAAAGCCATCGTTCTTTTTAGAAAACTGCAGATTGCACTTAATGGGTATAACCAGTGTTTAACATTATTGTTATTTAACATATATAAAATATTTCTCAATTTGGTTTAAATTTTAAATTATTTTAAACAATGCATTATTGATGTGCTATGTCTATTCTTTTGCTCATCTACCCGTGTAAACAGTATGCAGCATCAAGACCAGCAATCTACTATTTGCTTCACCTATTACTTACCTGTAGAAGATAGAGGAAGTATTGCATTAGCGCAAAACTGAAATCAATATTTCAAGATGTTGTGAAGTATAGTGAATACTAAAAGAATATTTTTAGGGGGAGGAATGAGACTCAAAAGTAAAAAAATCATGCCAAGCAAAGATTTTCAAGAAGGTTTCTACCAGACCAAGAGTACCCATTTATGGAAGTATTTTTCTTATTATTTCTTTAAAAAGGGCTCTAAAAGTTTCGATAAAATACCACATTTGCATGACTAGTAAAATGTATATCTGAATTTCTGTGAGTAGCCTGTGAATATTTGGTAATCAGTGAAATCCATAAGATGCCCGACCTTGAGCGAAAAAGGGCAGAGTGGATTTACCTCCATGCATTGTTTACAGAGCTATATCACATTCATGTACTCATGGCAGACCCAAGCAAGGCTCTCCAATGTTTAGCTCCCTTGGAATATGTCATTGCAATCAACTTTGAGTGCCTGAGTGAAAGGTAAATGCTTCATTACACAAAATGGAGGAGGTGGTGAAGCGACAATGTGACGTGATAAGCTTATAAGAGTAGAGCATGGGTTTTGCTGACATAGGCATTGAAATTGAAATATTCATATTAGTTCAAATAACACTTTCGTAACATTGTATGGTTTTGAAATTTTCGCTAATACATCTATAGTTTTCTGAGGTTAAACCATCTTGTAACGTCTTTAAAGGTTCTAACAAGATTCTTCTTTTTCCATATGGATTTTTTGGTAACAACAAAAACTCAAATATAAAATGTAAATTGTTGCCTTTTTTCATTTTTCCCCATTGCACACATAAAAAATTCATACTTCTAAATTTGAGATATATCTAGTGAAAAATTTATTCTACCATAATGTGAATAAAAGAATGCTTTTTATACAGTAGTATAACGTATTTGGATTATGTGAAGTTGTAATGGATAAATAAAATTGTGCAAGTGGCAGTAAAGCAAAAAGTATAAACAGCAAGAAAAAGTTGAAGAGCTTCAGTTGTGTGCATCATTATCATAGAAATGAACCACTGCACCACAAGTTAACAAATTCAAAATATGATGACATGAGTAAATACTTTTATTTTTATGCCATAACCAGATTGATTAGCACTAATTTGATTATCCATCAGTTTTTCCGTAATGTTCAAAGTAGAGAGGAAGCAGCCAAGATATTTTGTTAATTGAACATTAACTCACTGATATGTGTTCCAACATGACATAACAGAATTTTGAGTGTAATTATATAGCCCATAATGCAATACAGGATTCACAAGCTATTGTTAATTAAAATAAGAGTTATTTGCTGCTACAAATGTCATTGTTAAACAATGAGCACAATTAAGTGATCTTTTATGAAATTAACTGACTGAATTGTGACAACAGAGGAGAATGCCTCAACCATGCAAGACACCAGGATGGCGAAGTTGGAGATGGTATTGCCAATGGAAGATTGTTTCAGCAAGAGGAAAACCGCAAGAAAATAAATTTCAGGAATGTAAAATATCTGGGTCTCTTTGCATTTACTTTTGTTACATACTTCAAGTAATGCAAGAGAAATGTGAAGAAATCTGAGCACCCTTAGTACCTGATAAACAAAATGAGGAATGAAATGTAATGAAAGCTTCAAGGAATTTCTCCCATTGGATTTCCAAGCTGCAAGTCTAGTTTTGATAAAATTTGTGTATTTTAATATCACAATGTCTTTTAATATACACTAGCATAAACAGTACCCAATTAAATAATGGCCTACTTTTATCCTTAAATATTTAAGAAAGCAATTAAAGTAAGTGGAAGATTCATTAAGGTTTACCATTTTTGCTAATTCATTCTCATGCCTGTTTAATATGGAAACTAATTAAAAGCTAGTGCAATTATATGATTTTTATCTCATATTTTCCATTTATAGCTTATGGTAAAATAATGGAACATGACTTCTCAGAGGAATAAATTACTTTTTTTCACGGTTTGTAAAACTATGTGCTATGCTATGAGTTTTTGAAAAAGAAAGAATATTCCTTATAGACTGTAAGCTTTCATATTTTTTGTGGTATAATATGACTGACAGCTGTGTTGAAAAGATACTTTTGCACCAGAAAGAATCAATATGCATATGTGAAAAAGTAATGGAAGTTGAACTATATTAACTGTAGATTTTGGAATTGATAAAAGTAATCTTGCATTTTTTTTCTGTTTTTGTTTTTTTAGCTCTACAGTAGCTCACCCATCAGAACTACCTCCCTCACCCCACCAGTGGGAGTGACGCTACCCGAACCCTAGTTTGCAATTGTGAAACTCTGTCCTGTCTCATCCAGCACCGCTTCTCTTAGCTGGCGCGTGGCCTCACGTCAAAACCTGGTTTAACATGAAAAGGATTGTACTCTGGGAATCTTTGTACTAATTAACCACACTAACGAAACTTAAATGTACAAAAGATTTCCCAGTGGAGAAGCATGGGGACCATGGATTCTTCAGGATGAATGAAGAGAAAGACTATACAAATTTTCCTCTATTAGTCAGGTTACCGCAGAAAGACAAGTTAACTAACTTACATAGGCCTCCTTTCTTTCTTAATATGTACATAGAATTGAGTAACAGAGGTAAAAATGGTGCAGAATGAATGCTTTGGACATATGTGTGAATGTGTTTGCATGCCTTTTTACAGCATGTTTAATAGTTGGAAAGAGGGAGACCACTAAGAGAGATATTAAAAAAAAATTGTAATGGTGCTGGTGAAAGATTTAAGAAGGGTAACCAAAATAAGAGTGTCTTTTCTTTAAGGGAACAAAGGGTATATTGCTATTTAATTACCCTAATGACTTTTAACTGCTAGTGAAAGTGAACAAAAGAGCAAACGAGGGGTTAAGGACAAGAATAATAGCAAAAGTGTAAATTAATGTTCGATTTTGTTTTAACCTGTAAACATATAAGTAACTGTGATCATTCAAAAAGATGGTGTGAATTAGAAGGCACAGAACTGTTTATGTAAGAAAAATGAGTTTTAACACACTTTTGTGTATAGTGAAAATGTGTGACCTTTATGAGAAAACCCAGGAATGAACCAAGTGATAGTTAAAGCTGCAGCAACATACCAAAACCCTCCATTCAACAAGCCTTTCAACATAACCTTTAAACAAGAGGAGGGCAGAATTTGAAAAATTTCTGAGGCGGTGGATCGAACAGAGACTCCTTCGATAAATGGAGAAATGCATTTTTTTTATCAAGAGGAATCAAGTTATAATGATTTTAATCCCAGGAAATGAAATGCAATTGCGAGTTGAATTATATATATCTAATTTTTTTTTTTAATTCCTATTTTATGCTATGTTTTTTATTTGTGATAATGAGAATGTAACTTCCAGTTTTATTAATTATCGCATTGTCGCTCAGTAATGAATCAATTTTAAGTCATTTATAAAGGCTTTATGAAATATCTGTATCACTTATAAAGAGGTCATGTCAAGTGTTTGGGCTAATGAAGGCATAGCTCATTCTCACATGACGAACACAAGTTTTTAATTTAATAATTGAAGACCGAGGTAATATATTTAAGCATATGCATTGTTAAACAATCTTATATGTAAATGCTTATTTACCTAGAAGTAACAATGATCTTTCATAAAGCTTTGATATAAAGGTTCCAATATTAGGATTCCACGTGACGCTTAATTAGCATAACATGATGTCCTGAAGATGATGGACCTTAGCAAGAAATTCTTAAACTTGCTTAGAATTTGCAAGTAATATACTGAGAATCACACATATCATTTGAAAGGTATGTTTTGATTTAGTTTGACATTAATTGCAATTTAAAAATAATTGACTGATTTGCTATCATGTTTGTGAACCTAAATGTTTCTTGTGGAATTGCAGGTTTTTAATTCTTATTCAGTTTGGCTGCAGTGTAATGATAAAATACATAGGTTTTCATAAGTACATTATTAAAATGTATGATGATAAAAATTACTTTTGTTTTTGAACATCATTAACAATTTGATCATTTAACACAAAACTGGAAGAAGTAATGCACATGTTTTTTTATGGAAATTGAATCTAATTATTTAATTAAACTCTGTTTCAGTTTACATGAATAGAATGAAATGGATGGTGAAATAATCAAAATAAATGTTTATAAAAAAATTATTTATCAATAATATGTAGAGTGTAGTTGAACACAGTTTATTGTACTATACAACTCTGACTATCCACAGGTTGAGCTATTAGGGATGAAGTCACAAAAAAAAAGAAAAGAAAAGAAAGAATAAAAAGCATTCTTTACTTAAAATGATAAAACCTAATACATATAAATACAAGGAGATAGTATATTAATAAACTCTAAATGCACTCTTGGGACATTATTAACTATCGTTGGGTATTCTAGTAAGGCATAACCGTTAATAATGCTTTTTTACATAAAGCACTATTCACAACGTGACACAAAGTACAACTTCTGTTGTATTGCTTATGTTTTCATCATAATTCACTACTATTAGGTATACTTTATCATTAATACACCTGAGATAAACAGTTGCTGAGTCAGTTTGCAGATATTTAAGTGCCTTAAGAAATGAATTAGCTAAGTTCAGAAAATAAAATTTCAAATGAAATAGTTTAGAATGGATCAATTAAGTTACATCCACCTCACAAATTCTTTTCATAGAATTGTTATGAAGGGAATCAATCTTGGTTTTGTTTTATTGTTGGTTTTGTTTTAAAAACAAAAGTTAAAGCTCATGTATTTATACTTTATTGTACTGCAGCCATAACTTTATTCCCAGTAATTGCAGATCAATTTTTAACTTTAAATATGCTTCTTATAGAAGCTAAAATACATTAGATTCTTCAGTGAATCTTTTAAGAAACAATTATTTATTATAGGAGGTATTGAGCTGAAACTATTTTTTGTTCTTTGTTTTTTTCCTAATATTGTTTTATCTTGCTAGGGTCATTCATCTTTTAAGTCAATTTGACTTGAGGTTTGTTTACATTACGTATTATGAAGAGCTTGCATCGATCTCATAACAACAACTTAGTCATGTATGTCAAAACATTTTTTAATTAAAATAATAATTTAAGTAAATGTTTCCTATTACATTAGTTCTCGTTTTCTTTTTTATTGTACATTGGCACCAGGGCACTATTCTGGTGTTCTGGTCATATAAATGAAAAATGGGCATTGTTGCAACTGCATTTGTCCCAATGGATGAAACAGTTTTTCTCCTCTCATATAATATAAATGAATTGGTGAAAAGTTTTCATGGCCTGTATATAAGTTTTGTATGTGTGTAAATGTTTTGTTCTGTTCTATTTGTTTTTTCTTTTGCTCTGCATGCATAAGCAATTTATGCACGAAGACATTTCTGGTGGATGCAAAGGATGTGCTTAAATATATTGCATCTTGACTGTGTAAAATCTTCCATACTGTCAGCGGTGCCCTCAGTAGGTGATAGCTCATGTTGGAAATCATCTAATAATTGAAGTGCAATGCAAAGAACCAAGTCCAAAATTTTATTATCTAAAGTAAATGAAAAGGGAATGCATCATTATCATCTTTATTGTACATCTGAAACCACACAGTACTGTTCATTACTCTGGCACTAATATGTATTGTTATATTAACAATAGCCAGTTTGATTTTGGCAGATGTGGTGGGTAAAAAGAGGTGAAGTTTTCAAGATATTTGAAGAAATGAAGTAACATTTCCTTTTTGGCTCTTCATAGAAAACAGTAATAATTCAGAAATTATGTTAGGATTCCAACATAATAGTTGCCTTTTAATTTCCCTAACTAGTGTAACATTAGGATAAGTAGAGTAGAGTAGAATAGAAAAATGTAGATACTGAAATTTGTTTTGTTCATCTCACTTAACGAGGCCTTAACAGACATGTTGTCCGATACATAAAACTTGAGCAAAATAACTTCCTTGTGATGTAATATACATGTGTGTGACTGTGAGTGTTTTTATATTATATGCATACATCATCTTTGTCGTAACTGCAAATACAGGAGAGAGGCATTCATGCACTAATGTCTCCATTGTTGCCAAAGGAAAAACTATTTCAGGCTGTTTCATTCCCCTACTAAAAGAGGTAGAATAGATTTTGAAATATTTCTGTATTTCCTGAACAGCTATACATAGATGTAACACATAATAGTTGTTTATTTTGCCACCAATCACTGCCATTTTTATCTGGTCTCTGGATCAAAACTCTCCATTTGAAGGAGAGAAATTGCATTCCTTTTTGTTAAAACATCAGCATGGAAATAGAAAAAGCATTGAGAAGGTGCATTCTGTAAGCAAGGTTTTTGGCAATGGCAATAGCAGGAATAAAGTCATAAAATGGAGAATACAATAAACTTAAATGGAGAATATAATACCATAATTGAATGTATATCAAATAAATTTTCAACCTTTGTTATTTTTCCTATCAACAAAGTACAGTATATACCTGAAATGAGGTTCCAATTTTAAATCTCTGAAAAGGGGGTCCTGAGCATCTACAATCGTCTATAATGGTTTTTGTCATCTATTAACATCTTTAAATTGCCTGTATTCAGATGAAACCTAGATGAGTCAAAATCACTGCATGGTCAAGTGTTCTTTATGTGCTGCCTTAATTTAAATCATAAACAACAAGCAGAGTATAGCAGAAAATCTGTCAAGAGAGATTTTATCTAAAAAGTTTTGCCTTTTTGTAAAATTTGTCACTTTAATGTCAAATTTCACTCAGAAAGGGAAAATGAGAAACTCAACAAGGGAATGTTGACATAAACATTTCATCAACAAAATATTTGAATTTTTTATGAAATTTATCAATATTAAAAGTATGCCAAAAAGAAAAATCTAACAAACATAAATGGAAATAATTAAATGTAAAATCAAAATTTCATGTGTAATATTTGTTCTTTGTCACATTTCCCAATATTCTAATTTGCTTAGTTTGGTTTTTTCTTTATTTGTTTTGTTAATAGAGTAATGGAGCAGCTGAGAATTATTTTAAAAAAATAAATTGTTGGCGTTGGAAATATTAGTAAGGTTTTGATGGTTGTGGATGGAGGTGTAGGGAAAATGCAACATTGTGATTAAGTAAATTCAGTAATATGATTTCATCTATACTATCACTAAATCTAAGAACCTGGGTTAAATCTAGAAATGAAGGAACTTTGTAGTTTCACTACAGTTTGCCATGGCCTGACAGCTTCTGCTTATGTCTTACCCATTTTTGCAAGCACACACAAGGAAGACCTCACATCTACTATTATGGTTGTGTGTTGATGAAACAGAAATATAATTTATTCACCTTAAAAAATACAGTGAATTCATTAAGTGTAATTTTCTTTTTGGCTAAACTAAATGTAGGAGAGAAGAATGTTGATGAAATGTCCATAGTGCCAACCTCTGTTGACCAAAAGATTTAGGCAAATTGTCTGTTGGCATATAATATTGAAGAAACTCCTGAAAGTCAAGCAGATACTAACTTTAGAGGCTTTGAGTATACAGTTAATCAGATTATTTAAAAAGAAGTGTCATGAACAAATAAACACACACAAATTGGAAATTATTGAGTTGGAATTCCAATCTATAATTAGATATTTAGGAGAAAGTTCACGTTATAAATACTCACTGAATCAAGGCGATTTTATAAGTTTTGATTTGCCGCCACATAGCATCTTTTGGAAATACATAACAAGAGAACCAATCATATCAAAGTTTCCCACTTCAAATACCACAGAAAAAAATACCATGCCAGTTGAAATCTGCTGAAGATGAAATGCATACCCGGGTTATGTGTTTTTATTATTAGAACCAGTTGAAAAACTCAATGCCATAGCCAGGATTTGAACATGGTTCCCCCACTCTCCGTGCAGTTGCTCTGACCATTAAGCTTCTTTGACAAACATGCCGGTATGACATTCAATCCTCCAATTGATTCACGGTTTTTTACCTGGTGTACCAACAGGTATGTCTCCCTTCAGAGAACACCTTAATGGTGATTTACATTCGCAAGTACTTAGTGTCCGGGTAATATTAATATAGTAGTTATTGCCAACTATCAATCTATTGTACTATATTGGTAATGCTTCCTCTATAATTAGGTTACACTGGCTAATGTTTTTTTCAGCTGGTTCTAATAATAAAAGACATTACTCAGTATAACCTAAATATAGGAGGAGTGTTACCAATATAATATCCAGGTAAAATTATATTTTGTGATGTTCGTATGTTACAATTGCAACTCAGTAATTTCTAATTCATATACACATCACAGTTACTAACTCCTTACACCAGGTTTTAGGAATAATGCCAAAATTGACAAGTTGATCTTTACTGCCCATTCAATTTCTCTTGTAATTTATACCCTCCTCATATATGCAAATATTTTTTCTCACCCAACATTTGATACAGGAATGGACACTATGGCTGCCCCTTTTGAACAATGAACAGCCAAATGAAATTCTGCAAGTGTCCTAGTGAAGCACAAGATACTTTTCAAGTCCATTTATATTCCTTAATTAGTTTTTCCTAGTTAGATAAACTTGGCAGTAATTATTATGCTGTTTATGTGGGGTTGAACACTTAATAGAGGCTACTCTTAGAAAATTCATGACATCATACCTTCATTACGCATTATTTTAAACAAATACTTTGTCATATATTTGAAATTAATGTAAAATTATTCACATATTAAATTTTTCATCCAGACAGGCTCAAAGGTGGGCTCAAATTAGCCGTCAATGTAGTTTAGCCTACCCATTGATACTGTGCCCTCTTTATTCCATATACTTAACAGTCAGGTCAATTAAACTTTGCAACCCTTACATTTAATATGAATTTAATGATTACACTGCTGCACACTATTAGAACAAGATCAAAGAAGTATATTTTATTCATATTCTTAAAAGCCATGAGGAAAGGAGAAAATGTTACAAATATAATTTGATTGTAATTATGTCTTTTGTCAGCAGAGAAAGGAAGGGGAACCTCATTTCAGTTGCATACTGCATTTAAATTGCATGTGTGTTTCAAGCTATTGTCAGTGACAGGACTTTCAGATGTATCACACTTTGTTTCAAGATGAAAACTACCATAGATGTATTTTGCAATGATTCAGAAGCATGTTCATATGTTGCCTTTAATTTCAAAATTATTATTTGTATTATTTAATAACTTAACCATTCCAAAACAAATTGCTAGCCACATTTTATTCATACCGTTCTGATTTTGGAACAGCTATTAGCGTAAGTCATGTTTTGATGTTGTATGACTAGGAACATGACGATAAGATTGACTATTTTCTGCTGTTTTGTTTCCCCTTTATATTATGAAGTAAGAGGAAAGGACTTCTGAGATCATATTAAGATTGCTCATTATTGTATTGTCATATTTTGACATAAAACATAGTTGTGCTACCCATTTGGAAAGAGTATGGTTTTATTAGGCTAGGCTAGCTGTTTGACATGGTAAATATGCCATGGAACATACACCATTTTGCTCATCATCTCAGTCATGATAAGAATTTTGTCGTTGTGATCATCACATGAGTGTGCCCAGTCCCCACCCATCCTCCCAGAAATTGTAAATAATGTATCATAGAGTCAGAAATGTGTGTATACTGTATGGTGAGGGTTTTGTATTTTACCATGTTTCCAAGAACCATCTCAATTAGATAGTAATGTATTCTATTTATTGTGTGTCCTTGAGATGATTCTTGAAACGTTATATTTTTACTATAGTGGAATAATAAAACAAAATGAAAAAATGATATTGCTAAGTGCTGTAACTGTTGAAGAATATGAAATTCACGAGAAAGGAACTGAAATCATTAAAGATATTAACAAGGCTAAGACCAATAACTGTAATGTGTGTTTTTCAGGGAACAGATATTGAATGTGTCTTTTTGTATGTAAACACTGTTGGCTTAAACTACAGCAAAGAAACATTTTATGAGTGTTGAGATTCTGTATGCATCAAAAAGTAATTGTATTAAGATGAATGACTCTATCCTTATGAGAACTTACAATTTAAATTATCTTGTTACAAACTAATTTGAGTAGATCAAGTCATTATCTATTTTCTTATTTAAAAAAAAAAAGAGTGATCTGAATGTTAGGAAATAAATAATTTTTTTATGGCAGCAGTTTAGGGTAGCTTATAGTTGCAACTTAGCTTTGGTTGTGAACCATTTTTATATAACTATGAAATTAAAATTGTTTTTAATTTATTTTATAAAAAGAAAGGCAATTTATGTGAAAGCAAAGAAAGTTTCAGTTTAGGATGGAGTTTAAGGGTACATATTTATTTAAATCCTAAGGGATGTTAAAGCATTTGTGGCAGACAAAACTTTCATTTGTGTGTAATCTGAAAATATGGATGCATGATGACAAATATTGTTTGAATCAGAGATGATCCCAGTGTGATTATGAATGTTACATTAGTTATGCAGACTTTAAAAAGAATGGCAGGAAGCCCACTTTTATGTTGCACTTACCTTTTGATGCACTCAGATAACATATTAATAATAGAAAGTCAGATGAGTGAGTGATGAAGAAAGTATAACTAGCAGAAACAGTCATTTTAATTCACTGCTTTGACTTTATTGTTCATCTGCAGCAGAGAGGATAATAGAAAAATTGCTGTGCATCCAAGTAATAATTATTGTTATGCACTTCTACATTATTCAGTGTGCATGATTGTGTATATAATATTATATGATATATATTTTTTTTTTCTTTAACAAATTGGCTGTACAGAGGCATGAACAAACCTGAACTTCGGCATGAGCTGATTATATATTTTTATATATATTCACTCAGTATGAAGCAGTCATTTACCTGTGCATTACTAACAAAAATAAATACATTTGAGGGGATATGTTGTTCTGCAGATACATGAAATGGTTGTTTAAAACTAGCAAGAATCAAAAATTAAAACTATTCAAACCGTCCAGAGCTGGCTATATAAAAAAAAACAAAAAACTCCTAAAATAGAAATGCATGGGTTTCGAGATATGGAAATAAAAATAAAATTGCAAACCATTACATGTTTTTATCAATTTGCAAATAAAAGTGCATCAACTTGTGCCTAAGATGGAAGCTTTTGTTCATTGTCTTTGGTTAAATTATGACAGAATTTTAGTCCTCCATTATAAAAATAAAAGATAGTAATTAACAGGAGAAAGAATACCGGTTTAAAGCCAACAATTTTAAACACCAGTTTTATCGTGGATTAGAAAAATGTGGTTGTGGTACCAAATCAGAATAATACAAAGAACTGTAATAATGTACAAGTTAAAGTAGAATTCTTAGCTAATACCTCAGGCGGTGTCTTTTTTCAATACCTCATTAATAATTATCTGTGCACACATCCAAAGTAAGGCACATGAAAAATCTCAGTGTTTTGTAATGCTGGTAGGAAGGAAGCAAATTAATAATTGTAGTATTACATTTTGCTTGGGCATACAATGGTGTTTCTTAAAATACTAAACACATAACATTTTGAGTATTTTGTGTACATTTGAATCTGTGTAGAATTATGAATACTGATCAGAATGTGTAAAAGAATGCATTTTAGTATGCATAAGACAAGAGAAATTCTGCTGACATTGTGCTGTACTAAATGAAATAATTATATTTTTGTAAACAAGGAGGCAGAGGCACATAAACTTGGAATATCATACTGGTCTATATTATAGTGACTTTTATATCAAAATTGTCATCATGGAAGAAACAGTATATATGAATTTAATTCATTGGATTTCTAATTTTGCTTTCACTATTTGTACCATTGTTTTGTGTAACTTCATATTGCACATGCTAAAATGTAAAAAGTAATAAAACTGTGGACAATATAAAGAGCAAAATACATTTATTAGATTTTATTTCTAAAAGAGAACAGAAAGCTATTTTTCAGGGTTTCATAAATAAATTAAAATATTTGCCCAGTTATAAAATTAACATTGACAACTCAAAGTTTATACAAAACAGTGAACAATCATTCAAAGTAGTAAATTTAGAAAACTGCAGATAAAATGAGTACTCTTAACCCCTTCAGTGATATGTATGTAATATGACATCCTGTGCGTGATTGTTAAATAACCCATTAAATAATACAAACCTTGATGTCTGGATTTATGATCATGTGATCTAAGATATCAAATCAAGGATTACGGGATCAAATCCAATCAAATTGTATGTTCTGCATAAAAGAGAAACTGTGGAAAAGGACAGGGAGGGCCTAAGAAAAGCAATCAGTGTGATGCTTACAGGTTTCAATTGAATGTAGGTACACATATTACTATCTAAAAAAAAAGTAAATAAATAACAAATTCAGTCATATCATTATAAGATGAGATAAAGCTGTGTTTGATTGGCCTGTGGTTTAAGGTATGGTATGTGAGAGTTATGGTCAGAGGTTCTTGCCCCAAAGGATCAAATAATTTTTAACAGCTCACCTCCATTATTGGGTATCTTTGAATATATTAATTAAAAATGTGTATATTTGATAGTAGTCTGAATATAATACTCAGCAGCTTGAATTGAACTATGCAGCCATGTTCTAAACTAAATATAAGTCTGAGTCAGAAGCACATCATATTCATCATGGTAATTATTCAAAATAGTAAAAATTAACTTGCATAAAGCCCTACACGGAAGCATTGAGTAATTTGCATGCATGTCTTTGGGTAATGTTCATTAAAGTTTTTATTATAATTATTGGATGCACTTATCACTTGACATATGTGAGAAGATTTTGTTCCAATATAATGTTTGCAGTCCCACTTTGCTGTTGATGTATGCAAACAACAAGCTACAACTTATTAGATAGAAAACAGACTTTTTATTCCATGGCAAACACTAGATATCACTCATGCATTTTTCTTTGAGACATTGTAGAAATTACAAATAGCTGGTGAGTTATCCATCTGCATTTATTAAAACAAACACACTAAAGTATCCTTTATTTAGATATATATGTAGACCAGCATTTCTCAACCTGTTATTAAATGGACATCCTGTCCATTTAATTCTTAATTAAATTAAAAAAAAACATCACAGAACTCTTTTAAAAGGTTGTAATACTCTTCTGCCATGCAGAAATGATTCAGCCATAATATCCGATCACAAATACAATAAAATGGTCAACGTTTATTTTAAAAAAACTAGTACATGCAAAAAAATAATATGAAGTTATTTAACATTTGCAGAGCATTATCATTACTTTGTTTGCAGAACCTTTGCGGTATTAAAGTAAGTTCTAAAGCCTTCAGAAAAAGATTTGAATCTCATGGTATGAAGAACATAACTGTTGTTTCATGTCAGTTATCAAAAGTTGCATTGTTGATCATGTTTGTTATCATGTTGAATGGAGTAAAGACCTTCACCATAAAGTGGTTTACAAGGATCATAAAAGCATTTCCTGATCCAAAGGTCATTATACTGTGGTTATTTGTCTGGGATATTAAAACTACATACTCTCCAGTCCTAATTAGGGTTCAGAAGTTGATAAAGTGTCATCTTTCTTTTGAGACATTGCAATTAAAGCAACATGCAATTCTTTTTATGTTGGTATCATTTGTTCAGGATATCAGGTGCTGCCAGAAAATTCATTTTTGACTTCTCTCAAAATAATTACATTTGACTTCTTGATATCTATATTATTTTGATATAAGATATCTTAAATGCTCTATATAATACACTGTCAAGTCATATACTCTATTGTTGGAGATACTCCTTGATATTCCTGGTCCAGAGTATATTTTACATGAAAATTTTCAGTGAGTGCCATGCACTGATCCTCTTCTCATTTTCCTCAGCCATCATTAACAGAATGGTGAGATAGCTTACTAAATCTAAGCAATTTTCTTTCCAGTTTTCTATACCAAATTTATCATATGATCTCTCAGTGATTGTCATTAATTATATTCTTTTTTTTTTTTTTTTTTTTTGTGCTCTGGCATTTTTCATTTATAGAATCTAGTTTATTGCAAGTAGCTCATTTTATGCCTAACAATAGGCTGGAGTGCAAACATCCAACAAATTAGGAATAATTCTTTGTTATTAATAAATTGAATAGAAATTGTTTTTTCACAAAATTATCATGTTTTGCAGCTAGCCTAGAATACACCCTTTTTTTTATGTTTATGTCTGCTTTTACTAAATATGGCAATGACATTGATGATACATGGAATGAAGATGCAGTACCAGTAGAATACAATGATGGGGGAAACCAGAGAACCCGGAGTAAATTGCCCCTGCACTGCTTTGTCCACCACAAATCTCGCATACGGTTGCTTGGCATCGAACTGGGCTGTCTTGGTGAAAGATGAGTGGTCTAATCATTTGGCCATGGCGCGGCCTGGAATACCATAAAAATGTAATAATTTTGTACATAACTGCTGAGTGATGAATAACAAGCACAAATTAGTTTAAAGAGCCAACAGATCAAAAGTAGTTAGGATCGCACTGATATACTGTGCTCATTTCTGTACACATTTATGAAAGAGAATCTTAAGTGTAAATTAATCAGAAGGACAATGTACCTTTCACATATCTTGAGAAATGAATGCAATTTGTTACATCTATAATCTAATGTTTTCTGAGCACAATTTTTCATTATGTAAGCTTTTAACATACAGTTGACTGGCATAAGCCATTTGAGAGGTGACGTCTACAATGCAGAAACCATTCATATAACCAAAAATGAGTATTATAGTTTTTAAGTAAACAATAGTAAATCAAGACACAGACCTGCCTTAATGAAAATCAAAACCAGTGTAAATCAAATAAATAGTAAAAAATCACAACTGATAATGGTTTAAATTGAAGAATTGTTTTTGAAATATTATATTTAATAAAGTTACTTTAGGTAAAATTTAATAGAAAATATCTAGTTTTTCGAATTAAATTCACTTTTGACACTTTGGTAAGTCACCACTGTAAGTTGAAGGGAATAGAAATTCCACCCTTCTCTCCTGAGAAGCAAATTTAGTAATGTTCTGTTCCTTTAAAACTGGTTCTTTTTCGGAGTTCTCTTAGAAGGCAAGGTTCATTTTAAATAATTATAAAATGAGAAAGTCTCTTCTCAAGTAGAATACAGAGGACAACTTTTCATTCTCTTCAGTGCTGAAAATATTCTTGCAGAGAATGTTTAGAATGACACTGAACATTAAACTGTGGATAACTTTGTTTTAGCATTAAATTAGTTCTCAGTAGTTAAAGTTCACTGTGATGTTATTTCTAAACTCTTGTTTTGTACCTTACAATCAGCTCTTTTCCCAGTTGAGTGGTATCAAAGAATTTTCTGTATGTTTTCCATAACAGACTTCAAAAGTTTTATTATTGTACTAATTAATTCAGTTAATAAATAATTTTTGGTTTCATAAAGTTTATTTAATTTGGGCTCATTAAAATATAAAATAAACTCTTTTTTAAATATGAATAATATATGGAACACTTATAACTATAAATATTTTTAACCATTTCAGTTTTTGGGGAATGGTCCATAGTTTTCATGTGATAATAAATTTAAACATTTTAATTTAGAATAATCTTAAAATCTTGCATCCAAATAGTCAACAATGGTATCAAACACTTTAGAATAAGTGGCAAATTCTCCTATACACTGCATACATTGCTGGTGTACTAAACTTGAGGGGTTCAAACCAACTCTAAATAAACATGCAAATAATTAGAATTTTTTGTATGTCATTTCAACTAAATATGAAATGATCGCAATTTTATGTGATTAAATTTTCCTATTCTTTTTGCAATGATGTGCACGTACATCTACCTCACCGCAAGCTAAAATCGTAACCATGCTCCCAACATTCTCCGCTTTAGGCAAGGCCAGTACTGGTGTGCTCGCACATCTAGTCCATCGCAAGTTGAAGCGATAGCCACGCACTCCCAATTCTCCACTAGAGAGGTGAGGGGAAAGGAAGTGTAATTGCCAGCTGTTAGCTGTCAAAATGCATCGCTAAATTTTGCGATTGACAGTCGTTTTTACTCTGTACTAGTGTTGTTTTGCTTGTAAGTTTTTGTGAAAATGACCGATGTAAGTGTTACTGAAGCTAGTGGTTCTTGTGACTGTGTAGTAGAACATGTGTTAAAGACTGGATTTCGGAATTTTGAATTTTCTGAAAAACTTAAAATAACTCCCGAACTACCTGGTCTGATTGCAAAATGTCAAGACAGAAAATGAGAGTATAAAAGACATTTCTCATTAGCAATTATTCTAGGTACAAATGGCTAACTGGTTGCCCCAAAATAAATAAAATTTATTGTTGGCCATGTCTTCTTTTAAGTAACGACAAAAGCAGTACCACTTAGTCTCAAGAAGGATTCTATAACATAATTTCTCTAGCTGGTTCATTAAGTAAGCATGAAGAAACAAAAAAATTACATATTTTGTGCATTCATTCTTTGTAATTTTGGCAATATATGAGTAGACCTGCAGCTAAATGCTCAGAAATCATTACTAATTTCGAAGTATAATGAAATGGTAAAAAAGAACAGAGAAGTATTGAATAGACTTATTGATGTTGTTTGTCACTTAGGAAAGCAGGAATTAGCTTTTAGAGGACACAATGAGTCAGAAAGTTCCTTTAATAGGGGTAATTATGTAGAAACATTGGATTTACTCAGTACATATGATCAACTTTTAAATGATCATTTAAAAAAAGCTACAGTTTTCTGGCACTTCGTTATCCATTCAGAATGATTTAATCGAAGCTGTTAGAAGTGTTTTGGTTAACTGTATACCAAAAGAACTTGCATCCGCTAATTTTGTGGCTATCCGTCTAGACGAATGCTCTACCATTTTACGCTATGTGGGCAAATTGGGGGAAGTTCAAGAAAGGTTCATGGGCTTTACAGGTGTCAGTGCAGACAAATCTGCTGAGGCACTTTACCCATGTACTTACAACAGTTAAAGAATTTAATATTTGTAAGAAACTTTTCGCTCAGACACATGATGCTGCCACTATAATGTCTGGTCAATTAGGTGGTCTGCAATCTAAAGTAAAAGAGGCATTTCCACAGGCATTATTTGTTCTCTGCTACTGTCACATTCTGAATTTGGTTCTGCAACAGGCAATTATTGATAAGTGCAGAATTTTTTTTCTAACTCTATCAGGGCTCTCTAATTTCTTTTCTCATTCCACTAAAAGAATGGAAACTTTGCGTGTTTTTATGAATCAAAAGCAGCTGCAACACGGAACTTCAATTCACGCCTTGTCAACACTGTACAAGAGCAACAAGATAACCTGATTTTATTCTTTGAATTCATGACAGAATCAGAAAACAATGTTGATTTGGAACCTGATAACTCGGACGGGTGACCGTCCAGTTATACTCCAACCGGATCTGCAACACTGGCTTCCCCCACCCCGTACCTACATCCTTTCAGTTCTCCCCGCTAGCCGGCACTGCTTTCCTTGACAGCCCGCAAGCGGCTGGCCAAGTTAAGCAGCATCGGGCCTGGTCCCTCTCTGGGTGGGTGACCACTCCGGTAGGTAAGCCAGCACGCGCTGGCTGCACAGAGGGAAACACCCTGCCCACATTACTTCGACACAGACATAAACGCTTGCACAAGACTACATCTTTTATATCACACGGGTAAATCCGCGAGAAAAGCGGATAGGTACCGTGGTGATTTGCCCCCGCCCGAGTACACTCAGGCGACTAGTTCCTGCTCCTGGCTCCTCCTGGCTCCAAGGCTTTCTCTATTTTTTGGCTCGGTTGGATGGTCTTCTTCCTCAAAACATTTTCACCTCATACTGATGTTCTCTTTTACATATCAAATGTCCATGGAATATACTGTAAACTGCTGGTAAAGTCCTCTTTATTCTCATTGATTTAATTAAGAAACCATGAAAATGAGCTTTTATTAAAATGATGGAATTTTCTGGGTAAAATGTTGTCTGCTTCCTCTATATGTTAATATTTCTCTGATGCAAATAGCTCTTTAACCTTGCCATATGGGGTCTGAATATTTGTAATTCTGATAAATACTCTAATACAACTGTTTGCTCTTTCTATGAAGAACTTTTCGTCAGGAAACTTCTGCTATGAATATCAATATGTGTGAATGCTATTACAGTAATCTGTAATCAAGTTTCCCTTTTTTTGCAACCACTGATTAAGTATTCTAGCTTCTTTTTTGTTGACATAATTTGTTTGAGTTGTCATCTCTTTGTTGGTGTAAACAATGTTTGTACAATATAATGAAATGGCCAGATTTGTTTAGCTCTCATTCTTCATTTTGATTGTCAGCATTTACTATTGCATTTTATGTAAGGTTACTTCCCACATTCCAGCCTGCACATCATCTCGAGCATATAATATATTTTTGTTAGATTTTCAGAACTGCTCATAGCTTGAAGCAAAGCACTTAAAATAGCAATTACAGAGCAACAGCATCATTTTGAAATTATTCTGGGTACATCTTTTCATGTTGTAATCAAATTAATGTAAAAGTATAAAATTGATGTGTACTTTCATAATTCTGGAAAAACTTCACTGAATACTGTAGTACTGGTGTACTACAATTCCACATGGCAAATACAGAAAGTGTTCATGAGCAGATAAATACCTCTGTAGTAGATAGCATGCCATTCATTTATAGTATTTCTTTATTGCAATCAGCTGATGATGAAGTGATTCCTTGAAAATATTTCTGAGGTAATAAACATAATTTAATGAAATTGTATATTTACAACCGCTTCTAAACTATAATGATTAATATTTTCAGTATGTCTTCGGATTCAAAAATGTTGCCATTCATATGTTTTTCAATTTTCCCAGGTGTTCACTACATGGCCCTTTTTTATAAAATGTTTTAACATATATTCTTACCACATATGGCACTGCAGGTAGTGGTCATTATGATTCATGCAATGGAATTATATTTGGGAAGGAAACATTCCAAGTCTAAGTTTAGAACACATACCTATCAGTTATGAGGACTGAGGAAAACCTGGAAAATAAATCTCAGTCAGGGTGGATATTTCTGGCAGGATTTGAACTGCAGGCCCTCCATTTCTAGTTAGTGTCTTAATGACTTTGGCCACCTATGTTAGGTCCACAATTTCTGGCCTGAATTTTCATCTTCTCTTGTGTGTATCATAATATTATCCTGCTTTAATTATCTCTAATTCAGGCATCAAAATACTTAAAAAGAAGTTTCAAAATCACCTTATCCACTTATAAAAAAACAATTTGTAGGATTCCATTCCATTTTATGTAAAAAAGTGAAAGCTTAAGTGAAGTATGTTAAAAACTCGCAATTGATAAAGTTTTTTTCTCTAGAGAAATAATGTAAAAGAGTTTAGAGCAAATGAATGTGCTGGCAAAATTGGATAGGAATAATGTATCTTAGACCAACCAAGAATTTATAATTTTAAAAACAGTTTCCCATTTGATTTGTGTGCTTCAAAGCCAAATCAGTAATTTTGTGTTCATTCAGTGAGTGTATGCACACATAAACACATATTTTGTCCTTAATTTTTATATCTATCAGTCGTTTTTTAAAGATATAACACACTTTTGTTTTCTGGTAATCATATCAGTATATTTCATGCTATGTGCAATATATAAACAAGATATAATTGCAGTACATAATGAGGGGATGTACTCTTAAGTTTTCATTTCTGAGCATCATCTGGATCACTTTTATTAATACATTCTGTGTAACAGAATGTTACCCAATTGAATGAACCTTGAAATGGATTAAGCTTTGCATTACAACATGTTAAATGGTAGAAATGCTCAAACATTACTTTGTAATCTAAATTTTCTTTATTTTAATTTCTAAAACCATTGTAAGAATATTAAAACAGAGTGATTCTGTGGGAAATTTTCAACATGCAACTGTTGTTCAAGACTACAAGAAAAGTTTATTCCAAAAGTATACAGAAATACTCTGTAGTGAATCATAAAGGTAGAATGAAATAAAAGCATGTGCAAAGAGCACAAACCATAGAATTGTATTTAAATAATGCAACATAATATTTTACCTGTGCATGAAATGAAACATGTATCTCATACCGAAGTAAAAGCTCATATTACATTTTTAATGAGGTCATATAAATTATTTATGATTACTCGTTCATTACAATAACAGTGCCATTTTACTTATGGGAGGAGTTGTAACTGTATAACACTAAGTGTTACTTTAAATGAATATTCACTGTAACCATCAAAGCAATGAATGAAATAAGCAATATTTATAATTATTAGTGTTGTTTTTTTGAGAAATGCCATATGTCCAAGTGTGATGTAGTTTAATGTAACACCAAAAAACAAAAAGCAAAAAAATGAAGTAATTTTAAGCTTTGTTCCTACTTCAGCACAGTCTCCTTCTCTGTGGTAAGGTTAGGTTTTTAGATAGCATTGGTTGTGTATGGAGGTCTGTTTTTAAAGTAGAATGAGTGAGTGTAACTCCATTCAAGAATCTGTCATGCTTTCTTAGCAGAAAAAAAAAGGCCAGATAAGAAAATATTAACATTCATGTTTTTTGCACATGGTCAGTTGTATTCAGAACATCTTCTCCTCCTGTTTTGTAGGTAATCCAGTGGGAAACAATAAAAAGAGAAAAAATTAAAGTAAAAAAGGCTTTTATTGATTAACTGCATGAACTTAAAAACAACCCACCCATTCCTACATTTTACTTTAAATCCTTCAAACTAGATGGATATTATCATGTCTTATATACCAATATTGCATAATGGACACAATTTAAACATCAAAGAGAATGAAAGTAAATAAGCTTGAACCTCTTGTTTCTTTTCTGAATTACATCTGTTATTTAATTAACAACTTGCATATTTGTGCATTACATGTTTTTGTAATGAACCATAATTTGCAAAAGTTTTGACTTTTATTTATTGATATTATGCAACAACAGCATAATGATAGTAATTAAGAGTGAATATGTTTATGAAATGAGTGGAGCATGCTCATAATTTTCACCAAGCACCTTAATTGCCTTTATAGTCAAATTTCATGAGACTATTTATGCTCGACCATGTTTCTTATTTATCAAATAATTTTAATGCCAATGCTGTACTGATGAATTTAAAACCACATATGGTGTATGAGTGCAATATTATGTATAATATACTATAGTAGTATATTGCAGAGTATAGTATACTATACTCTGCAGTATAGTGGGTAGCATATCTGCCTAATATTGGTAAGACTTAAGTTTGAATCTCATTTAGGATTAGTTGCTTGGATAAGATTTTTACTTTCTCTCCTACTTATGTATGGTAAGTAAAGGAATTAATTCCTTCCAACCCAACATTTATTACCAAACTTTCACTGGAAATAAAGGTTTTGAGGTACCCTGAATATATAAACATATAAAAAAAGTAATTTTAGAAAACAGGGCATGTAAGCATATCAAAATCAAAATGTAAATACCAAACATTTAAGTTCAGCATCTTCCAAGGATATAACATTAAGATTTTCAATAAAATCCTCTTACTTCAAATTGGAAAAATGTTTGTTATTTGTTCATTTTCTCAAAAATGGCTTAACAATTTTGATTAAAATGTGTTTTAAGATATTTACCTGGAGTAATATAATGCATATCTTGGATTGTTTGTCCCCTGAGTTAAATCTCCTTCATTATGAATAAATTTTGAATAATTTGTAACAGTGTTAAATGATGAAACATAGACAAAATAGAAAATGTAAATCTTGTTAAAAACAATTCATGTCAAGTAATTTTTACTTTCTCTACATGTACTTTCTCTCTTACTATACATATAGTGCATGGAGAAGGTATTGTAATGCACCCAAAAATGCAACATTGAGATCTCACTAGAAATACATGTTTTGAGACCTCCTGAATCCAAAAAAGCATTTTTAGAAAAAGGAATGTGCATACGTGTGAATGTGTGGGTGTGTGTGTGTGTGTGTGTGTGTGTGTGTGTGTGTGGCTCAAAAATGATAAGTTGGTTAAATACCAAACTTAGTATTTAAGTTCAGTACAAGGATGCGACATTAAGTTTTTCAAGAAAATCCCCCTAACCCCAACTACCCTTTACATGGAACAGTTTTTGAAAATTTTGATTTTCTCAAAAATGGCTCTAATGATTTTGATTAAAATAAAGTATATTAAAGATATCTGCAATGCAAATATAATGTATATCTTGAATTTTATGGGAATAGCCTCTGAAGATCTTTCCACACTGGATGACTTTTATATAACTGGCAAACCACAAGAGATGTACAAAAACTTATCACACAAAAAATGTAGATCTCATTTAAACAACACAATTTAAGTCATAATATACTTTTTTTTTTTTTTTTTTTTTTTTTTTTTTATTGTAGCATTAACCGTTTTTGAGATATTCCGGATTATTGGTTTCAATTTTAAGCCACTTAAAGTTTTCTCGAATGGGAAGATATCCTTCTCGTTTATTTGTTTACTTGACAAGCAAAGAGATTGGAATCTCAATTGTTTCACATAGCAACCGGCTTTTAAAGGATGAGACTAACAAAACAACTAGAGGACATCATGTGAATGGAACACATTAGATTTTTGTTCTTGGATTTGTATTGGTTTGAAATTTGAAATACTTTTAATACTAGAAAAGTGCTAAGTCACTATTAATGTTTTTCCTGTGGTAATGCAAGAAAGTGGAATTTCAAAGCAACCCACTTTTAAAAAAATTTCTTAATACTACCCTTCTTGTGTCTACAATAAAAATGTATAATCAAAGCATTCCTGCAAATAATCTTGATTAACAAGCATTTGTAAGAATAGTTTGTAGGTTTGAGGACGTCATGTGAAAGTAGCAGGTAAGGGTTTCTTTTTTCCTTTTCTTCCCAGTTTTTCTCTCAATTAAAAATATATGACTAGGTAAAACTTACTCTCTTTGAACCTTGGTCCATTAATCACTTAATTCATGGTCTCTGTAGACTTAAGCTGTCTTAGCACAAGCACAGGCACAGGTACAAAACACAACTCTTTCAAGGAAGCACTAGACAAGCTGCTCCACTAATTTGTCAGTGTTTTTTACAGTGCAGGGATGAAGTGCCATCATTTACATCTAGTCCTAACTTGACTTTTTCATAAGGAAGGAGTCAGAATTGTTACCTGCCCCTAACACTATAACCTATAGATCTGTTGTATTTTATCGTTTCTTTATGGTTTTAGTAAAAACAGCCCTGTATCTCTAATGAAAGACAGTAGATTTATAACTTAATTTTCTTTTGGAAGATCATCTTCTATGTTTATTAAGTCCAGTAATTCATACCTTTTCTTACCCAGAGCGTCACAGTTGAAAATTATTTGAGAGGCTGTTTCTTCTTTTATAACTCACAACTACATGCCAGTTCTTTTTTGAAGATTCTCATCGTATGAGATGATAATGATAATACTTGTTAGTCATTTGTTTACAGATTTTTAACATTGTCCAAATTTATTGAAAAATAAGAAAAGATACACACATAGTAAGTAATATATACATAATTAATAATTTAAAGTAATAACATTGAAGATTTATTTACAGGTCCTCCAAATTATATAAACATCTATTATTGAGATATAACCTTAATTATGTTTTAAATTTGGATCCAGTTAGTTCTTTAATGCCATTTGATACTTTATTGTATAAAATTAAGCCTTGAACACTTAAATATCTTCTTATACTTTTTTACCAAAGCCTCTTCTAAAATAATCTGTATATGTCTAGCATAATGATGGTAGATATTATTTTTTTCACTTCCATTTTCTATTGCAAGTATAATTGCTTTATACACATACAGTGAATGTAGTGTCAATAGGCTATTATTGATGAATGCATATTTACATGTATCAGTGGGTTTTAAATCATACATTATCCTTGCACGCTTCTTTTGCATTATAAAGATTTGTTTTATATGAGTTTTGCAGTAAATACTTCATATTCCCATTCCGTAAGTTAGATGTGGATAGATTACTCTATAATGCGAGGGTCGGCTGATAAGTTCCGGGCCTCACACAGACATGGCGCCACTAGGCCAGTTAGCCGGTAGCATCGAGGGATTTAACTCTAGACCAGTTTGTATCCATTGTTACAGGTCAATACCTTGTTTAGTTTTTGAATGACAGCATTTTAAACAAGACAACTTTAGTTTTTTCACGAAAATGGAAGATCTGGAAAAACGAGCCGTGATTAAATACTTAGATTTGAAAGGCTTAATGCCTAAAGAAATCAAGGAAGAAATGGACAGTGCATTGAAAGACTCTGCCCCTTCATATTCAATGATCAAAAGGTGGGTTGCAGAGTTTACAATGGGACGTACGAGCACTAGTGATGAGCGTCGCTCTGTATTTTATTGCAGATAACTTAATTGTGCCTACAACATTTTGGGCATAACTTAACAAAAAGGGGTTTACTATGAATGCTTTTTCATATGTAATGTTCTTCCCCTTAAGCTAAAAGCTTTCATCTACATTATTCAAAACTGCTCATAAAAATACATGTGTAAAAACGCTTATATTTTGTTGATGAATATGTGAATGACTACTTGTTGCTACATCATTTTTTTTTTATTTAATTTGCATTAATTTGTTATGTCGGATTGCATCAACTAAATGTTTGCATGCCTATGGTCAGATATGTGGCCTGAGATCATGTAACATTTTAGGAGTAGTACCGTAAACAACATTTTTTGGAAAGTAAAGCAGAATGAAATTTAAAACTGTTAAACGTGTGTGCTATACAAAAACTACTATTAAATTTTTAGCTAAGTTGACTGAAAACTTTTGAAATTTGTATTTTGATGGTGCATAGGAAACCACTAATATAGGGACTTAGTCTCAGAACCCCCAATAAAACAATGAATGTACCATGAGAATTGTAATATGCTTTTTATATACAAAAGTATACGTATTTTTCTGTTGTTATAACTAAAGATGAGAGTTCTGTGCGGTTTGTCGTCAGGTTGAGTATATATAGACGTATAAAAAACGTACCTATCTAAGAAGATACTATAGTGAACATACAGTTTAATCCACACAGTTTCCTTTTGAGTAAAACAGGTAATGCAGAGAGAGCAAACTTGCTCAATACTCTGCAAATCGCCTACTGTTCACTGCATTGCCAACTGCGCGAAAAGCAAGAGCAGATAATTCCTTCAGTGCTGTGGCCGTATGAAACATATTGCGTTTGACATGCGGAATTCACATTTCATACATTAATAAATGTATTGTTGGGTCATGATTGGTAGAACAACTGCTGCATCACGTGTCTTTCATTAGTATTTATACTGGAATATGAGTATATACGTACATAAATTGTCATAGGTTTTGTGGTAATTGGTAGTCTAACATTAATAATTTAAAAAAATATTATTATAGTATTAACATTATGAACTAACAAGCTTCTTAACTCAGTTAATACCATCGCAATTACCTATATTGTAACACCAACATTATGGGAATTGGTTTTAAACGAACAACTTCCGCATTTATAACACTGAAAATGAACAGGCAACTAACACAATTAAAAAAAAATGCCTTGCCCTTTGAACTCTTTTACTCACTTGCATAGGTTGCAAATTGAATTTCTGAGTGCAGAACTTTGCCTCAAACTAAACACTTATCCCGCCAATTGCTGTAAATAAGACTCCTCTTAGGCAGGTATAAACGTAAGAGTCGATGGCTTGCATGTTGGACTGTTCATTGTCCCCGGGATTATAAACTGACATGCGGCGCACTACATAAGGAAGCGCTCTGCTGTCACGTGCTAACCCACTGCATGCACGAAGCAAGCCTGTTCACTGTGATACAAAATCAAGTTAGTTAGTTGGTGATACCTGATTTAATCCATTACGCTGTTTACTTTTTCGGCTTGCCTACCTTCCAAGTTTCTATTCTCTCGGGTGTGTCAAATGAGTGTCGGCTGTGAACTCGGAGGCTTGTGGCTATGGTTACATTGGTTACGGAATTATGGAGGAGGAGCATTACTTTGAGCAGGCACTGTGCTCCCTCCCCCTGCTTGAATAATACTGTAAGAACTGTGCGCTTGAAGTCAGTATTGTGTGACTGTGCTTGTGGGATTTTTACTTTCTCCATACGCACTATGTACATAGTGTATAGAGAAAGTATTGCACTCCACCAAAAAAATTCGATACCGAGATTTCACCGGAAATATATGTTTTAGGGTCCCCAATATCCAAAAAAAGCATTTTCACAAAAAGGTCTGTGTGCGTGTGTGTGTGTGTGTCCGTGTGTCTGTGACCACGATAACTCAAAAACGAAGAGTCGGTAAAATACCAAACTTGGTATTTAAGTTTAGTATCTTCCATGGATGCGACACAAAGATTTTGAGAAAAATACCCCCACCCCCAACTACCCTTTACATGGAACTTTTTTCGAAAATTTTGATTTTCTCAAAAATGGCTACGATTTTGATTAAAATTTCGTATATTAAACATATTTACCTGACAAATAAAGTGTATATCTTGAATTTTCTGGGAATAGCCTCTGAAGAGTAGTTTATTCTGGATGAATTTTACTAAATTTTGAATAACTGCTAAACCGTAAGAGATGGACAAAAACTTACGGCACAAAAAATGTAGAACACATTAAAACACACACTTTATGTTATATACATTTTTTCGTTGAGTTCGTCGTTTTTGTGAAATTCCTTATTTTTGGTTTCTGCTATGAAAAACGTATACTTTTCTCATACAGGAACTTGTCAACTCCTATCCATATAGACAAAGGAACTTCATTGACATGGCAACCAGCTTTTGACTATCAGTTTAACCTACAGTTGTCCCTTATTTCGCTTCTACTGACAAGGAAACGAATAATTAGACTATTTCTGCTATTTTTTACTTTCTCCATACGCACTATGTACATAGTGTATAGAGAAAGTATTGCACTCCACCCAAAAATTCGATACCGAGATTTCACCGGAAATATATGTTTTAGGGTCCCCAATATCCAAAAAAAACATTTTCACAAAAAGCTCCGTGTGTGTGTATGTGTCCGTGTGTCTGTGAACACGATAACTCAAAAACGAAAAGTCAGTAAAATACCAAACTTGGTATTTAAGTTTAGTATCTTCCAGGGATGCGACACAAAGATTTTGAGAAAAATACCCCCACCCCCAACTACCCTTTACATGGAACTTTTTTCGAAAATTTTGATTTTCTCAAAAATGGCTACGATTTTGATTAAAATTTCGTATATTAAACATATTTACCTGACAAATAAAATGTATATCTTGAATTTTCTGGGAATAGCCTCTGAAGAGTAGTTTATTCTGGATGAATTCTACTAAATTTTGAATAACTGCTAAACCGTAAGAGATGGACAAAAACTTACGGCACAAAAAATGTAGAACACATTAAAACACACACTTTATGTTATATACATTTTTTCGTTGAGTTCGTCGTTTTTGTGAAATTCCTTTTTTTTTTGGTTTCTGCTATGAAAAACGTATATTTTTCTCATACAGGAACTTGTCAACTCCTATCCATATAGACAAAGGAACTTCATTGACATGGCAACCAGCTTTTGACTATCAGTTTAACCTACAGTTGTCCCTTATTTCGCTTCTACTGACAAGGAAACGAATAATTAGACTATTTCTGCTATTTTTTACTTTCTCCATACGCACTATGTACATAGTGTATAGAGAAAGTATTGCACTCCACCCAAAAATTCGATACCGAGATTTCACCGGAAATATATGTTTTAGGGTCCCCAATATCCAAAAAAAACATTTTCACAAAAAGCTCCGTGTGTGTGTATGTGTCCGTGTGTCTGTGAACACGATAACTCAAAAACGAAAAGTCAGTAAAATACCAAACTTGGTATTTAAGTTTAGTATCTTCCAGGGATGCGACACAAAGATTTTGAGAAAAATACCCCCACCCCCAACTACCCTTTACATGGAACTTTTTTCGAAAATTTTGATTTTCTCAAAAATGGCTACGATTTTGATTAAAATTTCGTATATTAAACATATTTACCTGACAAATAAAATGTATATCTTGAATTTTCTGGGACTAGCCTCTGAAGAGTGGTTTATTCTGGATGAATTTTACTAAATTTTGAATAACCGCTAAACCGTAAGAGATGGACAAAAACTTACTACACAAAAAATGTAGAGCACATTATAACACACAATTTATGTTATATACATTTTTTTTCGTGGAGTTCGTCGTTTTTGTGACATTCCTTATTTTTGGTTTCTGCTATGAAAAACGTATACTTTCTCATACAGGAACTTGTCAACTCCTATCCATATAAACAAAGGAACTTCAGTGACATAGCAACCAGCTTTTGACTATCACTTTAACCTACGGTTGTCCCTTATTTCGCTTCTACTTACAAGGAAGCGAGTAATTAGTCTATTTCTGCTATTTTTTTTCTGATTAGCATAAAGTAAATAGAAGTATAAGCTTTTTAAGAATTATTTGTTGCAGGGATATGGAGAAAGTCATGTGAATGGTACACATCAGATTTTTTTTAGATAAAGGGGACCCTAAAACATATATTTCCGGTGAAATCTCGGTATCGAATTTTTTGGTGGAGTGTAATACATTCTCTATACACTATGTACATAGTACGTATAGAGAAAGTAACAAGTGCTTATATAACATATTATAACGCGAGTATAGACATATCAATAAGAGCAGAGAGGGAGTAACGTTTGGTTTCATGTGAGAAGAAATCAAATTCTTACCTTAATTGAAGCTTCTAGGGAATACTACACATTTCCATATGTGGTTATTATTCCTGAGCACATACTCTACAATAATGGTATCCTACAAAAAAAGTGTGCAAAACATAATTTCATTGTACACCATCCACACCTAATAACTACCACTTTTTCACATTTACCACATAGTCCTTTCAAATTCGTAAAGCAATAATCCGTTTTATTTTGGAAATGGTTTTGGTTTTCTTTTCTGATAGTCCAGCCAAGAGTCAACCGTACTTCAAATTCTTAAAGCAACAATCCGTTTTGTTTTGAAAATGGTTTTGTTGTTTTTACTTTATCTATAGGTACTATGTACATAGTGTATAGAGAAGGCATTGCATTCCACCCAAAAATTCGATACCAAGATTTCACCGATCCAAATGCATTTTTGGAAGAAGGTCCGTGTGTGCGTGTGTGGGTGCGTGCGTGCGTGTGTGGGTGAGTGTGTGTGTGTGTGTGTGTGGACAGCATAGCTCAAAAACGAAAAGACCGTTGAATACCAAACTTGGTGTTTAAGTTTGATACCTTGAAGGAATGCGACACGAAAATTTTCAAGAAAATCCCCATCTACCCTTTACCTGGAACTTTTTTCGAAAATTTTGATTTCTCAAAAATGGCTCTAACACTTTTGATTAAAATATCGTATATTAAAGATTATCCGACAAATAAAATATATATCTTGAATTTTCTGGGAATAGCCTCTGAAGAATAATTTATTCTAGATGAATTTTACGGAATTTTGCATAATTACTAAACCGTAAGGGATACACAAAAACTTACCATACAAAAATGTAGAGCATATTAAAACACACCATTTATATTATATATTTTTTTCATGGAGTTGATCGTTTTTGAGATATTCCTTGCTTTGGTTTCAGCTTTGAAAAACTTATACTTTTTTCATACTGGAATTTGTTAGTCCTGTCCATACAAACAAAGGAACTTCAGTCACATAGCAACCAACTTTTGATTATCACTTTAACCTATGGTACTCCCTTATTTCGCTTCTACTTATAAAGAATAGAGTAATAAGACTATTTCTGATAATTTGTTCTCGATTAGCATGAAATAAATAGAAGCATAAGCTTTTTAACAGTAATTTGTTGCAGAGATATAGAGAAAGTCATGTGAATGGAACACATCAGATGTTTTCTGATTAGCATAAAGTAAATAGAAGTATACACTTTTTAAGAATTATTTGTTGCAGGGATGTGGAGAAAGTCATGTGAATGGTACACATAAGATTTTTTTGATAATGTTTAACTCCCGCTTTTACTACCATGGCACCGCAGGCGAAGTGTGCTTGTGGGATGAAGTCAAAATGTTAACTATTGAAGATACAGCAATTTTAAGTGAGGATATATCCCTTGATGGTGATACGATTTCAGAAAATAAACGATAAATGTCTTACATTTTGCTTATTCGGCATGTTCTCATGGTGATACTGTCGCAGATTTAATTACTAATTCCGTGAAACCGATCTGTAGGTGTTGCTCCGAAAAACGGCAGACCTAAAATTTTAAGAGGTTGAACTGGACAAAATTTCAGATTTCCTGTTAAGGAGGTCTACTAAATGAATGCGGAAATTAGCACAGGAAGCAACTGTTTCTGTGCCGTTAGTAAAGAAATTAAATTGTATCCCTATGAATGTGCAATCGTCTGGAAAACAAAATGATGAGGTAAAGGAAGAAATAAAAGATTACGTATTGTAACAAAATGCCTGTATTATTTCAAATTCTGATTCCAATAAACCGTCTGTATTGCAATGCTGTAGTACAGCTCCATCTAGCCCTGTTTCGACGCTCATAGACGGTTGATGACTACTCTTGCTAACTCCTCCTGAAGTGTCTCTCTCTAAGTACAATGTAAAGAAAAAGAATGGTGAAATAGCAAACTACGCTGAGGAGGAGATTTACTCATAATATTTCGTACCATGGTGGTGTAGAGTACCGGAGGGGATTCCGCACCTCAGCCAGTGATTAGGTTTTTTTGTACGTCAGACCCCGTGAGGAGGGATTGAGATGAGAGCAATTACAGAGAGCAGCCGGAACCAGACTGCGATAGGGAGCCGTCGTGGAAAGTCCCTAATAGTTCCCAAGTTCTTCGTCTACACGTGGTGAATGCTAGGAGCTCGCGCCTCAGGTCTGAACACACGCCCCTGAGTATAACACTACCCCAGCTTCATCCGCATCCTTCGGTCACACTTACAACCCTGAAAGAAAAACCAGATAGATGAAATGGAGAGATAGGAATTTCGGGGAAATGAAGAATCCTCCCCAGCATTAGCCTAGAGACCTGGGACCCCCCCCCCAAGAAACAGCCAGAGATGTCAGCCACGGGGAATCGATCCTACGAGCTCCTAAATGGCAGTCCCAGACGAAATTCCTGAGCCACCGGGCTCGGTACGTACCTTGGCACTAATAAAGAGATTGGACGACGAAGAAAGGGAAAATGGGTATTGTAAAGTATAATAATAGTTTCAGGGCGAAACTAGACATTGACTAGGGAATATGAAGTTTGCTTTAGATTTTCTTGTAAATTAACCCCATATGGCACTTGAAACAAATATCTCCATCACAAATGATGCTAAAAATGTTTTTGAATAATGACCTTGGATCCATTAGATTATTAGAGTGAACAACGAAACAATGAATGAACTTGTATTAGTATACTCCTAATCTAGTCTTGATATAATTTACGAACAAATGACACGCCTGTTACGTTTAGTCCTTACACGGACCCAGCAGTTGAATAGTAGAATAGAAATCTTAATACACAGAACTTTGCTGCACTGAAAGCCAGAGTATAGGCCGCGATAATGCCCATCAGGGGCGCATTCTGTGGGCTAGCTAGAGCCTAGCTGCGAAGCCCAGAAAATTTGCGAAGAAGAAATTTCTATTAAATGTATAAATAACAACGAATGCTCTCCTAATCAGTTGGCTGCTTGCATTCTAGCTTATTGTTAGGCATAAAATGGATTCCTTGAGATAAAGCTCGATTCTGTTTGCAATGTATGCAGCCTGTCTTCTCAGGCGGGAGTAGCAGGACTGAGACATGGTATAACGGGCATACGAGTATTAGCGGGAGGAGATGAGAAAGGGAAAGTGGTTACAACTAACCTCTCAAGTCTTCTCTGTTGCCATGGAAGCCTAACCGACGAGGACAGTCGAAGCAAACCAGTGTACCAAATCTAGTAGAATTGAGTTTTAAATATATGCGTAGGCTTTCACGGCCGGCGTTCATAGCTTTAAAATGTCCATGCTGTTTTGCCTGTAGGTTAAAATATGTTCGTTGTTTAAAATAGTTCTAACTGACGTTTCGACCCTGTCTATGGCGGTCATCTTCAGAGGTGATCTGCTCACGTCGCTTCTCTGTCAAGAACTATAAACATCCAACTTCGTCTCCGACTTGTTAATGTCAGACTAAGGATCAGTCAGAGTGATTTTGCTGCGTGCCCACCCTCAATAGTGTTTTACTGCAAGGTTTTTATTTCGAGATGGGTTTTTCAGGAATAGCTTTTATATTTTAGGATGGTCTGTATGTTAGGAGATAGCATGGTCATGATACTCTTCAACGCGGCCCTTCTGCACTTCTGGTAGATGTAGCTTCAAAAAATTTAAAATTTTGTTGGTCAGAAAGAATTTTGATACCAATCACCTCTGAGTGAGAATGTAAAGGCGCTACTGGTGGAGTTGCTCCAGTGTTATGCCCGCGAGCCGCAGGGTTTATATTTTGGAATAGGTTTTTCAGGAATATTTTTTGTATTTTAGGATGTTCTGATATGTTAGGCGGTAGCATAGTTCTCCTCAACGGCTGCTCTTTAGGATGCAGCAGCCCTTTTACACATCTGGTGGATGTAGTTTCAATAAATGTAAACCTTTGTTGAATGAAAATAAGTTTGGTGCCCTTCACCTCTTGGTGAGGCTGTAAAGGAGCTGCTGATGGATTTGCTCCAGTGTTATCTGGTCTGCCCGCAAGCCATGTGGGGAACCCGATATCACCTGAAGCGGCGTGTTCTTAGATCGTAGTTACCAAGATCTAACTAACCAAGGCGCTCTGATGTTGAATTAAGCTCCCGTAGAATTTTGTGGCCCGGCGTCTAATTCCGTGCTTCACATATGGAAATAAAGAGGCTTTGTGGAACAACCTCACAGGGAAGGTACGGTCCAGATTGATCGGAATTCTCTCTTCTCCACCCGTTGGAGCTATAACAGATAGTTGTCGGCGGCCATGCCCCGGACTTCCCAGGCGTATAGCATGAGGTGGACTATCAGTGCACGGTAAAGGTGTAACTTTAGGCGAACCAGCATCCTGGACCTCAGTATGGGGTGCATGGAGGTTATTGCCCCCTGCGCACGACCTGAGAAGTCTCGGCTGTGCTCGCGAAAGGTTAGACGTTGTCCAGATTGACTCCTAGATAGATAATGGAGTTTCGCCTTGGTAGCTGAGTGTGGGACATACTGTGGCGCTTTGTTAGCAGGATGTCGTGGCTTTTGTCCGTATTTACGGACATTCGCCATCGCCGTCACCACTGTTGGATGAGGTGGAGTAAGTTAGCGCCGCTATATATATACTCTGGTGGCGGAGTCAATGGAAGGGAATGTGTTGTTTTTGTATTTTGCATGGTGGTTTCGGAGTTGGGAAAATATGGGAATTCAGGTTTGGTTTAGTTTGAATCCTTCGTGTTTATTAAAATTACTTGTATGTTTGCAGATTTCTATGACCTCGATGTATTAACGAGAATTGCGACAGTATATTAGTATGACGCATATATTATTAGTTTAATCATTAGTTTTTACATATTTAATATAAGAAATATATGCTCAGTTGAACGCAGAACCTTAGCGCGTATAAGCTCGCATTGTATTCTCCAAGGCTACATGCTTTGTTAAAAATACAAGAATTTTAGAGCATTAGGGACTCAAGTAACAACCATTGGAAGGAAGAAAGGTTCAGCCCCTTATATTCTGGATAGAGGGAATTTGTCACTGTAGAAAAAGGTCGCGTGGGTGGAAAATACAGAAAAATCCCAGAGTCACGTGACAACGCTACTTTGCGCGCCTTTTTTCAGCCAATCAAAAAGGAGGGCAATATTAGGATCTTTTGGTATATAAGTGACGCACATGCACATTCTAAGAAATCGCGCGGGACGACAGTGTAAGAAATGTGACGAGACACAGTCTAACAAATCGCGCGGCGTCCAGTGTAAGAAATGTGACGAGACACAGTCTAAGAAATCGCGCGGTGCCCAGTGTAAGAAATGTGACGAGACACAGTCTAAGAAATCGCGCGGTGCCCAGTGTAAGAAATCGGCGTGTTGTAAGAGATCTGACGGCGATGAATAGTAAGAAATACGCATTAATTGTGGGTGTGGAGCATTACAGTAAACGTTAATCTGACGGCAACTCTTACGTAAATGTTACACGGACTGTGAAACTTAAGATTACGGTGACGATTGTAACTCAGCAAGAGTGGAACTAGCACTTATGAAGATTATGTCATCAGGTTCGCGATCGTTTATGTCGGAGAGTCGCTTAGTGCCTCAAACCAGCAACAGATTGTAACTCAGCAAGAGTGGCACTAGCACTTATGAAGATTATGTCATCAGGTTCGCGATCGTTTATGTCGGGAGTCGCTTAGTGCCTCAAACCAGCAGCAGATTGTAACTCAGCAAGAGTGGAACTAGCACTTATGAAGATTATGTCATCAGGTTCGCGATCGTTTATGTCGGAGAGTCGCTTAGTGCCTCAAACCAGCAACAGATTGTAACTCAGCAAGAGTGGAACTAGCACTTATGAAGGTTATGTCATCAAGTTCGCGATCGTTAATGTCGGAGAGTCGCTTAGTGCCTCAAACCAGCAGCAGACTGTAACTCAGCAAGAGTGGAACTAGCGCTTATGATGATTATGTCATCAAGTTCGCGATCGTTTATGTCGGGAGTCGCTTAGTGCCTCAAACCAGCAGCAGATTGTAACTCAGCAAGAGTGGAACTAGCACTTATGAAGATTATGTCATCAGGTTCGCGATCGTTTATGTCGGGAGTCGCTCGCAGGGTTAGTACCTCAAACCAGCAACAGATAATTAATAAAAGAAGTCATCAGTGAAATTAAGTGAAATTTCTCTTTTATTTGAGTCTACCAAGTGTTAAACACCTTTGTCATTCTTTACCCCCTGAGTAAGAGACAACGCATGATCTACAAGAAAGAGCTTAGTCAGAACAACAAAGGGAATCTGCAAGGCATGTACTCTCCTAATGTAGAGAATTTCACGAGCATTAGCCCTCGACCAACTCCAAGTAGACTCACATGATAGCGCCATCCTGCTGCACAAGCAAAACAGCGACATATTGGCACCCTAACGTGGGGCAATATAACCACATACTGGCGCACTAACGTGGCAGCAATATAACCACGACATACTGGCGCACTAACGTGGAGCAATATAACCACATACTGGCGCACTAACGTGGGAGCAATATAACCACACATACTGGCGCACTAACGTGGGAGCAATATAACCACGACATATTGCCGCACTAACGTGGGAGCAATATAACCACGACATATAGCCGCACTAACGTGGATGCCAAATACATAACTACGACAGGATAATAATGTTTAGTTATAGCTAAAACCTACTTTATCGTATTCCATTCGGTGGTCGTCCAAGGATAAGAAATGTGCCACGTCTGATTCTTCTGTTTGTCCTAGGCGGTAGTTTCCTTTGTGTTCCGTATTGCGCATGTTGATGCTTCGCTTTGAAGTACCAAGTCCATCCATATGTGCACGGGATCCTGTAAACACCTGCTTTTGAAAGTGGGTCGAGTCCATCGCTGATTTGAGAATTTGTTTTATGTTTCTTGTCGTTTTATAGATATATGGGTTTGAATGTCATTTTTCTAAAAGCTTCCTAATACGATCTGTTATGTTCTTTGTACCTATGTGGCACAAACACTTTGTTTTTAGGGTAGGTACAACGTCCCTTGTTCGAATGTTGGTCTTTCTGGAGCGTAATGCTCGAGCTTTATGTACTACAGTTTTAAGCGTCCTATTCTAGATTGAGACCGCTTAATTTTGTTCAGAGGCCTCTTTATCAGGCTTGAGGTTCTTTTACGTGCCGTAAGTCTACGACACGGGACCAACGGCTTTACTTCCCTTCCTAAGGATTTTCCTACGGTTTGTACCCGCTAACTTAGGAACCAGAATCTAGCATGTTACCCCTACAGAGGACAACTAGCCAGTCTTATAATTACTTTTAATTTACTTTACATTTATTACTGAAGATGAGATTTTTAATTTGCCTAATGGACGCAAAATCTGAAGTTTTCCATTTCATAAATACATGTAGGAGGTTATTTTTAATTGTTTTATTTAAACCTCTACTTAATTTTTTTTTTTTTTGGGTAGTGTTTAACGCCCGCTTTAACTACTAATGGCACCGCAGGCGGTGACACTGATGATACATGAATGATGATGGAGCACCGGTGGAATGCGATGGCGGGGGAAACCGGAGTACCCGGAGAAAACCCGCCCCAGCGCCGTTTTGTCCACCACAAATCTCACATGCGGTCGCTTGGGATCGAACCCCGACCGTCTAGGTGAGAGTCGAGTGGTCTAACCACTCGGCCACGGCGCGGCCCCGGCGCGGCCCCCTCTAGTTAATGGGTAATTACAATTATTATATTACTCTTCGTCTTCATCATATTGTTATTATTATTATTATTATTATTATTATTATTATTATTATCATTACTAGCTTATGTATTGAATGTGATTGAATTGGTAGAATCAAACTGAACGATTCAATCCAAAGTCGGGATTTGAACCACGGATCTCCCGAGGTCCAGCTGGTTGTTCTAACCACTAAGCTGACATGGCAACATGCCAGCCCGGCTTAAATTTCTCAACTGACTGCAGGCATGTTGCCATGGTAGCTCAGTGGTTAGAGCAACCGGTTGGACACCGGGAGATCCAGGGTTCAAATCATGGTATTGAATTGTTTATTCTGATTCTACCAATCCAACTTCTGTCCGACACATGGCTGTATGAAAAAACAATTAACACAAATTTCATTGAATTTTATATTCACTGTAAAGGATAGCTTTCATTAATGCCTGAACAAAAATGCATACATAATTTGCATAGTGGAAAAAAAAAATAGCCCAGAGCTTGGTAGCAGCATTTGCCTCTGTTTCTTAGGAGCACAGTAGTAATGTAAATTGGAGGGGAGCCCTTCCCATAGCGCCAAGTGCGTGTCTAGCGCTATCTACATTCTACATTTTATACGGCTGTAAGTCGTTTGCAAGCAACTTATTTTTAGACCTGCTTTATTGCTATCTATATCCAACATTTATCCACATTTGGTTTGGGTAGCCAGAGACTTCAGACATCCCTTCGCTACCGAAAGGTATTAAGAGAGCTGAGTAAAACCACACTCACAATAAGCTGTAAGCACAGACGCAGCATAAGTGTAAACTTTGCACCCATGTTATTTAATGGAAGCATTCTCCTAGACTCACGCAACGCGCTACGCAGTGCAAACGCTTGCAAACTCCAAACCTTATGCTTGCGTTGCGTACATAGAGGAAGATTTCTGTATTCTTTCCTATTTTCTCGATTGCTGCTCAACAGCAGACAGTAGGGATGTGAAAATTTACGGGCCTACTGCACTTATATGCTACTCTTCCATTTGGCCGTGCCGCTCTGTGATTGATCACTTCTCTTCTGCAAAAGTGGAGCGACTGCATCCACAATTTTGTGAAACTGCGCTGGCTTCAACCTCGTGTACTTAAAAGTGTTGCGGATCACCGTCTCATTTCCCTCAAGAGGTTACGGTAGTCTCCTTGTTGAATCCTACTTTGATTTAATGGATGTACCTACCATCTGTGCCTAGATTTCTTCCCTCTCGCAAATAGTAAGGCGCAAAAGAGATAGTGCACATTGCCTTAATTATGCAACGGTATCAGTTGCTGTAGTCTCCATGATAGTACTCTTTTCAGTATTTTGACCAGTTATTGTGACATCACTGCGAGAGCATCAGTTATGCATGTATCTTTTATAACCCATTTATTTGTAAAAGAATGAGTGCATTTTCGTACGTAATATTGTTAGTTATGTTATTCAGTTTAAAACAACGAGTCCTAAACTATATGGATGCTGTGGATTTTTGTTACAAAAAGCAACTACGAGAGTAGTTATGAGTGGTCTATATTCACCATTTTGCCATATGGTAAACAGAGAAACTTACCCAAATGTGGGAGTTCATTACGTCCCATATGGGTGCACAATTCAAATACTAGAAGAGACAGAAGAGTGAGTTTTTACAGCATGATATGTAGTAGATTTATTTGTATGGCGTTTAAATTAATTTCGAATTTTTAATGCTTGTATGAATACAAAGCCATATACAATTCCTTATTGTGTAGTAAAGTTCATTAATTTATGCTTTTATTTTATAGGTTCCCTATAAAAGAGTGATAACTTTAAAAGAAACGGATCCAAGCAGTTCGAAGATTGAACTGGCAGCTCATTGCAAAAGCAATAAATATATGAAATTTTAGGGCAGATTAAAAAAATATCAATGAATAATTCTACTGGAGTAATCTTGGATATTTAAGCATTTTCATACTCTGTCTGTAGATTTTCTCTTGAAAGAAATTTCAAGTTTTTTTTTTTAACTTACAATAAGCAATGGTACTTTCTGGTGTGTTTCTTAAATTCTTTAATGCATTCTCGTTAAGACCAAAAACAAGTTTTTATGTGAAGCGACATTGAAATTATTGCACTTTCTATTGCCTATATTTTCATGTTTGTTTATATATAACTATTTACACACGCCAAAGGTCCAGCTGTGAAGTTTTTAATATATACAACTCAGTTTCATAAAATGTATCTACCGAGTTGGGAAGAAACGCTTCTTTATTATCAGAAAATAAAACGTTACCAAATAATATAGATGTACCTAAAAGAAGCATGTATTTATTACTCTGAGAGTACTATGAGTCCAGAGTTGGAGTTTCTGCTCTAAGATAATTGTATTACATGATGGTAAAAATCTCGTTCACTATTCACCAACATGTCGGACACTACAGAGGAAGCCCGCGTTCGGAACTTGCTATCCATGTGTATAGAAATCGTTTGCCTTGCGCATGGAACATGTCTTCATAATAATTTTCGGATCTCGATGTCTGAACCCACTTCTTGTGTTACGCATACGTGCATTGTGATTGGTCTTCCCTCGCGCTTGCGTTTATGTTCTATTACGTTAGCGCTGCGACTTCATTGTGCATGTAGCTTTATAAGTAGAGCTCGGTCTGGGGTCACGAAATTACCAGATTGAGGTTCGGTGCACACAGAGTATAACTATGACGTGATGGAGTAGGCGTGGTCTCTGCAGCCCGTTTCGAAACGTGTTGCACTATCTAGCATAGCTCACTGCCTGGCCTTGTTATTCCTGCTAGGATGATGACGATGATGATGATTAGGGTTTAAGGGCGCTCAACAGCTCGGACATTAGTGCCCTTTTCTGTTAGTAGATAAACCAATGAAACCTGAAATAGAGCGCAGATTGAAAAATGTCGAAATCACGAAAGGGTAGACGTTCGACACTGAACAAACGTTAGATGATTCCAACATATTTTGAGAGACAGGAGTATTTTCTTTCGATACAGTAAACATGTATCTTGCAATGAATTCTGAGTGAGTTGGTTGATTTATGCTCATTGTCTTTTCAAAGCTCTGCACAATATTACCCTGAAGATTTTGTATCAAGCTTTATACTTTTATTTGTAAAAGTACAAGGTTTCTTGTTTATTAATAATATTATTAAATACCTGTTTTGTTGTGTTGCTTTATGAATTAGAACAATACATATAATGCCAATACATGCAAAAAGCTACTTTTGGAACAGCTTATACCTCAACGAGTGCATGTTTACGTTTAACTATCCTCTCTTTATGCCGCTGACTGTTCTATGTGTCCGTAACTGTGAGCACCCTGGAGTCCAAAACCAAGGTCTATTTACAAGCACTAGTTGAAAAAGCGACGAGACGTATCGAAAAATATGCTTACGTAATTCTTATGTGAAGAAGAGGGAGTCAGCTGCAGTGAGACGCCCTTTGTGGTGTAAACGTTACCATGCTAGTCGCTTGTACCCATAGTCGCAGGTTCAAACCCGGTGGAGGTCGATGGATTGTTTTCGGGCGTAAAAAGCCTTCGGAAGGGAAGCAAAGCCGTTGGTTCGATGTCGTAGACTCACGGACACGTAAAAAAAACGTTATAAAATTAAGCGGTCTTTCATGGTACGCTGAGAACCACAGTAGTTATGGAACATTCATAAATAAAACTCCATTTCATTTCAGTTGCAGTACACTCACTGCAGATGAAATAGAGTAATGTTGTCTTAATGAAGATGAAGTGTTAAGAAGCGCTTGTTTTAAAATCGCTGAAAATGGTATATGCATGTTATTTACGCCGCGGGGGTCCTGAAATACAAAGAAATTGTGAATTACTCAAACCTTGCATTTTACGCTGTCGACAGCGAAGAAGTGCTGAAGATAAGATTTATCTCCAGGCGCGAGAGATGATGTACGGCATAAGAGTTTTGCAACTGACAAGACTAAAATTAATTGCTGGTGATGATTATTGAGAAAAAGATGGATTGTTGGAACAAGAAGTGGGAGGTTGATAACTTTCTATCGAAATAGATAGCGATGATATAAACTGTAAGTAATCTTTCAGCGGCAGTACAAAGAACACTGCGGACGGGCCGCGCCGTGGCAGAGTGGTTATACCACTTGTCTCTCACTTAGATGGCCGGGGCTCGATCCCAAGCGACTGCATGTGAGATTTATGGTGGACAAAGCGGCGCTGGGGCGGGTTTTCTCTGGGTACTCCGGTTTCCCCCGCCATCGCATTCCACCGGTGCTCCATCATTCATGTATCATCAGTGTGACCGCCTGCAGTGCCATAAGTAGTTAAAGCGGGTGTTAAACACTACAAAAAAAAAACACTGCGGATGACATTTCTTACATTAAACGTTGAATACATTACCTCGTTATAAATTATTCCAGGTGTACAGACTTCAGAAAATTGAATATTATCAGTCATTCTTCCAACATAAACTGTTACTAATAAGACAATACAGTGACTAATTTAGTTTATTTTCTTTCTCTGCTTTTCCTTTCTACACCATGTTCATCGTAGGCAGAGAAGATATTACATTACCCTCAATACCGAGATTTCACCGAAAATATGATTTGAGTAGTGGTTAGCATATTACCATTAAAACCCAAGATTGCTGGTTCAAACCTGCAATGATTTTTTTCGGACACAAAAATCCTTAAGAGGACTTTCTTTGGAAGGGAAGTGTAATATTTATTTGCACGTAAAAAAACCCCATGCCCCGAATGAATGAGATTCTTGGACAAAATTCTGCCATCGCGCGTCCGTAAGTTGTGATTTCGTCCTAAAGTGCCATCTGTGGGCAACGAGACGATCCTTCGTCACCATGGTGCATAGCGGCGAACTCACGAACTAGAAATTCAAATCCTCTCACGAAAACATCATAACAATGCCGTATGCTTCACTTAGTAGCTACAGAAAATTAACTAATACGTTTTGAGGCACCTGAATAAAAAAAGGGGGAAAGCATTTCTAGAGAAAGACCCGTCTATGTGTGTGTCTATGAGCTTTATAATTCAAGAATGAAATTTGGATAAATACCAAACCTGATATTTGAATTTAATACCTCCCATACGTGGGACACGAAGCTCTTCAAGAATATCCTCTCAGCCCAACTGCCCTTTAAAATGAGCATTTTCGAAAGTTTTTATTTTCTGAAAAAAAAAAAACAACTAACGACTTGATAAAATACCACATGTTAAAGTTATTTAAATTATAAATATAATGTATGTCTTGAATTTCTGGGAATAGCTTATGAAGTCCTCTTCTTTCGTCAGGAAATTTATATAGGTAATCTTCTATAACTGGTAAGATTTATGCGGTACTATACACGGTAGTGTTTAACGCCCGCTTTTACTGCTCTGGCACCGCAGGCGATATATATATATATATATATATATATATATATATATATATATATATTCATACAAAAAGTGTAGTTCTCTTCAAAACATACAATTTATTTAAATAACTTTTTGTGTTATTGGCTAATTCCGAGATATCCTTTATTAATGGGGTTCGAATTGCTGAATAATCGACCCCTGTCGATTTCCAATTATTTCTCGAATGTCATGTAAATGCAATGACTATCTCTGTTCCTTTTAAATCTGTAACGATATGAGCAATGTAGCTATTAAGTCTATCTCAATTAAAATGACGTAGGCAGGAAAATAGAATGTCGTAAAAATAATTTATATGTCCAATAATATCTAAGCGTTAGGGGGTAGGTAGAGTCGTGTGAATGTAACACATACGATTTTTTTTTCTTTTTTTGTGATGGAAGTTGCTGAAGGAAATGTTTAGTTAATTAAAATAACTATGTACCTAGATGTGTTACTGTTGGGTTATCTTTTTTCATATTATGTATTTGAGTAATTACAGCTGTGTATAATTAATCATAGTGACCGAGGAAACCCAGGAGAATAAATTGGAATGAATTTGGAACACAAATGTTAAAATGTATTCTTGTCGATGGAAAGTGATCTCAGAATCATTTTTCCGGTGATTGGTACAGTTATGCAGCATAGAAGTGCACAATGTTCATTATTAAACCCTAGTACCCTTAAATCAAATCACTTTTAAAGCCTTTTAAGCGTACTGAATATCGTTTGCCCTTCACCTGCCGATGCGCGAGAGGTTTCAATTAGCGACAGCACACCAGCGCCAGCGGTGAGTCTAGGTAATATAATTCCAAGGTCTTCGGGGCACACCATATTGGTGCGCCATCCTTCCCGCTCGTCCTCTCCGTGAAATTCAAGCTTCACTCCTTGGCTATGTCATACGTGGCAAATGGCAACAGATCAGTTTTTGTTTAAATAGCGGGCTACTGCCTCACCTCCCTGCTTATAGCGTTAAGTTTGCCACTTTTTGATCCTTGATAGAAGGGCACACGCGCAACTACGTTGATGAAGATATAATTAACAATTTATTCTCCGATAATGACTTCATATTTTGTTATTTACTTCATTTGCTTCATTTTCTAGGAATAGCATCTAAAGATATCTTTATTCTGGATGAATTTTGCATAACTAGTAAACCGTAAGAGATTGACAAAAACCTTCTTAATAGAAAATGTAGAGCGTGTTAAAACACACGATTTATGTTATATACATTTTTATCGTGGTGTTGGTCGTTTTTGAGATATTCCTTGTTATTGGTTTCAGCTATACGGGAATTTGTCAACTCCTGTCCATACAAACAAAGGAACTTCAATCACATAGCAACCAGCTTTTGACTGTCGCTTTAGTCTTGATACTGCCTACATGGAAATAAGTAATAAGACTATTTCTGCTATTTTTTCTCGATTAAAATGAACTAAATAGAAGAACAAGCTTTTTAATAATAATTTGTTGTAGAGATGTTCAGAAAGGCATGTGAATGGAACACATCAGATTTTTTACACACATATTACATGAAGGTGTATTCTATATCCCATTTTTCTAAACTAATCTAATAAAGTGTACTGTACTTAAATATTTTCTGTTGTCAGGGAGTGTGAGTTATCCAATCGAAGTGGAATCGAGCTCTGAAAGCTTGCATGTCGGAATGCATGAGTGCAAATCTTTTGCCAATAATGGACACGGTACCTAATGAATTGCACGTGAGAGTAGGAAGGATGCAATGAAACGCCCTCTACCCACGATCCCCAGGCAGGCAGAACCGGGCTAGTGAGTTCCGCCCCCTCCGCGCGCGCGACGCCATGAGTCGCGTAGGTAAAATGGTGACAGTGTTTGTCCTGCTGGCGGGCTGGACGACTTGATAGCGCTATGACAGATGACTTCCTATCGGCGAGGGAGGTTCATTCAGCGGCCGGACAGTGACTATAGTGGTGCCTGTTTGCGTGTGCTGCTGCCGTCTGCATCCTTGGACATTACCGCAGGTGAGATAATCAAACTAACTTCTATTCTTGTCCGTGCTGACAATCTTTATAACTTACTGCACACAACACTTTAGGCACTCAAACTGCCTCCATTATGTCCAGATGCCACTCTTTATTTCCGCATTTGCAATCGTTTTCAGGAAGTATTAATATTATATTTACTAAAACCCTTCACAATGGCCTTGGCCACCACTCTTCTACATCCGCGTAGAATGCTTGACATGGAAACATACCTACACATTTAAAAAAAATCTGATGTGTTCCATTCACATGACTTTCTCTACAACTCTGCAATAAATTATTGTTGAAAAGCTTATGCTTCTATCTACTTCCTGCTAATCGAGAAAAAATTAGCAGAAATAGTCTTATTGCTTGCTTCCTTGTAAGTAGAAGCGAAATAAGGGAGTACCATAGGTTAAAGTGATAGTCAATAGCTGGTTGCTATGTGACTGAAATTCCTTTGTTTTTATGGACAGAAGTTCACAAAGTTCTGTATGAGAAAAGTATGGTTTTTATAGCTGAAACCACAAACAAGGAATATCTCAAAAACAATCAACTCCACGAAAAAAATATATACAACATAAATTGTGTGTTATATTGTGTGGTAAGTTTTTGTCCATCTCTTACGGTTAAGCAATTATGCAAAATTCCATAAAATTGACCCACAATAAAGTAGTCTTCAGAGGCTATTCCCAGAAAATTCAAAATATACTTGACAGGTAAATATGTTTAATATACGATATTTTAATCAATATCGTTAGAGCCATTTTTTCGAAAATCATGTAAAGGTTAGTTTGGGGTGGGGGGATTTTTCTCAAAGCCTTCGTGTCGCATCCCTGGAAGATACTTATTTACTAAGTTTGGTATTTTACCGTCTTTTCGTTTTTGAGTTATCGTGTTCACAGACACACGGACCTTTTTCTGAAAATACTTTTTTTGGATACAGGGGACCCTAAAACATATATTTCCGGTGAAATCTCGGTATCGATTTTTTTTGGTGGAGTGCAATACCTTCTTATACACTATATACATAGTACGTATAGAGAAAGTAATAATATTCATTTTGACACCCGCATCTAAAGAAATACTGTTGAATGAGACGATTATCAAGAGCATAAAGTCCATATATTTTTAAAATCTTATGTGTTCCATTCACATAACTTTCTCTACATCTCCATAACAAATAATTGTTAAAATTGTTATTATTCTGTCTACTACATGCTAATCGATTAGCAAACATGGTATTATTATTATTTGCTTCCTGTAAGTAGAAGGAAAATAAGAGAATACATTAGGCTAAAACGGTAGTCAAATCTTTTAAAAGTTGGTTGCCATGTGGTTGAAATCCGTTTCTATGCAGGGCCAGGAGTTTACAACTTTCCGTGTGACAAAAGTTTGAGTATTTTGAATCTGAAACAAATAACAAGGAATACCTCAGAAATTGTCAATTCCTCCCCCCCCAAAATATATAACATAAATTGTGTGTTTTAACGTGATTTACATTTTTCTTTTTTGTGTAGTAAGTTTCTGTCTAAATCTACGGTTTATTAATTACACAAAATTTAGCAAAATTCATTCAGAATAAAGAGATCTTTAGAGACTCTTCCCAAAAAATTGAAGATATACATTTTATTTGCCATATAAATATCTTAAACATACGGTATTTTAATCAAAATCGTTACAGCCATTTTAGAGAAAAACAAAATGTTCGAATTTTTTCCATGTAAAGGGCAGTTTGGGATGGGGGGCTTTTTCTCAACATCTTCGTGTCACATCCCTGGAAGAAACTAAACTTAAATACCAAGTTTGATATTTTATCGACTTTTTGTTTTGGAGTTATCGTGTTCACGAACACAGGAACACACATACACACATACACACAGACCTTTTTCCAAAAATGGTTTTTTGGATACAGGGGACCCTAAAATGTATGTTTCCGGTGAAACCTCGGTATCGAATTTTTGGGGGAAATGCAATACCTTCCCTTTACACTATGTACATAGTACGTGTAGAAAAATTTCGGTTCGTGTTTACTGTATCTATGAACAGTTAAATTCACATGGCTTTTTCTACTTGTTCTACAACAAAACTATTCTTACAAAAGCTTATTCTTCTACTTACTTCACGCACATTGATATCAACATTTGCAGATAAACTTTTATCATATACGTTTAGATACGCAAGAAGAAGGGAATCTACTTGGCTAAAGCGAGAAAAAAAATTCAAAAGCTGGTCTCCCTGTGATGCATTAACATTCCGTTCTCTTTCCGACCAGGAGAAAGAAAAATGAGTAACAATGTTCCATTTGAGAGTTATACAATGATTTTAAAACTGAAACCAATAAATAGTAATATGCTGGAAATGGTTAATTAAAAAAATACATTTGACATACACTGTGTGCTCTAATGAGAGTTACATTTCTTTTGGTGTAGTAAGTTTTTCTGTGTCTCTTCTGATTTACCAGTTATGCCAAAAGTCATCCAAAATGAACAGGACTTCAGAGACTATTCCCAGAAAATTCAAGATATACATTTCAGTTAGCAAAAAATATGTTAAATATATGATACTTTAATCAAAATCGTTAGAGCCAGTTTTGAAGGACATCAACATTTACATCTTAAAAGTCTTTGTATCGCACCCTTGGAAAATGCTGAACTTAAATATCAAGTTCGGTATTTAACCGACTTTTCGTTTCTGAGGTATGCTGTTTACACAAACGTGCGCGCGGACTTTTTTTTTTTATGCAGGGAACCTCAAAACATGTCTCTTCGGCGAGGCCTCGGTATCGAATTTTTGAGTGGAATACAATACATTCTCTACCTAATATATAAATATATGTAAATCGTACAAGATAGAAAATTAAAAATGAAACGTCATATAAATACTAAAGTGGTTAATTAGGTTTAGCATATTCCAAGCTAACTAAAGGTTTTCAAAAACACTCCCCCAATCCAGACTACTCTTTAAGTGGAAAATGTTCTGCTAGTTTTTATATTTTAAAGTGGCTGTAACGATTTTCGTTTAAAAAAAAGAAGCAGACTTTTAAGATATTTGCACGATAAACACAATTTAATTTTTTGGGAATATCATGTGAAGTCTTCTTCACTCTGAATCTCTTGTACAATATTTTTTGTAAACCACAGGAATGAACAAATGTTTATTGCATAACACACACCTATATATAATTTTGCTGATGTACTTAAATTTAGAAAATAGCGAAGAAAACTTCAAGTACTGGATCAGCAAAACGCCCTCAAACACTGATACAAATATTTGAAGTTTTCTTCACTATTTACTAAATTTAAATTCATAATTCCCTATCTCAGGCGTTCAGTTGTTTACGTAACAGGTCACATGGTAGATGCCCTGCCCAAATATAGGTGGTGTGATGTATGTAAACACAACAGAGACATAGCTCAGGGCAGTCAAAAATTTGTGCTTAACATATGACAATACTATTATTAAGTGGACAAAATGGGATGCGAGGAACGTTCAATAAGTCTTTAGAAAATCAAAGAAATTACAATCGTAGTATCGAAAAAAGTAGTTTGTCACTAGTTGGTAGTTAAAAGTTTCAGCTATATCCATCACTTGGTTTCAATGCCATAGGCGACTGAATCAACAATCTTGTTCTTCTTTAGAAAGATGTGGGAAAAACTGAGTTTCGTGCGGTGACTAAATACATCTATTTAAAATGCTTAACAGCGAAAGAGATAAAAGCCAAGTTGGATGAAGTGCATGGCACATCTGCTCCTGCATTTACAACAATTCATAATTGGATAAGTGAATTTGAATAAATTCATTCGTACCTCCACAAATGATGAGCATCGTTCCGGACGTCCAGGAGAAGTGACTTCCTCCAAAATGATTGACAAATTCCAGGATATCGTTTTGAGCGATCAACAAATTAAAGTTCGTGAAATAGTAGAGGCCACAGGCATATCACAAGATACAATGTTTTCAAGATGGGTCAGACCTAATTTTCGGTGCAAAGGTCTCGGCAAGATGGTTTGCTCTCATTGGAGAAAACGCAATCATGTGATCGATTCGGAAGCTGCTTTGGCACTTTTCCGTCGCAATCCTGATGAGTTTCTGTGTCGATACATAACTGTAGATGAAGCATGGATACACGACTACACTCCAGAGATAAAAGTACAGTCGAAACAGTGGGGTTTTAATGACGAAGACAAGGGTGAAATGTACAGACAAGCTGATGGCACGTTTTTTGGAATGCACGCGTAATTATCTCCATTGATTACTTGCAGAAAGGAAGAACGATAAATGGAGAGTATTGTGCATCGTTATTTTACGCAGAAATCAAGAGAAAACGCAGAAATCAAGAGAAAACGCCCTCATCTAGCAAAGAAAATGGATTCTCTTCCATTATGACAATGTAAGAGTGGACACCTGCGCAGTTTCGATTGCGAAAATCCTAGAATTAAGGTTCGACTTACCACAAACTTTCACAAGATTTGGTCCCCCAGTGACTTTTTCTGATTTCAAAGCTTGAAAACGTGACTCGGCGGAAAATGATTCAGTCTAACGAAGAAGTCTCCCAAACAGAGGCCTATTTTGAGGACCTTCCGAAATCCTACTTTTTGGAAGGCTTAAAACAGTTGGAGAAACGCTGGGAAAAGTGTATCAAGATAAAAGGAGATTATATTGAAAAAAAAAATCTACCAAAAATAATTTGTTTTTCTATCTTTTCCTAAGGAGTTATTGAACGCCCCTCCTGCGTTATAGCAGGAATTGCTCTCTACTAAATATCAAATTATTTGTATATCAATTCTATGATTATTTGGTATAAATGTGCTATATGGAATATTTTTCAATTTTTTATAAACTGTTTTATAAAGTTTCCATTAACTGTGAAATAAAACATGGGGAAGTGAAAATATGCCGTTGAAGAGTTCCGGGAAATTCCAAAGAAGCTCTATGCAGTCCTACAATCTTTCGTTCGGTCTGAAGTGCAATGTTCCCACAATGGACTACTTTCGTGGCGTAGGCGAAGCGACACGCGGCGGAGCGAGTGAGCCTTCTGACGTCTGGTATTAACGCCTAGATACGAGGTATGCTCCAATTAAAGCAAAATTGCATGCCAAAATAGATCAAGATCTTTGAGTAGAAACCAACACAAACCAACAGTTAACGCTTAAAACGAGTTAACTTAAAGCCTCCGTTTCAACCATAGCTGTCACATACTACTATACAACTAAAACAGTTAAAAAGACAAATAAAATGCTTTAGAGTCAAATAAAATTTAGAGAACTCTTGTCGAATAGTACGAGGAATTTATGCGATTAGTAAAAGCGATCATTGATTTAGAATAACAGTTTCCTTTTGTTGGAAGATATTTTAAGTATTTACTATCTATCTCTATCAACTATTTATCTATCTTTAACTACTATGGTACCATAGCCCAATTTTGAGCTTTGTCCTCCACTAACGGTTTCATCAATGGCATTTCTAATTCGCAAATTCGCCACTATGCGCACATGTTGCGATGGATCAACCTAGCACCCATAGATGGCACCATAAGACGAAAGCACGACTTGCGGACTAGAAACTGACAAAACTAATCCCAGGGACCTTTTATTTCAAACATTACAAGGATCAAAGGTTTTACTTGGCTTCTGAAGAAAGCCCTTTTGTTTATAATGTGTGTTTAATGTCGTTTTGACTATATGATCTTATTATGACCGATCATATCAATTTACAATTAGACAATCTTAGAGTTAGGTTAACATTTAATATGTTTGCAATAAATCAGAAAATGTTGTACTCATATCCATTAGAAACTGCAGCAACGTCTTAAGCATGTTCGCTCTGTTGACCGCATTAGAAGAATGGAAATGACGGCTTGTTGTTTACTTTTACTGACGGTCTTTAAGGATGTGCTGAAAGGTTAGAAGCCTGTCTCAGCTCGTACAGTTTGGAGAAGTGAGAAGATAATGATGCGTCAGTTTGAAGTGCCATTTCTTAGCCGAGTGATGATTACTTGAGCTCTTCTTTTGGAAGTTCGGAATGCAGAAAAGGTCTGGTACAGCTAGAGCGGGCTTCTTCAAGTTTGCTGTTGATTGATGACCATCTTGCTAAGGACTTTTACATATGAAAATACCTTTCACCCTTCGCCGGGTTTACACTCGTAACCTTGAGAAAGGAGGCTGGTACCACGGAAGTCAACAAGTATTTGCTGAACATTAGACATCACTTAGTTAAAATACTTAAGGGATAGATTATTGAAGTGCGGAGTGTACGTAACACTTGCACTGCAATGAAGTGACACAGAACTATAAATGTAAATATCGTGTTATTTATGGTCGCTCTTTAACTACTGTGGTTCTCAGCGTCCCATTCTAAATTGGGCGTGAAAGACCCTTAATTTTGCTCTGAGGTCTCTGTATCAGGCTTGAGGTTCTTTTACGTGCCGTAAATCTACGACACGGGACCAACAGTTTTACTTCCCTTCTGAAGGAAGCCGGATTTGAACCCGCGACCTTGGGTATATGAAGTGAGCATGGTAACCATTACACCACGGAGGGCGACAGAAATATTGTATACACTTGAAATGCGAATACAATAAAGAGTAGAGAATGTGAGATTTTCAGAAAGAGGATAAAGGAAGAGCAATGATGAAATTAAACAGGAAGAGAAATAAGAGATGGGAAGAAACTGCTTGCTAAGAGGAGCAATAGTTGGTACTAAACAGGAATAACGGTCGAGGCATACGATTTTTTCCCCATTTAAATACCGGCTAAAGTCATATCGGCGGCTTTGCCTATGGAACAATTACTCCATGTCAATGCTGTCCACTCGTTTACTATTCAGTTCATTTTTGATGCGTTGTTATTTCCAACACTTCCCATATATTCTGATCTATGTACACCCATGGACAAAAAAATGGGTACCTATCCCCAGATTCCATGTGCCGATCGAAGAGCTTCAGGTGACTTCGTAAAAGCTGTGTTCACAACGTACACGAAATAACTGTACAGTAGTCTGTGACTGACAGCGCAATGGTTAACTTCTGAGTATCGAAAACAGAATACAGAACAGTGTTACGGAGGCAGACCTAGGTTTAAATCTCGTACTGCTTGTCATTTTTTTATGTTTGTTAATTTTATGACTGGGTGTATAGAACATAATATTGAATTAATATAACTTAGGAATTCGAAGTTATGGACCTATACATAATTCTACTAATACCCGTGTTAAATAACTAACAAAATATGTGTAAATAAACTGTTATCTTCTAAAACTGAAACACAAAAAATAAACACATTAATATCGGGTGTATGAACCCTCAGCCCGTATAACTGCTCTCAAACTTCGAGGCATAGACAGAATAACCGCTTACAGTAATGTGGACGAGAAGCTACAAGAGACCAGGCTTCTTGAGTTTGTGCCCAGAAGCCATATTTTGTCCTTCGCCCATTCACAGGTAATTGGAGCGCCGTTTCCTTTTTACCTCAGCGCACATATTCTCAATAGAGAATACATCCTCACAGAAGGATTCAAAATATTATCGAGTATTACCACGCATTGCACACCGTTCACTGTACGTTCAAGCTACCACAGCACACCTAGACCCAACTCCAGCACGATACAGATACACAACCATGATAGAATTGTGAACCACGTATTTTGCATCGTATCGGTCTACTTTGGACGATAGACAATCATCTTTCCCTTAAGTGAGGAAAAAATGTCACCTCATATGAGAATATCGGTTTATGAAGGATTGTGTTTGATCATTTTGTGAAGGGTGTGTTAATTAAAAAAAGTTGTATCTTAAAAATGTTTCAAAACATAGATTTTCTTAACAACACCTACCTTTAGTATTTCAGCGCACTGCATGCTTTCGTGTGCAAGCATATTGATGTTCGGTAGAAAATATACTCAAATAAGTATCATAATATTATATTATTGTACCGAATGTTGTGTATGAAATAAGTATGTCTAAATTAAATAGCACATATGTGGTGGTTCAAGATCATTAAGAGAAGGGAAAAAAAAGTTTGCTACATACGAGATGCGAACCTGCGACTCTCACCAGATGAGTAACCGACGTTTTGTCACTGCGCTACAGGGAACACAGGGAAAGTAGCAAGTTTTACAATCCTAACTGTATCATGTTTTGTGTCGTTAATATTTTTAATTAATATTAGTAATTTGTTGTTGAAGAAGCTTAAGTTACGTATTAGGTTATGATTATTTGATCATATAGGTCAGTAATATTAAAATTTAGAACTTGTGACAACTTGTTGCTGCCACTACACAACTGTATCGTGAATGATGTATACAAGGCGCTATACCGTGAGGGACTTACACAATTTGGCCGTCCTGACACGACTCTTTTTTTTTTTTTTTTTTTTTTTTTTTTTTTTTGGCGTCGAGTGTACCTTGGGGGTTACCTCATTCCACCAAGCAATGACTGAACTCCTTTCTGAACACCCAGCTAACGGTGTCCGTTACCCCCCCGATGGTAGTGCGGATGGGAGGACTTACAGCTTTTACCGTGAACTCCGAAGCATGTTGGTCCTTAGGGATGCTCCACATAGGCTACTCAGAGGCGGAGCATTGATAAGACCGTCTTAAAATCGCAATAGCAGAGCCGAGTATTGAGACACGGACCCACTACACTGCGCTACCCGGCGTCTTCTTTGGGTTTGTTTACGTTAGTTTTCTTTATAAGCTTGAAATTCACACACACACACACACACACACACACACACACACACACATGTATGTGCTGTCACCAGGGGCGTACGTAAGGAAAGGATCAGAGGGATTTTGGTCCCCCCCCCCATGCATGTGAATGTCTTGGTCAGAACGGTTCTGAGAAAATGGTCTAAGAATCCAGTTACTTGGCTGTTCTTGCGAGAGAAGAAACTAAACTAAGATTTACAATGAAGGAAGAACTACAGTTTTTGGAACAGAAACTCGAAATAAATGTTACTTCAGAAGAGATTAATGAAGAACTTTTAAGAGGAAAATGTCACTTTAACAAGTAGGATCCAGATGGTTGCTGAGTCTTTATGTCTGGTTTTCTTCAAATGTTGATTTCGTAAAACTTGTAAATATTGCTTCAGGGAACAATTATTTTAAATAATTTTATTTAAGTAAGTGAATAATATTAATCAAATTATTTTGGCAGATTGTAATCTTAAATTCAATTTTTTAAAAATTAATAATCATCAAAAGCATAGATTTAGCTAATCAGCCCGTTCCAGCGATGCATCAACAGGCGTCCATCGTTTCCACGGCCTTCCCACAATTCTTCTTCCTTTTGATTTATGTAGATACGCCTTCTTCAGTATTACGCTTTCCATCCATTTTATAAATATGTGCCGTCCAATTTTTCTTGTGTTTAAATATCTTATCTTCTATTCTTTGAATTGTCAGTCCCTGGCGGATATCCGTATTCTTCAGTGTATCTATTAGCGTAATCCGTTTTACCTAACTTAAAAAGTTCATTTCAATGAAAACGGTCCCATTAACAATACTTTTAGTTTATTTTTATACTCATAGATTCCATTTTTTAACTTTATAAAAATGGAGTCTATGAGTATAAAAATCTTAGGTGTTACACTCACAGGACTTTCTCTACATCTCTGCAACAAATTATTCTTAAAAGCTTATACTTCTATTTACTTCAGTATCAGTTAAAAAAAATAGTAGAAATAGCCATATTACTTGCTTCCTTGTAAGTAGAAGCGAAATAAGGAAGTACCATAGATTAGAGTAATAATCAAAAGTTGGTTGCTATGTCACTGAAGTTCCTTTGTTTGTATGGACCGCAGTTGACAAATTCCTGTATGAGAAAAGTATAACTTTTTCATAGCAGAAATCAAAAATAAGGAATATCTCAAAGACGACGAACTCCACGAAAAAAATGTATATAACATAAATTGTGTGTTTTAACGTGTTCTACATTTTTTGTTTAGTAAGCTTTTGTTCATCTCTTACGGTTTAGCAGTTATTCAAAATGAAGTAAAATTTATCAAGAATGAACTACTCTTCAGAGGCTATTCCCAGAAAATTCAAGATATACATTTTATTTGTCAGGTAAATATCTTTAATATACGATATTTCAATCAAAATCGTTAGAGCCATTTTTGAGAAAATTGAAATTTTCGAAAAAAAGTTTCATGCAAAGGGTAGTTTGGGGTGGGGGGATTTTTCTCAAAACCTTCGTGTCGCATCCCTGGAAGATACTAAACTTAATTCGTTTTTGAGTTATCGTCTTCACAGACACACGGACACACGGACACACACACACACACACACACACACACACACATGGACCTTTTTGTGAAAATGCTTTTTTTAGATAAAGGGGACCCTAAAACATATATTTCCGGTGAAATCTCGGTATCGAATTTTTTGGTGCGTATAGAGAAAGTAAAAATATACTGTAAGTATATAAGTGTTTTATATATATCTTATTGGAATTAACAAAAAACGATTGGAATACACATCTTATGTATTTATTACATAAGATATATTATTCCTCTACTGTCTTTTTCTTTATTTCCAATTCTCCATTTCTCACTGCCACAGAGGAAATGCAGTCGTTTTAAATGGAGTTTAATTTGGTTTCATTTCTAGCTTTACTTTCCAAAGCTATTTTTATTGTTCCACATATCTCTTGTAATTTTGACGGGAAGTCCTTATCTTTCATGTAACTGATATCGCATCTTAGATAATTGAATCGCGACACCTGTTTAATTGATTTATTTATTATTTTGGAGCTTGCTGGAAATGTTCCTCTGAATACCAGCTTTAGTTTTCTCTATTAGATGTTTGGCAATTATAACTTTCATATTATTTGGAACTTGTATATAGGTTGTAGGATATTATTTTCATTTTCTGCCAGCAGAACAATGTCTTCTGCGAATATTATAATATTTAATCTAAAATCTTTACTAAAATAAAATTCCCTCACAACTAACAATAATTTTTCAGTCATTTATGACTGAAACAATATAAATATAAAATAAATAAATTAGGCATTATTAAGGCAACTGTTAGTGTGTTGCATTGAAGTTTTGCATTCTGAAAGAATGGGGTTTTGATAACTAGTAGAAAAGTATTTAGAATATACAATTTTCAGATGTGAACATTTAAACATTTATTTTAGGGAGCACCCTCGAGTATACCCCATACTCACCAGATCCCTTTAATGGTCCCCCTATTATAATAGCTCTGCGCATTGCTACGAGCGTTACTCATAACCCTAGATTCAAAAAATCTGCGGAATCGTTCATTTTCTCTTTAATGTATACGAAAGTAAGAGATATTTTATTTTTAGGTGTTGGTAACGTCCATGACGACTCTTCATTTTAATTTTGATGCCAATAATGATTGTTGTCTTTGCTTAGCAACTAGTTTTTGTTGGGCATGCGTGTTCATTTATCGCATTTCATAATGCACGTTGAACATAAAGTTTTGTGTTTTGTTAAACAAATCTCCCTCAGATACATTGAGAAGCTTATGGTGAAGAAGCGACGATGTGCCAGAATGATACGATGTCTGCAAAATAATAAACGATTTCACAATACAGTTATTAGTTTCATGCTTAATTGTGACAAGATACGCGTTTTCGTTTGGCTGTGCCACGAAAAGCGCCGCGGGTAGCGCAGTGAATGACTTTTTCTTTCTTTCCTTCTTTTTTCTTTTTTTTATGTTGAGGAATACCTTGACCATATTTAGATTATCCAAACTCTTATACCTCTTGAGATAGTGTTTCATTGATAGGATCTATGTGGTTCTTATATTTATTTTATTTTATGAGAAAGCATAATCTCTAATAGTCCGCTTTTACGGCATTTGGTATCGCAGGCGATGACTGATGATACATAGATGAAAATGGAGCACCGGTGGACTGTGATGGCGGGGGAAATAGAATCCGGAGGAAAGACGCCTCTGCGCCGCTTGGTCCACTACAAATCTCACATGCGATCATCGGGGTGCCTTGGTGAGAGGAGAGAGGTCTAACCACTCGGTCACAGTGAATGATGGGCTTGAAATATGTGCTGGACGTGTTTTCCTTTCATTGAGTTTCTGATAAGTCAAGTAAACTCTTCTCCTTAACTCTGGTCAAGACTATAGCTCTGGCCAGGTTAGTAGTTAACACTTTAATGCCAAAATTATTTGGTATATATGCCGTTCTTCCTCTAATTCCTATACCGGTCTTCATATCCCTTTCACAGGCCGTGAACGTTAAGTCGAGAGGTAATGGACTGCTCATCCATTCAAAGCGTTGTAAGTTCGAATCCCGACAACTGCAATAAAGGATGGGGAGGGCCCAAGTAAAATAATCGGTGTGACGGCACCTTTGGATGATGATGGGGATACATTTGGCTGCAGTTACATGGTTTTCTTTTTGCTATAAAACATTAAAGCATGTATTGCAAAAATATTTAATACTTTACAGTGTAAAACAGTTACAAACGCCTGTATGTTATTTTGAAGGTTATTATAAATAGAAATTAAAACCAAAGCTATTGCAAAAGTTAAAACCTTTAAAAGATATGCTACACCAGGCACTAAATGGTTAACCTTCTGCGTAATTTTAAACTTGTAGAACCCATAGTGTCTCTTACGTTCTCATTTTCTGTCCCGTACCTTTTCCTTCGTGCCTTTTCTCCATCTTTGTTTTGTTTCCTTCTTGCATTCTCTCTGTTTATCTTTCTCTCACTCTTTCGCCCCTTCCATACACTGCCATTCTCTCGATTTTCTTCCAAGGTATGCGTTATTACTGATTTAAGTTTAGAACTACTGCAGAATTTTTAATGTGCTAAGTCGCCATTCATTTACTGCTGGTGGCGAAAAAAATGATAGACAGTACTTCAAGGTCAGCATTTGGTGATCCGGTCTTGAACATACGTTTCAGCTTCTTGTATCTACAACAAAATATACAATGAAGTCATTTTTCAACGGTTAATCCCGATTCACAAATTAGAGTGAAGAATAAGATTCCGGAAGTGTTAATTTGTCGCCTTGTTTCCATCTCTCCCACCCCGCCCCCCTCCCCCTCTTTCTCTCTCTTCTCTGTGGAAAGTACTTGCGTACTTTCTCGAAAGCTGGTAATATAAAGTATTTTTACTTTCTCTACTTTGCACATGGTATATGGCAGAGAAGGTATTGAATTGCACCCAAAAATTCAATACCGAGATTTTATCGGAAATGCACATTTCTGGTTCTCTGAATCCAAAAAGCATTAAGTGTGTGAACAACCTTAATTCAAACAGGAAAATTCGGTTAAACATCAAACTTAATAATCAAGTTCAGCATCTTCCAAAGATCCGACATGAAGATTGTCAAGAAAATCCCCCTCCCAAACTACACTCTGTATGGAAAAATTCTCGAAAACTTTGATTTTCTCAAAAATGGCTCTAAAGAATTTGATTAAAAGATCGTCTTTTAAAGATACTTACCTGGCAATAAAATATAAATCTTGAATTAGTCCCTGAAGAGCTCTTCATTCTGGTTGACTTTGCTAACTGGTAAACCGTAAAGGATAGACAAAAACTACTGCACAACGTAGATATTTTAAAAACACAATTTATGTCACATACATTTCTTTTGTAGAGGTAACCATTTCCTAAGTATTTTAAAATGTACTTTTCTCAAACGGGAATTCGTCATTCCCCTACCTTTTTTATTATTCCTAGCCTTCAATGTCGCCATATTTGATTATCGCTTTACCCTAGTGCGCTTCCTTATGCCCCTTCCACTTATATAGAACTAAATAATAAAACTATTTCTGTTAATGTTTATCTTGACCATCACGGAGTAGTTAGAAGAATAATCCTTTGTAAGAATATTTTGTTACAGAATTGGTAGAGAATAGAACCCATCTTTTTTTCCTATAAAGTTAATAAAGGTTAAGACATAAGTAAAAGGTTTCAACAGCACGTAAACTTGTACCAATTCCTCAAATTTGTATGCGATCAGAGCTGTGTAGTTTATCCTGAACACGTATCTACGTATACAAATGGCAGTATCAAAAATGCTGTAACTTTTTAAACATTCATGCTGTCTAAATGTTATCTCGTAAAAAGCCTATCAGAAATATTATACCTATAAACCGTTCAAGGTCCCGTGAAAATCCTGAGGAACCATTTATATGAGATTTGATTTTATATTCTGTAATTGATATTTTTATGTGTTCTTTATCCAGTTATCGTTCCTACCATGTTATTAATATTTTACTGTCATTTTACGGTTATTTGTATTGCCGTGTTTCTCGTATATGTAGCCATTTTGTATTTTTTCTTTGTTTTTATTTTCTCTACACGTACTATGCGTATAGAGACGGTATTGTATTACACCCCAAATTCGATACAGAGATTTCACCAGAAATATGTTTCCTAAAAAAAACATTTTTAGAAAAAGGTGTGTATGTGTGTATGTCTGTGTCTGTGGACAACATAGCTCAAAATCTAAAAGACTGTTATAACCAAACTTAGTATTTAAGTTTAGTATCTTCCAAAGAATGCGACGCGAAAATTTTCAAGAAAACCCTCCCACCCCAACCTACTCTTTACATGGATACGTTTAAAAAAAAGTGTTCTAACGATTTTGATTAAAATATCGTGTATAATAGATATATACTTGAGAGATAAAATGGTGTATCTTGACTTTTCTGGGAACAATTTCTGAAGACCTGTTTGTTCCGGATGAATTTTTCTGAATGTTGCATAACTAGCAAACCATGAGAAATAAACAAAAGCTTACTGCATAAAATGTAGATCTCGTTTAAACTCACAATTTATGTAATGTGAATTTTTGTTCTAGAGTTGACCTTTTCCAAGATTATACTTGTCATTGATTTAAAAAAAAAACTACGTAACTTTTCTCAAAGGGGAGCTATCTTTTCTTACTTCTCGCTTTTATTTACTGCTGGCCTTGCAAAGGGAACCAAACTTCAATTGTTCACATAATGACCAGTTTTTAAAAAAGATTTGACTATCACTTTAGTCATGTTTCAGTTCTACTTATAAGGAATCAAGCAGTAAGACAACTTCTGTAATTCTTATCTCGAATAGCATGATACAGATAAAATAAACTTTTTGTAAGAACAGTTTGTTTGCAAAACGGGTAGAGAAACTCGAGTGAATCTGACATATCAGGTTTTTCTGTATGTTTTGTCGTCATGCAACCTCCTATCAGAGGAAGCGCATTCAAACAAAAAATATAAATATATGTACAAAACGTTCAATAAAACTGATTAATGAAGGAGATATTGCTAAATAAGCTGTGTTGTAGCCAGTTACCGAGAGACTCACATATCAAATATTATCTATAGAAAAGGAGGATAGGATACAGATGGAGGAGCCCGTCCAGTGCGGTTTTTATACCTATGTTCCACAGGAGAGGGCACAGCAATGACAGGGTCCCTGCCGGTCACGCAGACCGGGGACAGACCCACATCGAGTCCCAACGTCCTCAACGGGCGGTCCTTATACCCCAGCAACCAGCCCAAGTTCAGTGAACATCCTGCCTCGCCGCACCGAGTCCCATCGACACTTCCAACTGGGATGAAGAATGGATGAAATGGTAATGGAAACGAAATGGAGGGGAAGGAATTCAGAGGATGTAAGAGCCTTCCTAGCATTTGCCTGGCAACCTGGGGAAACCCCCGAAAAAAACTACGGGTCTGGAAGGCCGACCTCGAGAATCGAACCGACGACCACCCGAATGCGAGTCGCAGATGTCTAACACACCTTTACAGGTTATTAGGAGTAAAAGAGCAGATATTTATACTGCTAATTAAGAATAGTGTAATGAATAATTTCACATTAATATTTGCTTCACTTGCGGACTTATAATTTTACTTTTTAAAAGCAATGTATCACCTACCCTGTCTTCCCTCTGATTCAGTCTGCTCCTCTACAATCGTCTGACCTGGGCGCTAATTTGTAAGTCCTGTTATTATTTTCTCTATACTACTAGGTACATAGTGTATAGAGAAGGTATCTATTGTATTCCACCCAAAAAATCGATACCGACACTTCACGGAACTACTATTTTGTGACCCCTCGAATACAAAAAAGAATTCTATAAAATTGTTTGTGTGTGTGTGTGTCTGTCTGTGGGCAGTATCGCTCCAAAATGAAAAGCCCATTAATTACCAAACTTGGCATATAAGTTAAGTATCTTTCAAAGATGCGACACAAAGATTTTCAAGAAAATCCCTCCTTCCCACCTACCATTTACATGGAAAAATATTTCGAACATTTTTATTTTCTCAAAAATGACTCTAACGATTTTGATTGTTAAACATATTTAAATAACAAATAAAATGTATATCTTGAGTTTTCTGGGAATAACCTCTGAATACTTCTTCATTCTGGCAACTGTAAGATATAGACAACTTGCTATAAAAATGTAGATCACATTAAAACACACAATTTATCGTATACATTTTTTCGTGGGACTGGCACTTTCTGAGAAATTCCTTGTTTCAGTTTAAAATACTTAAAACTTTTCTCATATGGGAACTTGACAACTTCTGACCATGCAAAGAAACGTATTTTAATCTCATAGCAACCAGCTTTTAATAGATGTAACTATAATATAGGTATCATCTGCTGGACCAAAGCCAATAAGCCCGGAAAACTCATTCTTTTGGTTTAGATTTAAGTATAGCTTTAGCCTAGCGTAGCCCCCTTATATCCCTTCTACTTATAAGGAAACAAGTAACAAGACATTTTTGGTAATCTTTATCACGGTTAGCACAAAGAAGAATAAGCTTGACAGCTACAATTGTTACAGAGATGTAGAGAAAGCTACGTTAACGGAATACATTGGATTTTTTTACTCGATAAGAGTAATATGTTTTCAGATTGGTTAGTATCTCCAAGTAAGCGTGACATACACAAGCCATTCGTGTTGATTTCTCTGATACCGTGGGACGGAAGGCCTAACTTTGAGTGGGTAGGCCTCCTATCACGAATGATACTTTGAATTGAGTTTGAATGCTTTCTGAAAGGCCAATGACCCCACACTATCTAGGCCAACAAGCCATGTATTGAGGTGTGAAAATGTGGAAGCAAGTAGATTATGTGATTGATTTGTGGGAAAACTAAAAGAGCGTTAGACGAAGGAAAGAAAAATCTAACACACAAAGAGGATACACCTTAACATATCATTTATCAAAATATCTGTACATATACTCCTAACTCCCTATATAAAACAATAAAGATTAAAAAAAATCCATTTGTTGCCTCAGGTAGACCATTATACACGTTAGAACACATTGAATGAAAATCATAAACTATTAGAAAGTTTTTGTTTGTGTTGTTGTGTGTATAGTTATGTTATCCTTATTAACTTATTTGCCGGACATACCTTTATATTACCCAGTAAAGCTATGCATACTAAAATAACACGATGACTTAAATAACCATGTAGTAATTATATTTGACAGTGCAAAACAGCACGTGGTTTGGTTTGTGTATGCAAACAACTTCCGCCCGTATGGCAATGAAACCTGTTGTTGTCGCCTTAGGACTACAAGGCAGGGGCTCCACCACATTTTCTGTCTCAACAGCCACAATAAGTACAAATATACCACCTCATATTTTAAAAATATATAACTTTACTTATAGTTGCTTACTAAAATATTTAAGCGTATTACAGTTCCAAGAGTTTCAGTACAAGGTATCCGAGGGACGAACATGACTGAAATAGCCCTCCTGGGTAGTGTGTCTGCCTCACATTTAACGGGTCGCGAGTTCGAGTCTAGCTTAAGGTGGGTTACCCGGATTTTCTCGGGATTTTCCCTTATCCTGAGAAGACGAATGTCGAGTAACTTTAAGCTCCATGGATCCTGAGATCATTTGAGCATAATTTCACCGATGTTATTCATTGTCCGATATGACCAACTAGGTTAAAGAATGTTAAGCTACAAAACTAAATAAATAAATAAATAAAAAAATGAAATGTGATATTCTAACGTAGCCTTCTCGCGGTAATGTTCCATCAGAATGAAGCTGGTGTTGTGATGGGTGAAAAACCAGACTCCGTATTGATGAATAAGAAGCTGTAAGAATACATTTGGAATTTCCATGAAGCATAATATCCGAGATTCTTATTTACGGACAGTATTATGCCCAAATTGTGCCTGGGTTTCTAGAAAGAGAAGAATGCTGCCTGGAGCCGCCTGCATGCTACATTGCAGACTCTCGTACAGTTTTAGATTTGATTCTGCCGTTGGTCGATTGACCGACATGACTGCTCATTCACAAGCTGACAAGACGAACGGAAGACTGTGTATTTCGCATTGGAAAGAAGAACCGATTTTCAGAAAGTTAATTTTTACCGCTTATTTCGATCCAGTTCATTTACATAACCTAACCTAACCTACCTACCTAACCTCGAAACCTGTAGTTCATCTGTCACGTAGCCATATTGTCTCCGTAACCAATAGGAAAGGCTCAGGAAAGAGCCTTAGTCTAAACCTGAACTAGAATCTCCAATCTCGCCGCCTGCATGTCCGCTGGAATAGGGATACTCTTGGGCAGAGAACTACGAAACATAACCTATCACTAAATCCCTTCCGGACTTGGAAGTATTCCCCTCTATGCTTTTCGTATTATTTTGTGCACAAGATTCATTTTCTCCTTCCATGAAGTCGCGTCCACCCTCGCCACATCTTCCGCAAAAGTCTATCCACCTCTATAATTGTTAAAGTATTATGTTCTCACACGTACAAACAAACACCATCAACACTATCAACATTTACAATAAATATAAATAACAGCGAATAATACGTAGCTTGTATAGAACAGCTCAGCGCATGTGTTAGGAGTTCATAAACTGAGCACGTGGTTGGAAATAACTAGATGTTGCAACGGTGCGGCGTCTAGATCCGTTTCCGCTGTCTGACCGACAGACCGGAATGCTGTTTAGTGATTGGTTCAGAAAGTCAAACGGGTAAAGCTTTTCATCTGTTTTCTGTGGGTGTACCAACTTAACTCCTAACTGTCAAGTGGAAGGATTCAGCGGCGGGAGTATAGTGGAGTGAGCCCGTACTTCTCAAGGGTTAGTTATTAAAAGATTATCCAAGGAAGAACAACAAGATGTCTGGTCTCACGCCTCTATGATGTTCAATGTATTCTTTATGTTGAGTTCTCACTCATATCCACGATACATTTTACATCCATTAGCGTTTATTAAACAAAGAGATCTGCTTACTTACTCTACTTCATACATAATACATAGAGAAGGTGGCAATCCACCAAAAAATCGAAACGACATTTTGCTAGAAATACACTGCGTGCGTGCGTGTGTGTCTGTATACAGCTTAACTCAAATACAAAAAGTCTGTTAATTACCGAACTTGTTATTTAAGTTCAGCATTTTCCAAGGATGCGACACAAAGACTTCCAAGAAAATTCCCTACCCCAGACTACCTTTCATATGGAAACATTTTCGAAAATTTTGATTTTCTCAAAAATGGCTAACGGTTTTGATTAAAATACCATGAATCAAAAGAATATTTACAAGCCAAATAAAATATATAATTTCAATTTCCTGGGAGCAGCCTCTGAAGTCCTATTCATCCTGGTTGACTTTTGCATAACTGGTAAACTGTAGGAGTTAGACAAAAACTTATTGCACAAAAAATGTAGATCTCGTTAAAATATACAATTTATGCCAAAATACAGTTTATATATATGTGTGTATGTGTGTGTGTGTGTGTGTATTATTGGTCATTTCGAACGATGAATGAAATAAGTGAAATGTTGCTCAAATGATCTCGGAGTCCATGGAGCTTAAAGTTACCCGACATTCGTCTTCTCAGGACAAGGGAAAACTCCGAAAAAAAACTTATCCAGGTAACTCACCTTAAGCGAGATTCGAACTCACGACCAACGGCTGCGCTGTTAGACCACTCGCCTCTCACGGCCGCGCCGTGGCCCAGTGGTTAGACCTCTTGGCCTCTCACCTAAACGGCCCGGGTTCGATCCCAAGCGACCGCATGTGAGACTTGTTGTGGACAAAGCGGCGCATGGACGGGTTTTCTCCGGGTTCTCCCACCTGCGTATTCCTCCGGTGCTCCATCTTCATTTTATATATCACCAGCTCCATCGCCTACGGTGCCACAAGTAATAAAAGCGGGCGTTAAACACTACCCAAAATAAACTCAAGATGTGTTGAGTGTGAGGCAGACGCGCTGCCACTACGCTGCCCAGGCGGGCAAAATGCAGTTTTGTTGTGCAGCTAACCATTTCCGAGACATTGCTTGCTATAAATTTATATTTTCTCAAGTTTTTTCATCATGGTCAAGCAAAGAAAACGGACTTTCAATACAATTACATAGCGAGCAGCTTTTAAAAGCGTTGACTATCGCTTTAGCTTATTGTACTTCCTTATTCCCCTTGTACAAGGAAGTGTTATCGTAATACAACTACTTCTGCGGATGTTTATTTTGATAAGCATGACACCAATAGAAGAGTAAGCTTTTGTAAGAATACTTTCTTGCAGTATAAGTAGAAAAATGTAAAATATCAGATTTTTAATTATTACTTTATTTATTTATTTATTTTTTTTTTTTTACCAAACTCTGAGTTACTTGATTTTTGTAGGGCAGCATTTAATGGCTAGCTTCTCGTCAACAAGAATTTGCAATTCTATATGGATCTCATCTTGAGTTATTGAAGTTTGAACTGTGTTCATAAAATATGACGTGAAGACACTGAAACTCAAATTGCAACAGGTTTGCCACCCATCTAGGCTTGATGCGTGCAATTCTCAGAAACTGAAGACCGGAGTAATTCAGTTCCGGACTGTTAGTAGTCCCTAAGTTTTGAAGATTCTGAAGACATTTATAGTTAATTTAGATTAATGTTTCGACATTAATGATTAATGATTGCTTCTTTCAGCTTATAAGTTACAATAAATTGTAGGAAAGCCTAATTCTTTCCAAGATGTCTCTCAATACTATGGATAACCCAACAGCAATTTAATTTCATTCCAGTTTGTAATAATTAAATTTATATCAGAGTACACTGCAGCTGCATTATGCAAAGTCGTTGCTTTCCTTGGCTGTGATTATAATTTTAAGTTTATCATTTTATTGTTATTATTATTATTATTATTACTATTATGTTAAACATGTATAACAGAAATGCAACCACTGTTTAGACCTTTGATAATACGGTTTCTAGTTAATCTTTACGGTTTTATCAAAAACTGTGTCAAAAATCAATTGAACACCAAAGCTGGTACCAATATTAAAAATCTATGTATTCCATTCACATGACTTTCTGTACATCTGAGCAACAAATCATTATTAAAATGCTTAGGCTTCTATTTACTTCATGCTAATCGAGAAAAAAATAGCAGAAATAGCCTTTTTACTTGCTTCCTTGTAAATAGAAGCGAAATAAGGGAGTACCATAGGTTAAAGTGATAGTCAAAAGCTGGTTGCTATGTGACTGAAGTTCCTTTGTTTGTATGGACAAATTCCTGTATGAGAAAAGTATAAGTTTTTCAAAGCTGAAATCAAAAACAAGGAATAACTAAAAAGCGATCAACTCCAGGAAAAAAATGTGTATAACATAAATTGTGTGTTTTAACGTGCTGTACTTTTTTTCTATGACAAGTTTTTGTCCATCTCTAACGGTTTAGCAGTTATGCAAGGTTCCGTAAAATTCATCCAGAATAAAGTAGTCTTTAGAGGCTATACCCAGAAAATCAAGATATACATTATTTGTCAGGTAAATATCTTTAATATACAAAATTTTAATCAAAATCGTTACAGCCATTTTTGAGAAAATCTAAATTTTCTAAAAATGTTCAATGCAACGGGTAGTTTGGGGTGGGGGGATTTTTCTCAAAATCTTCGTGTCGCATCCCTGGAAGATGCTAAACTTAAATACCAACTTTTCGTTTTTGAGCTATCGTGTTCACAGACACACGGACACACACACGGACCTTTTTCTGAAAATGCTTTTTTTGGACACAGGGAACCCGAAAACATATATTTCCGGTGAAATCTCGGTATCGAATTTTTAGGTGGAGTGCAATACCTTCTCTATACACTATGTACATAGTAGGTATAGAGAAAGTAAAAAAAAATCTGTGTGATCCATTCACATGGCTTTCTCTACATCTCTGCAACAAATAATTGTTAAAAAGCTTATACTTCTGTTTACTTCATGTTAATCGAGAAAAAAAAAAAAAAGCAGAAATAGACCTATTACTTGCTTCCTTGTAAGTAGAAGCGAATTAAGGGAATAGCATGGGTTAAAGTGATAGTCAAAAGCTGGTGACTATGTGAATAAAGTTACTTTGTTTGTATGGACAGGAGTTGACAAATTCCTGTGTGAGAAAAGTTAAGTTTTTTGAGGCTGAAACCAAAAACAAGAAATATCTCAAAAACGATCAGCTCCACGAAAAAAAAAATGCATACAAATTAAATTGTGAGTTTTAATGTGCTCTACATTTTTTTGTAGTAAGTTGTCCATTTTTTACGGTTTAGCAGTTATGCAAAATTCCGTAAAATTCACTCAGAATAAGTAGTCTTCAGAGGCTGTGCCCAGAAAATTCAAAATATACATTTTATTTATCAGATAAATACATTTAATATACGATATTTTAATCAAAATCCTTAGAGCCATTTTTTCGAAACTCAAAATTTTCGAAAAAAGTTACATGTAAAGGGTAGTTTGGGATGGAGGGATTTTTCTCAAAATCGCCGTGTCGCATCCCTGGAAGATACTAAATTTAAATACCAAGTTTGGTATTTTTAGCGACTTTTCGTTTTTGAGTTATCGTGTTCACAGACACACGCGCGCGCGGACCTTTTTCTGAAAATACTTTTTTTTGATACAGGGGACCCTAAAACATATATTTTCGGTGAAATCTCTGTATTGAATTTTTTGGTGGAGTGCAATACCTTCTCTATACACTATGTACATAGTATGTGTAGAGAAAGTAAAAATGCAAAATGTATGGTAAATTGGATTACTAATTCTCAAATTAAATGGCTTGGGTAAACATCGTCCAAACATAAGTTTCTTCGGAAGTTTAGGAACTCAACATTCAATGCATAACTATTTTTAACATTAGTCTGCTTTAGGAGAACTGGAAAAGAAAGCAATAGCGCAAATATCGAAGTGCTGCTGGTTTTCCTACCTCCTTACATTGCATTCGGAAGGAAGGACATATAAGTAAGGAAGTACCTTCATCAGGGAATTTCGAAGTACAAAGGTGGCAGTCCTAGGTATAAACAGATTCTGATGAAACAAAGCATTTTCCCTTGTCTCACAGTGTGACAGTTATGGTTAGCTCAGTAAATAATAATCCTCGTAAGAGACTCAGAAACAAGTGCCTTGAGGATTGTGAAAGTGGCAACACCTATTGGAGATAAATGTAAGTACTGCCTTTGATGTGTTTCATCCTTTGTGATAGTTATTATTCATTGCATAGTTTTCGTTACTAGTTATTTTCCTTACACAGTAATAGTATATAGGTAGACAAGATATTGCATTCCACCCAACAATTCGATACCGAGGTTTCACTGGAAATACTCGTTTTAAGTTTTTCTGAATAAAAATTTGATGTTCCATTCTCTGAACTTTCTCTACATCTCTGCAATCAAGTATTGTAAAAAAGTTTATTCTTTTATTTACCTAATACTAATCGAGGAAAAATTGACAGAAAGGGTCTTATTACTTCCTAGTAAGTAGAAGGGAAATAAGGGAGTAGCATAGTCTAAATCGATAGTCAAATCTTTTAAAAGCTAGTTGCTATGTGATTGAAGTACCTTTGTTTGCAGTTGAATAATTCCCGTATGAGAAAAGTGTAAGTACTTTAAATCTGAAACTAATAACAAGGAATGACTCAAAAACGGCCAACTCCACGAAAAAAATGTATATAACATAAATTGTTTGTTTTAACGAGTTCTACATTTTTTGTGTGGTAGGCTTTTGTCTATCTCTTACGGTTTACCAGTTATTCAAAATTCCGCAAAATTCATCCAGAGTAAACATGTCTTTAGAGGATATTCCCAGAAAATTGAAGATATACAGTTTATTTGTCACTATATGAGTTATCCTGCCCCCAGACACACACGCACACTCACTCACACAGACAGACACACACGGACATTTTTCTAAAAATGCTTTTTTGGATTCAGGGGATCTCGGTGAAATCTCGGTGTCGAGTTTTTGGGTGCAATGCAATATCTTCTCTATACACTATGTACATAGTACGTATAGAGAAAGAAATGGCTCTGTCGTTAAAACTAAAGTCTTCATATCGAGCTCTCGAACCGGTTGCTAATTTCTAATTATTTCCTAATAGACCTGAGCATGTCAGGGATAGCACGTTAGAGTTACAACTTTCTTAAACAAACTAATCTGTTGATCATTTTCATAGTTAGGTATGCGTCTCAGCCGTGCTGAGTTGTCCTCTATAGTCGAGGACTATCTGGTTCCCAAGGTCCATTTTCAAACCCGTCGTAGGATGATGCGTTTTTCGGTTGTAAAAGTAAAGCTAGCGGCACTTAAAAAAGCCTCAAGCCTAGAATGGGGCTGGAGCGACCACAAATTATGGCGTGTTAAGCTAGTAGTCGATAACTTGAGCAATGTTGACCACTGTATGCAGTTTTTAATAAATTTAAACGAAATACTGAGGTATGTGTTTGTATTGTAAAAGAAGATAAATTGGCTAATGCTTGAAGCAGAAACTGAGCGGCAATAGTTTTCTCAGGTGTTTTTCTGCGATTTATAGGCTTTAGATCAGATTGTAAATGTGGGTAGACAATGTCTCGAATAATAATTCATAGCTCAAAATTCTCTTTGGCAGAACTGTAGTTTATTTCTATTAGACTTTATCATCCATTCACGAAATTGCAGTCACTAGTGCTTCTCGTTGAAGCGGAAATTCTATCTCTCGCGATTCTACTTGTTTTATCGATTCTGACGGAAAATATGTTTACTTCCTCGGATCAAAATTTTAAATTACTTTCAGATTCAATCACTGGAAGTCAATTTGTATTCCGCTACCGTTCGTTTCTCAATCCACACGGAAACTTAACTGCACGTGGCGTAGCCTAGGATCCCCTGCCTGGCAAATATAACTTGTGCAAAGTCACAGTACGAATAGTCTTAGAGTGCTTTTTCCTTGCTTAAGATCAGCTTCTTTTATAATTTCTGACTTCACAACCAAGAAATCAATTCGTTACCACGAAACTTGTTTACAAAGAACAAAATCTCGTAGAGAACATCAAAATCATATCTAACGAAAGCACACGGAATAATTATTTGCACCCAGTGATTTTGACCTTGGTATGCAACAAGAAAACATCTGAATAACACATACACAAAATGGAGCACAATTCACAAAATGTCGGCAACATGGGATAGCGATATAAATATTAGTATATGCTTAATATGATTGTTATATGCACAGTGCATGTTTGTGACATCGCGTATAGTTTAGGAATGGGTAATAATAGAGGTGCATATTTCAGCCAACAACTCCGAAGCCGGACACTTGTGCAATTAACTGCTTGTTAAGGTAGCAGTTTAGTAAAAAAAATCTGATGTGTTCCATTCACTTGACTTTTTCTAGTTGTTCCACAAACAAACATTCCTTACAAAAGATTATTCTTTTATTTACTTCACGCTAATCGAAATAAACATTAGCAGAAATTGCCTTATTACTTGCTTCCTAATAAGTAGAAGGAAATAAGGGAATACACTAGACTAAAGCGATAACCAGATTCTTTAAAAGCTGACCGCTATGTGAACAATTAAAGTTCGATTAGGTTCGCTTTGCATGGTTAGCTAGAAGGCTGTGGTTTATTTTAAACACAGGAAACTTGATTGAAGCATATTTTCAGTTTTTAATTTATATACTCAATTTTTGTGCATCATCCAGTTGTTATAATGTTATTTGTGATGTTATTATGTTATTACTGTGTAATAGTATTATATGTATAGGGAGTTATGAATTTATTTTATTTTCAGATTATTCAGAAGTGAAAAACATTGAGCATTATAATTAACTTGCTGCCCGGTCCGGCTTCGCACGGGTGGTGTAACAAATTAAAAAAACTAAGTCAAAATCTTCCGTTTACAGTACAAATCTGCAATGGAGCAAAATTACAATTTCATAATTTGACAATACTTTATTGTAATGCCTTGTAATGTACAATTTTGCTTCCGGAGAGAAAACAAATAGCGGCGATGTTTTGCCGACTCTCGAGCATGCAAAGTACAACTATCCATGCGAAAAACACGACAACTGAAGGAATATCCTACACACTTCTAACGATTGATCTTGGGATTATTGTCATTGCGAATGCAAGGCGCGCCGGAAGCAACACGCTTAAATTCAAAAGGAAAGTCGGTTGACATCAGTGGTATTCTTGGAATAAGTATATGCTCGCCTTTGAGCTTTGCTATGTTATAGTAGCTTAAATCAAAATTTTCATAATTTTTTTAAAAGTGAGCTTTGTTCCGCTGCATAATTTCGGCTGATTGAGATTGCGTAGCATAATTATCTACGAGTCAACCTTGAGTTATAAATTGTGTGGCGGTATCCCTGGTAAATCCAATGAATTTAGGAATTCAGTAAGAGAACTGACGACTTCATTTGGATTGATAATGGAATCGATCGACTTAAATGAATGCATTTGTCCATCAATTTCACCTAAATTTTTGTATTAAAATAATCTACATTCTTATTAGTGGCTGCTAAAATGGCTCGTTCGCTCAACCAAGCATAGTTTTTGTAATTTGCACAAATATTTGGAAACACTTTCCATACTAATTCTTCCTTTGACGTTATGAAGTGACAAAATATGATGGAAACGAAATGAGGCCAGTAAAAGTGCCAAAAGAAATTTACCATTGCAAATGTCTAATAACGTCTTTAAAGCATTTGAAAAGTGCAATGAAGCGCTATAATCTGCACAATGTAACATATAGTTGGTATTGCGAAAAGGACGAACTCAACTTGCCCATAAGGTATTGTGGAAAGGATGACATACGGTTAACAGCGTGGGTAAGCAAGGATGTCATTGGCATAACAGTAATGGTAGCCCTTTCGTAGTGTGGCGGGTAAACGCTGGCATAGGTAATGAATTACATTAAGGAGACAGTCACAATAACATTCATGCTTCTTCGGAATCTCTTTCTTTTCTTTACTCCTAATGTTTTCCACCTCTTTCTCTATTTTCACTATGTCAGAACAGCCATTTTTAAGGCTAACAATGACATAACTAAAGAGCAAGTAAATCACTGATAAGCTTTTATTAGACAGATTTATGTAATTTCTCCATTTAACCCAAAATATTACTTGATCAAATGTATTAAGAGCACCACAATTGCAATGTGATGGTGACGCGGGTATCTTCATGTTCTTTAGCTAGCTCATGTACCACATAACGTCAAATAACCAACATCTACAATAGGATGTTAAACCTAAAACGGATCCCGTCATTTCTCCACCATTTTCAGATTCCAAGAAGGGTTAATGGTTATGTGCATAGTTTATAACCTGTTCATTTTAAAGAATTACAACAGAAATATACTTATTTCTTTATTTAAACGATGTAACCAAGGGAACCATAGTTAGTACATAAGAAATATATTTGATTGTCACAGTTATCTTGCGCCAATGTCTCCATAACCGGGTGCATTCCTTTAGCACTGAAGAAGAAAAATAAAGCGGTAAATACTACGGCTATCTGATGGCAAATAAATAAGCAGGTACCTATTTTAGGTGTTCGTCGCCAGGAAAGAAATATATTTGATTTTCAGACTTATCTTGCGTCATTATTTCCATAACCGGGAGCATTTCCTTAGAACTGAATGGGAAGAAAAATAAATCAATAGGTATTACGGCCATCTAGTGGCAAATAAATAAGTACGTATTTTAGGTGCTCGTCGAAGAGCAAATAGATCTGGTTGGGCAATTGATAAGCTTTTATTTGATAATAGCTTTAAGTATTAAATTTCTCCATTTAACCTAAAATATTACTTGATCAAATGTATTAAGAGCAGCGCAATTGTAGTGTGATGGTGACGCGGGTATCTTCATGTTCTTTAGCTAGTTCATATACCACATAACGTCAAATAACCAACATCTGCAATAGGAAGTTAAAACTAAAACGGATGCCGTTATTTCTCCGCCATTTTCAGATTCCAAGAAGGGTTAATGGTTCTCTGCGTTGTTTATAACTTGTTCGTTTTTAAGAATTACAACAAAGTATACTTATTTCTTTATTTATACGATATGACCATGGGAACGATAGTTATTTCATAAGACATATATTTGATTTTCAGAGTTATCTTGCGTCATTGTCCCCATAACCGGGTACATTCCCTTGGCAATGAAGAAGAAAAATAGAGCAGGAGGTACTACGGCCATCTGGTGGCAAATAATAAGTACGTATTTAACGTGTTTATCGCCAGGAAAGCTTTTTTATTTTAAAGGATAGGAGTACGGAAAGGACAGGTAATGCTTAAAAATGTATTTGAATCTCACTGCTGCGTTGTGTCATCTCGATAAACCGTTTCGTTACCTTAACATTGGATGGGGAGGGAAAATACCACTATGACCATCTAGTGGCAAGTAAATAAGTACTTACTGTAGCTGTTAGTCGCCAGGAAAGTTTCTTTGCTGCTTTATTTTAAACAACAGGAGTAAGAAAAGGACAGTTAATATATGAAAATATATTTGAATTTCACTGCTGCGTTGCGTCATTGTGTCGATAAACTGGTGCGTTACCTTAACATTGAATGGGCAGGGGAAAATATATCAGTACTACGACCATTTAGCCACAAATTACCGTGATACCACGCCATCTGGTGGCTATTAACCGAAATGCGTTCGCTTGGCACGGTTTTTATTCGTTTTATGAGATTTTAAATACTTTCCCGTACTATTTTTAATTATTTTCTTTTCCACAAATCTTGTCGTGACAATAACGAACACAACAAAAAAATAATTGTTCAATTTGATGCAGTAGTTCGGAAGTGATACGCGTGCATACATTTCAGCAGTTCATTTGTATAAGTGTGTATATATATATTTTTTTCTAGCTGCCCGCCCCGGCTTCGCGCGGGTGGTGTAACAAATGAAAAAACCTCAAGAGTCAAAATCTTCCGTTTACAGTACGAATCTGCAATGGAGTAAAATTACAATTACATATTTTGACAATACTTTATTGTAATGTCTTGTAATGTACAATTTTGCTTCCGGAGAGAAAACAAATAGCGGCGATGTTTTGCCGACTCTCGAGCACGCAAAGTACAACTATCCATGCGAAAAACACGACAACTGAAGGTATATCCTACACACTTCTAACGATCGACCTTGGGATTTATTGTCATTGCTAATGCAACACGCTTAAATTCAAAAGGAAAGTCGGTTGACATTAGTGGTATTCTTGGAATAAGTATATCCTTGGCTTTGAGTTTTCCTATGTTACAGTAGCTTAAATCAAAATTTTCATAATTTTTTTAACTGAGATTGCGTAGCATAATTATCACCGAGTCAACCTTGAGCTGTAAATTGTGTGGCGATATTCCTGGTAAATTCAATGAATTTAGGAACTCAGTAGGATAACTGATGACTTCATTTGGATTGGTAATGGAATCGATCGACTTAAATTAATGCATTTTTCCATCAATCTTAACCTGAATTTTTATATTCAAATAATATACATTCTTATCAGTGGCAGCTAAAATGGCTCGTTCGCTCAACCAAGCATAGTTTTTATAATTTACACAAATATTTGGAAACACTTTCCATACTAATTCTTCCTTTGAAGTTATGAAGTGACAAAACTACGATGGAAACGAAATGAGGCCAGTAGAAATGTCAACAGAAATTTACCCTTGCAAATGTCTAATAACGTCTTTAAAGCATCTGAAATGTGCAATGAAGCGCTGTAATCTGCGCAAGGTAGCATATATAGTTGGTATTGCGAAAAGGACGAACTCAGCGTACCCATAAGGTATTGTGGAAAGGATGACATACAGTTAACAGCGTGGGTAAGCAAGGATGTCATTGGCATAACAGTAATGGTAGCCCTTTCGTAGTGTGGCGGGTAAACGCTGGCATAGGCAATGAATTACATTAAGGAGACAGTCACAATAACATTCATGCTTCTTCCGAATCTCTTTCTTTCCTTTACTCCTAATGTTTTCCACCTCTTTCTCTATTTTCACCATGTCAGAACAGCCATTTTTAAGGCTAACAATGACATAACTAAAGAGCAAGTAGACCATTGTTAAGCTTTTATTAGACAGATTTGTGTAATTTCTCCATTTAACCCAAAATATTACTTGATCATATGTATTAAGGGCAACACAATTGCAATGTGATGGTGACTTTTCTCATATGGAAATTTCTCATTCCATTTCTTTTGTTTTACTTCTGACCATGTAAAGATAATTGAATTTCAATGACATAGCAACAACTTTTAGAAGATTTGAGTATCACTTTAACCAAGAGTATTCCCTTATGTTCCTCCTATTTATAAGGAACAATAAGACGATTTCTGCTAATGTTTAGCTTGATTAAAATGAAGTAGATAGAAGAATAGCGTTCTTAAGAATAGTTTGTTTGCAGAACAGGTAGAGAAAGCATGTGAACATAGCACATCAGATATTTGAATTTGGCGTAAAGGATTTTGATGCTTATCATCCGGCCTGTGATGAGTATTCCTTTCTCTATACATACAAAGTGAGTAGCGAAGGTAGTGTATTGCACCAAAAAATTGATACAGAGATTTCACTGGAAATACATGTTTTTAGACCTCCTGAATAAAAAACAAGCATTTTTAGAAACATGTCCGTGTCTGTGTCTGTCTGTCTATCAGTGTGTGTATATGTATACAGCATAGCTCAAAAACGAAAAGTCCGTTAAATACCAAACTAAGTATTTAAGTTTAGTGTCTCCCAAGGATGCCACACGAAGATTTTCAGGAACTCCCCCCCCCCAACATGGAACATTTTCCGAAAATTTTGATTTTCTCAAAAATGGCTCTAACGATATTGATTAAAATGTCTTATTGAATTAATTGTTTTTTCACAATGGTCGTGTGTAGGACAGGGGTTGGATAGGTAGAGTCAAACTACACATGGTATTGAATTTTTCAGTCTGACTCTACCTGTCCAAAATATCTATGTTTAAGATATTTTTATAACACGAAGTTATAAATAAAATTTTCTGAGAATAGCCAATGGAGACCTCTTCATTCTGGATGACTTTTGTTTAACTGGCAAACATAAGAGATAGACAAAAACATACAGCACAAAAATGTGGATTTCATTAAAACACACAATTAATGTTATACATAGCTTTTTTTTTTTTTTGTTTTTTTTTCGAGATGTTCCTGATTATTGGTTTCAATTTGAAACTTTTCTCGAACGGTAAGACACCTTTCTTCTCGTTTCTCGTTACTTCAGGCAAGCAAAGAGATTGAATTTCAATTGCTTCACATAGTTTTTAAAAGATTTGACTATCGGTTTAGACTGTGCCTTTTCTTATTTCCCTTCTAATTATAAGTGAGCTAGTAATAAGACTAATTCTGCTTGTGTTGATTAGCATGATGTAGATATAAGATTAATCTTTTGAATAAAAAGTTTGTTTGCGGAACAGCTAGAGAAGATCATGTGAATGGAACATATTTTTAAAATCAGTTATTTCCACTAACCAACAGGCCAGGAGTCGGCTCTTATAAATGTGCATCTCTCCACTAGATATCGATGTTAGTGAAAACTGCAGGAACTGTCAAACATGTATTTAGTGGGGAAGGTTGTATTAGCGCCTTCAAGGTAACGCGATATTTTCCGCTCTCTCAAGGAGCGAAAATGATTATAATGATCATCCAATTCATTAGCATAGGGAGTGGCAGTAGTTAGTTGCTCTCAGGAGAAAAGGAAACACAAAAACACGTATGTCAGTGTTTGAAACTGTAACTCCACCAAGATGTTAGCAGATAAAGTGTGTGCTTCACAGCAGGACAGCCATGTGTTGTCACAAAATCCTACTGGATTCCTTAACGACAATGAGCTTTACAAGTGTGTTGCACAGCAGTCAGTGACTCCTCTTTAAAACAAAATCTGGTGTGTTATATCCGCATCCATTCTTCAGCAAACTATTCTTACAAAAGCTTATTCTTTTATCTGCTTCATGCTAACTCGTATGTATGGATTATTGTGGGACTGCCTTCGAGGTCGAGTGGCTCACTTCTCACCCGGAGGTTCCGAGTTCTTTAACGAGAATTGTTCCCTGTTCCCCACAGAGTTTGGAAGTATGTATGTGAGAGTGAATGTGTGTGTGTGTGTGTGTGTGTGTGTGTGTGTGTGTGTGTGTGTGTGTGTGTGTGTGTGTGTGTGTGTGTGTCTGTATTTGAGGAAAATAAAACAATTTAAACGCAACGTAAAGAACCTACAGACGGGTTTGTTTATAGTTCAAAGACCCCGATATGACCTTAGAACAACAAAAAAGAAAAAAAAATTGTGGAAACTTAGATAAATATTTTTCTCCTATCTTATAGATTTCATGTGTACACTTCATGTATCCTAGGAAACAACAAAAAATAGTGTTTATTTCATTGTAAATTATTTTAACTCCTTTGGCAGCTGCCAATTCTTTAAGCAACGAAAATTCCTTGCGATATAAGTCCTTCGACTTGCTGGGTAACAAACTAAGTGCAACTTTTTTAGCACAGTCTAAAATTTCTTCGGGAATATCCATTTTCTTTCATTTATTTATTTGGTACAGTTTAAACAACCAGAATTGAAACTGCTTTATCCGGGCGGGGTTACACAGAAACGAACAAAGCACTACTACGTCACAACTAAAATCCAATTCCTCGTAATGACGACTCTAATAATATTAATATTAATAAATATAAGAATATTTCAGTTAATATTAGGATAAGATAAAACGTTGTTCATTACACGAGGCTTATTAGACTATTATATGCTCATGAGAAATTATAAGACTCGCGCGTACTAAGATCCCACTCACAAATAATAATCTATTTAAGCCACCTGAGTAACTACTTTCATAGTAAAATAATATGAATTCCAGACTTTAAAAGAAGATGTCTTTTTACGCTTGTCGCAATTCAAATATCAATTATCTGACCCTATAAATGGACAGGCGCATGCTTATTAATAGGCATGCCCAACATTAAACACACCCACCCACCCACACACACACACCAAAAGGATATGTTTCTAAAAATGTTCTTCCCCCCCCCTCTCTCTCTTTATTCCGGGGGTCTGAAATCTAGGTATTGAATTTTAGGTGGGATACAATACCTCTTCTATCTACTATGTACATTGTATATATGATAGAGAAAGTAAATATGAAAATAAAACAGTATGAAAAGCGCACCTACAAAAAATAAGTGCAGGATCCCATGTATGCTTTACCAACCAAGAGAAAGAATGGACGTAGGATGTGCATGTTTAAAATAATTACTTTACAGATAAAATGTATAACTTGAATTGTTTTTTTAATGCCCCGTGGAGTCTCCTTTACTATATAATTTTTCATAATTAGAAAACCATAAGAATCAACCTTAGTGTTGAAGGTAATTCATTGTGTCAAATCGTTGCTTTTCGTAGCGTTAGCCGTTTCGAAATGTTCTGTATAGCAGATTTACATCCTTTTCAAAGTGTGACGGCGTCATCTAACGAGTTTGCTTGAAGGTTTTAGGTTCTTTCCTCTCCCACTCCCCTTTTCTGTCAATTTCGGAGACTTGTTATCACAAATAAACAGTTTAATTTCTTCCTCGTGCAACCAAATCCATAATACATAATTTGTAATTATTTTTCTCGTATATTGCGAATAGTGCAACGTGGATAGTAAAATTACGATTTAAACAAATACAGCAATGTATAGCATCTATATGAATCTGTAATTTGTATTCTGTGGTCAAAACCTTTTGAGGCCCTGGAAGTGAGGAGATATGAATATCACGTGGCTGCACGACAGCTACCACAAACAGCTCTCAAAGGTAATCTACCTGGATATGACTTACCTTTTCCCTTTGAACTGTCTTAAAAAAGAGTGACTAAAGAATAGCATTACATCGGACCAAGAAGTCGCTTGTGATTCCTGTCGCCATACTTATAGTAATTTATTGTTCCATTGACTGTTTTCTAAACCAAATTTAGCTCATTTTGTTTTCACACTACTAAAACAACTTAAATGAACCCTTCACATTTTTTTTTCCTGTGGAACAGCAATCATTTATTCTTCTAGGCCATAAATGTTTATCAATCTCAAATTAAAAATATTTAATTAAAAAAAGCTAATCTGGCTATTGTATCAAAAAGATTAGAAATTCTGAATTGGTGTAGTTGTTACATAACCAGCGTTAAAGTGCGCTTTTGTTTGATGACTGTTAGCTCGTACAATAGCAGGGGATCGTGGGTTCGAGTCCCGCCTTGGGCATGGATGTTATATGTTTGTGCAATGTGTATATGTTTGTAAAAGAAACAGTAAAACCAGTAATCAGTAAAACCTACGGGGGGAAATGTAAATAGGGATACAGTACCGGAGTCCTGATCAGACTCCGTTACTGTTTTTTAGATAAAAAAAAAAAAAATAGCAGACTTGGGCAGGCTGTCATTCCACGTGGAGCTGGAACGCAGCTGTTTATGCATAGCAAGTGTGTTACTATTGGTCACAAGAAGAACACCGATAGAGAAACTTTAAATGAGGCCACTGATGCTTTTGAAACGGTAGCTGAGTGCAACTTCACCTGAAGTCAAAATGGAGCCGTCCTATAACAGGTACGCCACTATTGGTTACAAGAGGAGCGCCTTGGATAAACACTAAATGAGATCCGGATGCCGTCTCTTAACCCCTCAGGACCGTACGGCTTCCGAAACGGTGGCTGATTCGACTTGGATTTGTTCTCAGACATTAACGAAGCTGTTGCATAACTTTAATGAAATGTTAACATTTAATTCTTACTTTTGGGGATTTTTAATTATTATTTAATTGTTATATTTCTTCTCCATTCTTTGCACATGTCCATACCATTGCAATATTCATGCTTCAAATATGTTTATCACAACATATTTTGCTTCCATATCTATTCTGACATCATTCTTTATACGCTGGAGTCGAAATAACCTAATATTTCTACGTAGCCCATTCATTCGAGTGCTCTCCAACTTTTTCCTCCACCTGTCTTTGGATTCATCTAGTAAAATTAATTTTGTAATTTTCTATTCAATTTTAATCTACGATGGGTTCTCATTTCTGGTTTCTATATACATGATGCTGGTCATATATGTATAATTTAGAGTCTGTATGTCGAATAACTAAATATTTTCAGTTTTCCCTGAAGTTCCCACTTGAAAATACTTTTATATATGCGGTAAACTATTTGTATGTCCATTCTACTTGCCCATGATTCCTTACTGGATTAAATGAAAATGTTTACAGTCCCAAAATCGTGTTAATAATAAGACCTGATTTTCTACAAGTGGTGGTATTCTCGAGACGAACTCTTCAGACAAACATACACAAGCTTCTTTTATCCCACATATAGGTTTCATTATGCTTGTGCATGTGTTGAGAAAAAGCTGAAAAAGCTGTAGTCAATTTACGACTGTTCTGTTTTGCTTTGTATTTTCCTTGTTGTAACGCAGGTTTGCAAATAATGTTGGGTACCAGAGCCTGGATCCCCTTGAAGTTAATCAGGAACTGCTTGTGCAGCCGACGGATGTGTCCTTTACAACGCCTACTCTCTTCTATCACGTATCTTTCTCCGTTGGGTTTATGGTTATGAAGTGTCCCATTAACACGATGAAAATGGCTCTGCCACACTGAAGTCTCGTCAGACTGTCTTGCAAAAAAGTTGAACCAACCTATCCGTTTCAAATGCATTGCTCTCGCATCGACCAGACACAAAGTTCAGCTGCAGTTTTTCACACAACTCCAATTAGTAAGTCAGCAGCATTTTACAACTCAACGTGGAGGAAACATAAAACAGAAATACGATGTGCTCCATTCACATGACTTTCTCTACATCTCTGCAACCAATTATTGTTAAAAAGCTTATGCTTCTATTTACTTCATTCTAATCGAGAAAAATTTAACAGAAATAGTGTTATTACATGCTTCCTTGCTAGTAGAAAATAAATAGGCTAAAGTGATAGTCAAAAGCTAGTTGCTATGTGACTGAGTTTCCTTTGTTTGTATGGACAGGAATTGACAAATTCCTGTACGAAAAAAAGTATAAGTTTTTAAAAGCTGAAACCAAAAACAAGGAATATCTCAAAAACGATCAACTCCACGAAAAATATATAAATTGTGTGTTTTAACATGTTCTACATTTTTTTTGTGGTAAGTTTTTGTCCATCTCTTACGGTTTAGCAGTTACGCAAAATTCCGTAAAATTCATCCAGAATAAAGTAGTCTTCAGAGGCTATTCCCAGAAAATTCAAGATATACATTTTATTTGTCAGGTAAATATCTTTAATACACGATGTTTTAATTAAAATCGTTAGAGACATTATTGAGAAAATCAAAATTTTCGAAAAAAATTCTATGTAAAGGGTAGTTTGGGGTGGGGTGAGTTTCTTGAAAAGCTTCGTGTCGCATCCCTGGAAGACACTAAACGTAAATCCCAAGTTTGGTATTTTACTGATTTTTCGTTTTTGAGTTATCGTGTTTACAGACACGCGGACACACGGACCTTTTTCTGAAAATACTTTTTTTGGTTAAAGAGAATCCTAAAACATATATTTCCGGTGAAATCTCGGTATCGAATTTTTGGGTGGAGTGCAATACCTTCTCTATACGCTATGTACATAGTTCGTGTAGAGAAAGTAAAAATCTGGTGTGTTCCATTCACCTGACTTTCTCTAGCTGTTCCACAAACTTGTTTTTCTTACATAACAGTGTTCTTTTTTACGTCATACTAATATAGATAAACATTAGCATTACTTTCTTCCTTGTAAGTAGAACGGGAATAAGGGGATACATTATGCTAAAGCGACAGTAAATCCTTTAAAAGCTGGTTCCTATGTGAAGCAATTGAGGTTCGGTTCGCTTTGCATGGTCCTCCTTGAGAAGTTAATTTAAAATTGAAACCAATAACAGTGAATATCTCGAAAACGGTCAACCCTACAAGAAAATCATTTTTGATATAAATTATGTGCTTTAACGAGATCTATGTTATTTGTTTATCTCTTACGGTTTAATCGTTGTGCAAAATTCTGCAAAACTCAACCGTACAAAGAGCTCTTAGAGGCTGATCCCATAAAATTCAAAATATACATTTTATTTGTGATGTAAAAATATCTTTAATATACGTATTTTAATCAATATCGTCAGAGGCACTTTTTAGAAAATAAACATTTTCGAAAAATATTCCATGTAAAGGGTAGTTGGGGTGGGGTGATTTTCTTGAAAATCTTCTAGTCGCGTCCTTGGAAGATACAGAACTTAAATACCAATACCATTTTAAGCGGCATTTTTCTAAAAATCCTTTTTTGGATTCGGGGGTTCTCAAAACAAATACTTCCAGTGAAATCTCGGTATCTAATTTTTGGGTGCAATACAATACCTTCTCTATACACTATGTACATAGTACGTGTAGAGAAATTAAAAATGTGTTGCTTTTACGTTATTTTCTCCAGCCAGTTATTAAATGGTGGAAGAATTACCAAGTTCTTTACCGACACCTGCAAGATGCAGGCTTACGCACCAGAGGTATTAAATTAATTGGTACATCTACTTTGAATGGCTCTAGAGCTCTCTTAAGTAACCACATTTATTATCAATGGTGCTCTTATTAATAGTATCCATATTCTTCCACTACTTCAATTTATAACGTTATGGTTCGAATTTTGATATTGCTTATTGTATATTTTGATCTATTTATTGTTGCTTTATTCAGTTACTTATATGTGCTCTTGTTGAAAATGTTTGTATTTGTTAATCTTTGTCCATGAGGTAAACTTGCAATAAAGGAAGCGTTAAAATAAAATAGATATCATCTACTAACTCCTCCTGAAAAAAAGTATCTATTTCAAGTGAATTGAGATAAACGTTTACATAAATGTATTTCGTTGTTGGTACGACAGGAATACAGGAGGCAGAAGCGCGAGTGCGCGCGCGTGTATATATATATATATATATATATATATATATATATATATATATAGGTCGTATCGGAGCATGAATGATGCTCAAATAATCCCGGGTCTATGGAGTTAAAAGCTATTCGACATTCATCTTCTCAGGGAAAGGGGGAAAAAAAAACTCTAAAAAAAATCTGTTTACCATTCACATGACTTTCTCTATATTTCTGTAACAAATTATTGTTAAAAAGCTTAGGCTTCTCTTTACTTCGTGCTAATTGAGAAAACAGAAATAGACTTATTACTTGCTTCCTTGTAAGCAGAAGGGAAATGAAGGAGTAGCATAGGTTAAAGTCATAGACAAAAGCTGGTTGCTATGTGGCTGAATTACCTTTGTTTGTATGAACAGGAGTTGACAAATTTTGTATGAGAAAATTATAAGTTTTTCAAAGCTAAAACTAAAAACCAGGAGTATCTTAAAAACGACCAACTGCACGAAAAAACGTATCTTACATAAATGTGTGTTTTAATGTGCTTTACATTTTCTGTGCGGTAAGTTTTTGTCCATCTCTTACGATTTTACAGTTATGCAATATTCCGTAAAATTCATCCAGAATAAAGCAGTCTTCAGAGGCTATTCCCAGAAAATTCAGGGTGTACATTTTATTTAGCAAGTAAATATCTTAAATATACGAGATTCTAATCAAAATCTTTAGAGCCATTTTTAAGAAAATCAAAACTTTCTAACGTTCCATGTAAAGGGTAGTTTGTGGTGGGGAGATTTTCTTGAAAATCTTCGTGTTGCATCCATGGAAGATACGAAACTTAAATACCAAGTTTGGTTTTTAACGGTCTTTTCATTTTTGAGCTGTGCTGCCCACAGACACACACAGACAGACACACGGACGTTTTTCTAAAAATATTTTTTTTTGATTCAGGGGATCTCAAAACATATATTTCCGGTGAAATCTCGGTATCGAATTTTTGGGTGCAATACAATACCTTCTCTATACACTATGTACATATTACGTATAGAGAAAGTAAAAAGCTTATCCGTTTAACTTACCCTAATCGAGATTCAAACCCGGAATCTCTTATATGTGAGGCAGACAAGCTAGTCTCGTACTAGAGAAGTGGGCCGATTATATCTTTAAAGGTGGGTCATTATATGTTGGTTTTGAAACTCCACATTCTTCCTATGATATCGCGAGGAACAACTAAATGAAAACGTCAGTCGAAGATTTTAAGTCAACAGTTAGCGAATTTGCTAGGATTTTTGTCAGTGTAAGACAGACTGCTCCAGCTTGGGTGCGCTTGAGGGCTCAGAGGGTGATTCGCGGCTCACTGGAACCACCTGCAACATTTCACCCTTAACAGCGTTACTGCACTACATCTAACTTCTACAGCACATATGTAAATGACCATCAACCAATAGCAACAACTACGCACACGCCAGAAATTCATTCGCCGTATTGCAGATCACTGGTTTTACCGCTCATGGAGAAATATACTCATTACCACGAACATTCATGGAGTCTGAGTGCTCTATTGCTCCAAAAAATCTGATGTGTTCCATTCACATGCCTTTCTCTACATCTCTGCTAAAATTATTGTTAAAAGGTCATGCTGACTTCACAAGGTCGAGGGTTTAAACCCGGCGGAGGACGATGGATTTTTTCGGGCGTAAAAATCCTTAGCATGGCTTCCTTCGGAAGGGAAGTAAAGCGGTTAGTCCCGTGTCGTAGATTTATGACACATAAAAGAACCTCAAGCCTGATAGAGAGGCCTCTGAGCAAAATTAAGCGGCGTTTCACACACAATTTAGAATTGGACGCTGAGAACCACAGTAGTTAAAGAGCATCCATAAATAACACTCCATTTTTTATTTATGTTAAAAAGCTTATGCTTCTATTTACTACAGGCTATTCGAGAAAAAATTAGCAGAAATAGTCTTATTACTTGCTCCCATGTAAGTAGAAGCGAAATGAGGGAATACCTAGGTTAAAGTATAGTCAAAAGCTGGTTGCTATGTCACTGAAGTTCCTTTGTTTATACGGAGAGCAGTTAATAAATTCCTGTATGAGAAAAGTGTAAGTTTTTTAAAGGTGAAACCAAAAACAATGAATAACTCACAAACGATCAACTTCACCAAAAAAATATATATAACAGAAGTGATATATAACAGAACAGTGTGGTAAGCTTTTGTCCATCTCTTATGGTGTAGCATTTATGCAAAATTGCGTGAAATTTAACCAGATTAAAGTAGTCTTCAGAGGCTCTTCCCAGAAAATTGTAGATATACATTTTATTTTTCAGGTAAATATCTTTAACGATATTTTAAACAAAATCGTTAGAGTCATTTTTGAGAAAATCAAACTTTTCGAAAAAAGTTCCATGTAATGGGTAGTTGGGAGTGGGGGATTTTCTTGAAAATCTTTGTATCGCATCCTTGGAAGATACCAAAATTAAATACCAAATCTGGTATTTAATGGTCTTTTCGTTTATTGAGCTATGCTGCCCACAGTCGCACACATAAACACACACACATACACACATGCACACAGACACACCCATACTCACAGACACACACATACACACGACACGCACGGACATTTTTCTAACAATGCTTTTTTTGGATTCAGGGGTACCCAAAACATGTATTTCCGATGAAATCTCGGTATCGAATTTTTGGGTGCATTACAATACCTTCTCTATACACTATGTACATAGTACGTGTAGAGAAAGCAAAAATAAAATGTGCATACTATACCCGGTATCTAATTGCTTTCACCGGGGCAAATATCTCAGACTTTGTTTTATTTATTAATAAACATTTTTTAAATTACAAACTAAAATAAATATACAATTGTCAGATTAATAACTTAACCTAAATTACTTAAATTAAATTATACATCTGAACCTGTATATTTATCAAAATTAAATTTAATATTTAAGTGTTTCTTTATTATATTATTTATTATTAATTACCTAAAAATATAAAATTATACATATATGTGTATATTTAAAATTTAGGTTATTATTTTAAACTATTATTATTAATTAATATTAATAATCACTTTATTATACTATAATTAAGATATTTATTTTTATTAACCTTTTATTAATTTATTTTATTTTAAATTATTATTATTTATTATTTTAATCAGTATTTATTATAATTTATTTTATTATATATTATTATTATTATAATTGTATATATAAATTTTAAATATTTATTCTAATTGTACCATTATTATTTATTTTTTATTTATTATAATTATTATTAGAATCAAAGAGATAATACACACTATGCAGTTTTATCACTTTCTGTAGTCTTCATGCTTGCACTGTTTTCAACATTTTGGTCAAATAGTTGTGACGTCACGGCCACTGCCGCGAATGTCGTTGTGTGTATGTAATTGTTATAGTCTATTTATTCATTTATAAAAGAATAGGAGACTTTTCTTTTATGATATTATTGTTTATGTTATGCAATGTGAAACTTGCACTTGGAAGATATCCGCAAGTTTTTTATAGATTAGAAACCTGTTTCTACTTCTTGTGTTACGCTTATGACTGCATTGTGAATGATATTCCCTCGCGCTTGCGCTTATGCTGCGTTATGTCTGTTCTTTCGTCTCATTGTGAATGAGGCTTTATAGTGATGCATTGCGGCTTCGTTTGATTTGCATCAACTATACGTGCATTGCTTCAACATAGAGATAGAGCAAGTAGAAAACGACGGCGAGGTTTGCTTCCGGGTGCGTTCAGTGAACGAATGTATAACTACGGTCAAATAAATTACTGCGAACATTGGTCAAACATCACAACCTATAACACCTGAAACATGAGAAGGAAATTGAATGAAAGGGAAATGAGGGAAAGCGAATCGCGGCAGAGGAGAAGGTACCGGCTAGGAAAAACTACAAAATCCTCATACTCAGAGTAAACAATCGACGGGAGTCGAACTCGGGACCTCCCCAAATTGGACTCACTCAGGAATCAACTCATTCGTCAGGTAATGCCACTTAAATTCGGCATTTTCCAAGAATTTCATCCGAAGATTTTTAAGGAACTGTATCTACAATTTACTTGGTAAATGTTTAGTAGTTTTGTATTTTCTAAAAAGTGACTCTGATTTCGATGAAAACACCGCATGTTTAATAAATTTGCATTTTAAAAAAATCTGATGTCTTCCATTTACATGAGTTTCTCTACCTGTTCTACAAACAACTTGTTTCGACGGATTCTTCTTCTTTCTACTCCATGTTAATCGAGATGAGCATTAGCAGACTTGTCTTTAGTTCCTTAGAAGGTAACTAAGGAATACGCCACGATAAATCCAATCCAATTCCTTTAATTCCTTAGTGGAACATAGGGCCGCAGCAAATCGTGCCATCGAATCGATTCCTTGATAAGATTTGCATCTCTTTCCATTGATTTATTCATTGCTCTTAATTCCGTTTCGACTCTTCTCCTCCAAGTTTCCCTTGATCTTCCTTTTCTCCTTTCTTCCTGTAGATTCCATTCCAATACCTGCCTGGTTATTATTTTTCGCATTCCTTTCTCATTGTGTATCCAATCACGTCCGCTTCCATTTCTTTATCAATTGGTGTCTGATTTTTAATGTCCCATAATGCAGTATTGCTAATAGTTTTCTGCCACCAGATTCTCAATATTTTTCTTAGGCAACGATTGACGAAAGTTGTATTTTCTTATATGTTTCTTGAGTCGTTCTGCATGCTTCACAGCTTCACACATTTGGTTTAAAGATTCTAATTTTAGTAGGTACTTTGAATGTTTTGTGACACTACGCAAAAGCTATAGTAAAACGTTTCTTAAGCTGTCGCTATAGATTGTCATTTGAAATTTGCTTATTTGGATAGTCAAAAGTAAAACAAAAGAAATACGGATCACTTCCTGTTTGAAAAAATCATAAGTATTTTAAAATGGAAACCAATACTAAGGAATATATTGGAAATGGTTAGCTCCACAACACCAATGTAATGGACATAAATTGTGTTTTGACGAGATCTACATTTTTTTGTGTACTAAGATTTCGTTATCTCTTACGGTTTTCCAGTCATACAAAAGTCATTCAGAATGAAGAGGACTTCAGGGACTATTCCCAGGAAATTAAAAAATACATTTTTAACCAAAATCGTTAGTTTTCAGAAAGTCAATGTAAAGGATCGTTTGGGGTGGGGTTCTTTCTTGAAAATACCAAATTTGGTATTTAACGGACTTTTCGTTTTTGAATTATGCTGTCCACACACACACACACAATGGCCTTTGACCGCGCCGTGGCCGAGTGGTCAGACCATCGCCTCTCGCCTAGACGGCCCGGGTTTGATCCCAAGCGACCACATGTGAGATTTGTGGTAGACAAAGCGGCGCAGGGGCGGGTTTTCTCCGCGTTCTCCGGTTTCCCCCGCCTTTACATTCCATCGGGGCTCCATCTTCATGTATCATCAGTGTCATCGCCTGTGGTGCCAGAGCAGTAAAAGCGGGCATTAAACACTACCAAAAAAATACACTGACCTTTTCTAAAATGTTTTTTTTTATAATTAAGGGAATCTCAAAACATATACTTCTGGTAAAATCTCGGTATCGAATTTTCAGGTGGAATACAATATCATTTCTACCTACTAAGCACATTGTACATACGTGCCAGAGAAAGTAATACAATTTTTTTTTTTTTTTTTTTTTTTTACTTTTCTAGCATATATACAGTAAGATAGAAAATGTTTTGCATTCCATCAAAAATTTTGATTCCGATAATTCACTGGAAACACATGTTCTGAGAACCCCTGAATTCAAAATAATAATTTTTAGAAACATGTCGGTAGGTGGGCGGGTAGGTCTTCCGCCTTGTCAACTATAAGGAGAAAGATGCAACCTTAAAAGCCTCAACTACTCTTAGGCGTAAGTAATGTTTCCTAAGAACTAGAAGATGAGTTATAAAATTATTTAGTTGAGATAACAGCATGTTCTTTGATCTATGGACTCACAAAAAGGGATGTCTGCAGTCATGCGTATCAAATTGCGGTTCGCAATAACATACCCCATCCGTTTAAGGACGAAACTGCTGGGGCAAAGACCGGTTCTGCGTATCTATGAAAAGGAACTTTCCGTCCGCAAACCCATGGGAATATCTTTTGCCAGAGCCAGGGAATTTAATAAAGAAGAGTTGACTCGTTTCTTGACCTAATCGATGATGTTTTCAAAAACATAACAGGACATTTAAAAACTGGTTTATCTGCTGTATAAAGTGAATTTCCTCATATAGTAGGTTTGAAAGAAAAGAGACAAACTCGGTTCCTTACTTCATCTGAAAGATGCTCTCTCGTAAACCTGTATGAGTGCAGGATGCACTTTGTCCCACCTCTTCCCGAGGAAGAACATGAATGAACAACTTCTTAGAGGTGCCCTGCTTCTGCCTGACGACACACGGCCCGCAAGCGTAACACTGGCATAATTAATTTAGCAAGTAAAAGTCATATTTTATTTCTACAACCCCCACATTCCTGTTCGCATAAAACCAACTCTTTGATAAAACCTTTTGGGTTCATTAAAGACGCTGTGAGGAAGTGGCGCCTTTTTAAGGCCCAGTTCAAGGCTCTTGAGATTTTAATATAATGGAACTGTTTTGCAGGTCTACCTTAAGTACAGCATGGGAGTAAACAGTTTCAAATTGACTGGCATTTTTCCTGTCAATAGAACTGTTTTAGCAGTGAAGATTTTCATTGCTTCTAACTCATTTTTCCTAAGCCTCAGAGTAGAAACCAACAATGGACCCTATTCCAGATTCGTGTAAATATCTGATTCACCCCAACCCTAGTCTTCCAAGAGTCCTGATGTGGTTGTCCCTGATACGTCTACGTCAACAATATTGTCCTACCTATAGAGATTTCACCGCTCCTCCAAAGCAGAAGTCAAATAGACGCAGGAAAGCTGAATTTTCTTGTACAATAACCTACTTTCTATATAAAAAGAGTTAGATGATGAACTGAAAGAAAAATACAAAAAGAAGGAACCAGAAGTTTCAAAACAACAAAAGAAACCGAATATTCAAAGACCCGTCGTTAAGAAATTAAACTTAGGCCGGCCTTCTAGACCTAAACCTGCTGAAGATAACTCCAGTGTTGGCAGAGATAAGTCGTTTCATTCTGGTGTATCATCTGTAATGGACTTCGTGTCAAGAACCGGAAAACAAACACGCTGAATGTAACGGAACACTTTCCTGAGATCAACAAGAGTAAATTTGGATTCAATGCTTTAACTGTTCCCTGGGTTCACCTTGATTGTACCGGAGCAGAGAAAGAAGATTATATCTGTGACTTTTGTAAATAGATTCAAACAGAAATGACTAGCACATAATCTTAAAAACATGGTTTTTATAGATAAAAATAATCTTGTTTTATGACGTATAATTAGTTTTTCAATTGTCACCACAATTTCATATTAACCTCCGTTTGCAACTTTCTTACATCGCATTATTTTTATAACAAAAAAAATAGATAATATGTTCTTATAAGTAACAGTTCATTACAATTAGCATGTACTCATGATGATTTGGGGATTTATATTCAAAAACAATAAATGAAATGTAAATGGTATTCGATAATACTCTCCTTTCCTTTACTTATAAAGAAATGCGTATTTCAGCTATTTGTGCAAACATTTATCTAGATTAAAATGACGTAAATAAATAAATAAGCTTTGGGGCTAATAGTCTGCATAATCGCTAATAAGCATTAGAGGCAGAGAAATCTATAGGCCTCAAGATCTATGATTTTGGGAAAGTTATTTTGTTAATGCTGAGGTAGCACACACTTCACTACATTTAAAATGGAGCATATGTTGAAGACAAACAGTGTTAAAACCTACAATTGATTTTATAAAGGAAACACATGAACCTTTATTCTATGAGTCAACTGCTATTTAAGTAATTATTTTGTTGTTAAGAATAAATGTTGAAATATTTACATCTAATGAACTATTGAAGGCATTCAACAATACCTACGACACTATACGAGCTGTGCTCATTTCTGATTACATGCAGTTAAATTTTCAAATTTGTTATTTCCTGTAACTCCTGAGAGGAGCATAGGACATCGTTCCGATGTTTCTGTTATCGGATTTGAATTTATAGTTCGTGAGTTCGTCGCTATGCACCAGGTGGAACTGTAGGAAGAAATCACTACTTACGGACGCGAAATATCGAAAATTTTCCCAGGAACCATATTTCAAGGTATGGGGTTGTTTTACGTGCAAATAAACATTACACGGGACTTCCGGCTTTACTTCCCTTCCATAGGAAGTCATATTAAGGATTTTTGCGTCCAAAAAATCCATAACCCTTCGCAAGGTTCCCTGCAATTTTGGTAACCACTACACTATGGAGGGCGAGTAAACTTTTAAATTGGTTAGTGGTAAATTTTATTATGTGTTAGAAGCTTGAACAAAACGAGAGAGTTGTTAAATATGAGAAAATTATATTTAATTTTATAAATAATTATGTTCCTTTACCAGGGATTTGCAAATTATGTTGAGACAAAGAAACTTCCAGATAAATAGATTCAAATAATGGAATAATAGAGTTCTGTGGTAAAAGAAGCTTTAAAAATACATTTTTTCCTTATATTGCCCTAATTTCTTAATATCTGCCTCTTACTATAAATATCTGCCTCTTACTTATAAATCCTAATATAATTGGAACATTGTTATTATCAAAACCATATCATTTCTCCTATTAATCTGTTTTATTTATATGACCGGGGCGGGGGCTTTGCCTGCAACAGTTATTTTAACTCTTTTAATTTTGAGATCGGGTTACTATAGCTTTACTTCATGTTTTTTATAAACTCATTTTCACATGCACATTCATCTTTCACAAGAACAATTATTCGTGACTTTATAGACAGTAGGGGATAATCCTAATTAAAGAAAAGTAGGCAACCACGCCTGAGAATCGATCTTGGTACTTTCGAGCGAGAAGTATAAGCACTCGTTTATTGACGTAGTTACTGCTAATTTCTGCGACCTTTGTTTCCTTTACTACCCTCAATTATAATCTTTCATTCGCAAAATGTTACATCTTTCGTAATAATAACAAAAAACACTGTTTCACTAGGACTCTTAAGAACCGAGTAGAAAAAATACTTATTTTCACATGCTTTTCTCTTCATATTAACACTTATGTTCAGATCTCTTCTTCATTTATTATTATTATAAACGTTAGTTTTCTATTAATTAATAATAGTTAATTTTAATTGAATAGAGATATACATTTCAGAAATGGCGTCATCACAGGTTTATTTGTAGATAGAAGGGGTATTATATCACTGAAATAATAATCAAATCTTTAAAAAGCGACTCATTATGTGCTGGCTTTGAAATTCTACACTACTCTAGGAGTGGCATAAATGTATAAACTATTGAAACTAACAGCAACGAATATCTCGAAATTAAATTATGGCCATGAAAACTAAATAAATACAAATAATTAATAAATAAAATTACTTGAATTGTGTCTTTTAAGAACATTTGCATTTTACTGTAGGTTTTCGCTACCTCTTATGGTTTACCAGTTATATAAATTCCTTAGAATTATTCAAAATGAAGAGACTTAACAAGCTATCCGAAGAAAATTCGGAATAATTCGTTAGCTTTTATTAGACATCCGAATATGTTAAAATATATAAATATGGAATTTTAAAAAAAAATTATTTGAAGCAATTTTGAGAAAATAAAAAACAACGAAACATTTTACGGTAAAATATAGTTTTAAGGAGGGGTGGATATTCTTGTACAATTTTCTTGTCGGACTTTGAAAATGATGTACTTAAATCCCGAGTTTGGGATTTAAGTATAGTTTCATATTATTATTATTATTATTATTATTATTATTAATATTATTATTATTATTATTTTAAATTTAACTTCGTTTAATATAGTAGGTCCGACGAGGATAGAAATAGGTGGCACGACGCTCAAATGAACCCGGGGTCCATAGAACGTAAGAGTTAATCTTCTCAGCATAAGGGAAAACCCCGAAAAAGGTTACCCTGGCCGAGATTCGAATCCTGAACATCTTAAATGTGAGGTAAACACGGAATCACCAGATTGCAGAGGTGGGATTTAGTTCTAATGCTCATAGACACACGCGGATTTGTTTCTGTTTAATTGTTTGTTTATCTATTTGGTTATATGTTTAAGAGAGAAATCTAATTTATCCCAAAACCTGAATTCCAGTGAAATCTTGGTATCATATGCGAGGGTATTTACTATAGCTAAGTGGTACAGAAACGATGAAGACAGTAAATATTTAAAAAATTCTCTCTGCTGATGTTTTTAAATGTATTCACTGATCGCATTTGAAATGAAGTCTTATTTGTTGTTAATAATGCATCTCAGTTGTCGAGAGATAGAATCAGCAGACAACAAAAATATTTTACCCCTGGTGGGACTCGAACCCACAATCCCCGGTTTAGGAGACCGATGCCTTATCCATTAGGCCACAGGGGCGGTTGCAGTTTTCGCTCTATTATACAAGTATATATAAACTGTAGTAAGGCTTCTACTGTAACTCCCTTGTAAAGTAAGTTTAAATGCAAACGTTCTTATTTGTTATCTATGGACAATTTGGCCTCTTTGGTTTCCACTTGTATCCTCGAAACCTAGCTTTCCAAACGGAACTTCTTTTCTCCAGAGTTGGAACATGCCTGCTGTTATTTTGATGTAGAAGGCGAATAAGTACTTCGTGCCTTGTCTTCAATCCTTGGTTTGATATGTAAGTTGTTTAGTTTCTCTAGCTCTAGGAGTATGTGACTTCTGATGACCTGTTTTATTGCGTGCATATTTCCTGCACGCCCATATATTGTTCTCTCTCTCTCCCCCGCTGCTTACAAATTAAACCCATTGTGACAGCACCGCATAGGGGAGTGGCTTAGGGGAAGCCAGGCACTTTTTCTCCCCCTAACTTAGTACTACCCCTTCAACGAGGTTACTGAGGGGTCCGAGCCCCCTGCCCAATATTTGGAGAAAAATGGGAACACTTTTCCTTGCATTATTCCCTCCTAATCTTCACCCAATGGCGAGATAAGCCATTCTTTCAACCTTCCAACTCTCTCTCTCTGTCTCCCATTTCCAATAAAAAAAAAAAAAATTAAATATACCAGATTTGCAGACATTACCTTTATTTCAAATGAAGAGTTCAACAAAAAGATGGATGACTCGCTATGCGAGTGGTCCCAGGTTCGATTCTCGGCTCTTTAGCTAATGTTATTCCCTATCATCCCAAGAGTCGGGAAATATTAATGTGATTATTAATGTGTGTGTATATGCTGTGTGTATGTGTGTCTATGGACAGTATAGCTTAAAAACAAATGTCCGTAAAATATCAAACTCGGTATTTAAGTTTAGAGTCTCCCAAGGATGTGATACGAAGATTTTCAAGACTACCCTTTACATGGGAAAATTTTCGAAATTTTTTAAATTTCTCAAAAATGCTCTAATGATTTTGATTAAAATGTCGTAAGTATATTAAAGAGATTTACATGACAAATAAAATCTTGAATTTTCTGAGAGCCTCTGAAGTCCTCTTTATTCTGACTGATTGCATAGCTAGTAAACCATAGGAGACAGACATAAAATTACTGCACAAAAAATTTTGACGTCGTCAAAACACACAATTTATGTCCGTTATAGTTTTATGATAGTTAACCGTTTCCGAGATATATTTTTTATTGGTTTTAAAATTTTAAAATATTTAAACTTTTCACAAATGGGAAGCCCCCAATAGCTTGTTCTACTTTTGATTTTGGAAAGAGAAGCGAATTTTTATGATAATTGCATAGCTACAATTTTTAAAACATTTGACTGTCTCTGTATCACGGTGTATTACCTTGTTCCCTTTTATTTAACGGAACTAAGTAACAAGACCATTCTGCTCTGGCTTATCTCAATTAGCACGAAGTAAAAAGAAGAATATTTTGTAAGAAGTATTTTACAGAACAGGCAGAGAAAGTCATGTGAATGGAGCAGATCGGATTTCTTTCTCTGTCTCTCTCTGCTTGCAATTTTTAAAAAAAAAAAAAATGCAGCCCCGGAGGCTTGTCAGGACTCCGGCGCTGTATTCCTTTTTACCTCTTTTTTCTAAATTTCCTTAGTTGACCTATTCGTTTTTCCTTTTTACATATACATACACAAACACATACACATTTACAAACGCAGAAACACCCATGCCCAAGGCGGGACTCGAACCCACGATCCCGTGCGCCGCGAAGCACCAAAGCGAGACACTTTGGCGAGCAATTTAAACCCAGAGCGACAGCATCCCATAGACGCCGACTTAGGGGAGTCTGTTACCACTAACTTACCAAGTCAGTTAGCTTTTGCCCCTTCAACAATTTTATTGAAGGGTTCTGGCACCTTCCTTAATATTCCAACATGAATCTCTTATTACTGAAAGGAAGGAAAAAAAGTTAAATGTACCGAATGAATTTGCAAATGAAAGTTCCCAACAAACTGTGCAAGAAGTCCTAGGTTCGATTCCTAGCTGGGGGAGAGAATTTTTCCTCCAGTCAAGATAATTTCCTATACTCCCGAGAGTCTGAAAGTATGCATGAGAGTGTGAATGTGTGTGTGTGTGTGTGTGAGAGAGAGAGAGAGGGGGGGGGAATATAATGAATAAAATCTAAAGAAAAGCAGGAACACAACACATCAGTAGACGAGTTAACAACATTGCCACTAAGCAATATGACCGTGCAGTTAAAGGCGTGGTATAAATTGGGGGGGGGGGGTGATGATCACAGAACCTCCGTTTGAGTTGACATCGGACCAGATTTCCGATGACATAGATACTGAATTGTTCTCATGTTGTTACATCTGTAGTAATATCTCCTGTTATAGAAAAATATTCTTCAGCTTTAATATCCTCGAGAAGTTCTCGAAAAGAAATCCACTTATACGAATCGCATTGCATCCACTTTTCAAGTTCATGACTTATCCTCATAAATAGTGGTGGGCCTTTAAAAACTACTTTAGTCATTAGTGTAGCCAAGCATTGAAATACCTTGTCTTCGTCTAATGTTGCTGTCATCTATTAGCAGTGTGAAAACAAGTGACAGCTGAATTCATAAGCAGCACTCATGTTTTTACTTTCTCTGCAAATTATGTATACCTAGGTAGGAAAGGTAACCTATTCCACCCGAAATTCAATGTCGATATTTCACTGGAAATATGCTTTGAGGTCCCCTGAATAAACAAAAGGTTTTAGAAAAAGGTCCATGTGTGTCTGTGGACAGTATAGCTCAAAAACGAGAAAACCGTTAAATACTAAAATTGTTATTTATGTTGTGTCTTTCAAGGATGTGATACGAAGATGTTCAAGAAAATCCTGCCTCCAAAAGCTATCCTTTATATGGAAATATTTTTGAAAAGTTTGTTTTTCTCAAAAATGTTTCTAAGGATATTGATTAAAATACCGTATATAATATTTACATCACAAATCAAGTGTATATTGTCAATTTTCTGAGAATAATCTCGGAAGATCTCTTTATTTCTGGATGAGTTTTGCAGAATTGTGCATAACGGTTAAATCGCAACAGATAGACAAAACCTTACTACACAACATTTTGGATTGTTCCATTCACATGCCTTTCTCTACATCGCTGTAACAAATTATTGTTAATAATTCAACTACTTCATTTTAATCCAGATAAACATTAGCAAAATGTTCTCATTACTTAGTTCCTTATAAGCAGAAGGGAACTAAAGGAATGCACTAGGTTAAACCGACAGTCAAATGTTTTAAAATGTGGTTGCTATGGGATTGAAATCCGTTTGTTTGTCTAGTTCCCATGTAGAAAAGTAAAACTTCAATATTTACGTCTTCATGCCATGCAGCTAGGAATTGTAAAACAATGTTTGGAACTTAAACGAAAACAAGTTAGCAGTTGCAGTACTTATAAGATGCTAGAATAAGGTGTCATTCAAGAAAAAAATCTTGTTTCTGAAAATTTCAGGTTAGCAACAGATACAACATTATAATTTCAATCTGAGGCAGAACCTGTAACTACCCTGTTTTATCCCGAGTTAATGGGGGCATGGAAAGGGTTTTGGGTCAAAAAAACTCTATTTTTGGATTATTGTCTTATATCAAAGCATGAAAATTTCTCTTCATTGTATTGTTTTAATGACCTTGATATTAATCCTAGAAGTAGTTAATTATTACAGTGACTGCACACAATTTCGTCTGTTTGGCTTAACAATGGTCGTCTGCCAACTGTCAAGCTGGCATTAAAGTCTTCAATTTCATGTTTTCAAATCTGCTGCTGCTTCACGGACCACGGAGGATGGCAACAGAGTGTAGGAGTAAATGTCGCGGGTTCAAAACCAGCGGAGGGCAATGTACTCGTTCGGGCGTAAAGCTTGTGTTTGTTTTTTTTAATTAAAATACAGTTCCGGAGGCTTGTCAGGCGCTGTATTCATTTTTTTTTTTTTTTCCAGTTTCCTATATTTCCTTAGTAGACCTTATTATTCTTAACGTTTTCCTTTTACACATACATACACAAACAGACACATTTACAAACACAGAAACACCCATGCCCAAGGCGGGACTCGAACCCACGATCCTGTGCACCACAAAGCGCCAAAGCGAGACACTTTAGCGGCCACCGGGATCGGCGAAGTGTTGTAGATATACAGAATGTAAAAGAACATCAAGATTCATAAAGAGACCTCTGAGCAAAATTAAACGGTCTTTCATGTCCAATGGAACGCTGAGACCGCAGCAGTTAAAGAGTGTCTATAAATAAAATGCAATATATTTTAGATTACTAGACCCAGTAGTGCAATCAATAATCTTTATAAACTCTTAAATTAAGTAAAGCAGTTCAGAAGAGGTGCGAAAAAGAAGATAAAAGCTAGAAATTGAAGAGGATTCTGATGAACCAAGCTCTAGTGCTGGTCTCTACTAATGTTTCATTTCCCGCAAGTTCAACAACGTACATAGTAGATAGAGAAAGTATTGTACTCCACTAAATAACTCGATACCGAGATTTCAGCGAAATGCATGTTTGGAGACCCCTTGAAAATATTTTTAGGATAAGGTCAGTGTGTGTGTTTGTGACGGGGTAGCATAGCTCAAAAACGAAAAGTCCGTTAGAAACCAAACTTGATATTTAAATTCAGTATCTTCCAAAGATGCGATACAAAGATTTTCAATGAAATTAACCAACCACCATTACCCTTATACGGAAAACATTTAGAAAGTTTTGATTTTCTCAAAAATGGTTGTAAAGACTTTGATTAAAATCTCTTACATTTAAGCTATTTACATGCCAAATAAAATGTATATCTTGAATTTTCTGGGAATTGCCTAAGACCTCTTTATGCTGGATGAAATTGTTTTAATTTGGCATTACTAGTAAACTGTAAGAGATAGAAAAAAACTTACTGTACAAAAAATATAGAGCTGCTTAAAACATACAATTTATGTCATATACATTTGTTTCCTGGAGTTGACCGTTTTCGAGATATTCCTTGTTATTCGTTTCAGTTTTAAAATACTTATACTTTTCTTATACGTGAATTTTTCAACTCCTGGCCATAAAAACAAAGCAACTTCAATCACATAACAACAAGCTTTTAAAAGATTTTACTATCACTTTAGTCTAGTGTACTCCCTTATTTCTCTCCTACTTACAAGGAAGCAAGTAGTAAGATCATTTCTGCTACTTTTTTCTCGAATAGCATGAAATAAATAGACGATTAAGCTTTTTAACAATAATTTGTTGTAGAGATGTGGAGAAAGTCATATGACTGGACCACATCAGATAATCTCAAACATGTGCTTACGGTGAAATCTCGATGAAGAGCTTTTTAATACTATACCTTTCTTATACCACGTACGTATAAAGAAAGGAAATATTTGTATGGCAAAACCCCTTTTAAACAGTGTTAACATGTCTTTACGCAGATTTTCTGCTTTCTGTTTCCTCTTTCTTTTTCGCCGTTGAGGCACTGTGGTAAAATAGGAAGCGAAGGGAATGGGGAAAGAAGAGGAAAAATGTATATAAACTACCTACTAATTTATTCTTGTTAATAATGTTTAGATCGTGGGCGGCGACTACAATGTACGAGTAATTAAGGCGTGCAGTTAATTTACTAACAAGAAAATTGAGTTACGCTGCATTCAACTGATGTTATCCAACAAGAAAACAAATGTTTTTAATTCCAAATCTTCTCGGGCTTCTAGCCAGGTAAAAACTTGGCTTGACACCAAGTTTTTACCTGGCTAGAAGCCCGAGAAGATTTGGAATTAACACGTCGCCAGGAAAGCTTCAGTTCTTATTTTAAATGTTTTTAAATCTATTTTTTAAGGTGTGTCTGTCGAGCAATATGTATAAACACCACTGCAAACTATAAACCATGTCAAAACATTTTAACCTAAGTTTTCTCTCACGGAATGGTATGAAAGTAAATAAAAAAGTATTTGTTTTCCTTCACAAACAATACAGTGCACTATTTTTCATTTTAGTGTTTTCCATGGGTTTAAATCTATTTATAACAGGAGTTTCTTAGTATATGGAAGCCTGTTTACATTACTTTGATTTGATATGGCTTAACCTTTGGAATGTAATGCGTTTTCGGGATTTTCACAAGGAGACTCTGGGATTTAATCCAAACAATACGCAACGTAATTTTACGTTACTCGTGAAAGCATTACTATAAATAAAATACTAAAAATTTATTTAGCTGTTACACAAACAAACTTTTATTACAAAAGATTCCTCTTTTATCTACATTATCATAAACATTACCACAGCGTCTTATTGCTTGCTTCTTTGTAAATAAAAGGGAAATAAGGGAATGCGCAGGCTAAAGCGACAGTTAAATATTTTAAAAGCCGGTGCTTTGTGAAACATTTGAACCATTCTTCTTAGCTTGTAGAAATAAACGAAACAGAGACGAAAAGAAAGATACTTCCCGTTTGAGAAAAGTTTAAGTACCTTAAAACTAAAACCTCGGAATATTTCGAAAACAGTTAACACTGCGAAAAAAATGTACATGACATAAACTGTGCATTTTAACGAGATCCACATTTTTTGTGGAGTAAGTTTTTGTCTATCTCTTACGGTTAACCAGTTATACATACCTTATACAGAAATCATCCAAATGCAGAGGTATTCAGAGGCTAGTCCCAGAAAATTCCAGATGCACATTTCGCTCTCATGGAAAATATCTTAAACATATGGCATTTTAAACAAAAATGTTATAGTGTTTAACGCCGCTTTTACTACTTGTGGCACCGCAGGCGATGTCACTGGTGATATATGAAATGAAGATGGCGCTCCGGTGGAATGCGAAGGCGGGGGAAACCGGGGAACCCAGAGAAAGCCCGCCCCTGCTCAGCTTTATCCACCACAAATCTCACATGCGGTCGCTTGACATCGAACCCGGGCCGTCTAATGATCTAACCACTCGGCCGTTAGAGCCATTTTTGAGAAAATCAGAAATTTCGACAAGTGTTCCATGCAAAGGGTGGATAATTTTCTATTTTCTAAAGTTATGTTTATGAGGAAAATTTCTGATTTTTAGGATGTTTTTGTTCCCTAAGTCAGACGTTCGGTGATTGCTTACGCAACAGGTCACACGGTAGACTCTCCTCTGCCCTCTTTCGTTTGCCCAGTCCTATTATAGGTGATGTGAGGGAAGATTATCGATCGCACTGAAACTTCAACCTATGTAATCGTATGTTTTTGTTTTTGTACAACATTATTTGATTAGGATTCACAACGTATTCAGTGTTCAACTTAAAATGAACGTATGTGCTCTATTCACATGACTTTCTCCCTCTGCTCTGCAAATAAACTATTCTTACAAAAGATTGTTCTCTTATCTACATCAAGTTAATTTAGATAAACACTAGCAGAAATTGTATTACTTCGTTCTTCTAAGCAGAAGAGAAATAAGAGAATATAATAGGCCAAAGCGATAGTCAAATCTTTTAAAATGTGATTGTTATGTGAACAATTGAAGTCCGGATCGGTTTACATTGCCAGCAGTCAAATAAAAGAGAGATGAGACGAAAGCTGACTTTCCGTCTGAGAAAAGTTCGTAGTTTAAAACTGAAACCAAACAAGGAATGGACACATATAAAAATAAACACAACACGCTTTAGCGAGATCTACATTTTTGTGTGTAATAATGCTTTTTCTGTCCCTTACGGTTTACCAACTCAGCAAAGCTCATCCAGAATGAAGAGATACTTATTGTATTTTTCCAGAAAATGTAAGATATACATTTTACTTCTGATGTACGAGTAAATATCTTAATATAGGGATTTTAATACAATTGTTAGAGCCATTTTTGAGACAAATAAAATTTTCGAATGTTTTTTTAATATAAAGGGTAGTTTGGGAAGGTGGGATTTTTTTTTTTAAATCTTCGTGTTGCATTTTTGGCATTTAATTTCGTTTTTGAGGTATGCTGGTCACATGCACATATACATAGAGACCTTTTCCTAAAAAAAGTTTTGGACTCAGGCGGCCTCAAAACATATATTTTCTGTGAAATGACATAGAATTTTGGGTGGAATACGATATTTTCTGTGCCTACTATGTTCATAGTACGTGAGAAAAAATAATATTAAACACATTGGCATTGTATTTCTTTATATACATTTGTTTTATTGAACAAATGCATAACTCAAGACAACCTGCAAGCATTTTCACTTTCGTTCTTCAAAATCATTCTCATACCTCTTAAATAGGTGAGATATTAAAGTTAAACGTCAACACTTAAAATACCTTCACATCGGGAATTAAGAGAACTTGTGTCCCAGATCCTTTGATACTGCAGTGAGCGTTCATCCTTTGGGAAAATGATGATTTAGAAACTATCGAAGATACATATCCCTCGCAGCATTGGCAGATTCCACACTTGTGGCGTAAATTAATGAACAATTCAGCATATGTAAAGCTAATCGTAGTGTAAAGGAAAGCTTACGACATAATCGGTCCCCCGTTTCCTCACTGTGAGTCATATGAATGCAGGTCGGCGGTGTGCGAGTTGTAGTAAACACAGAAGCTGACCTTTCGTGAAGTATCTAAACACAGCAGAGACATAACGTGAAGCCGTTCAAAACACATTATCCCCGAAATTTGTGCTTCATTTACGACAGTGATATTAGTGTGGTGTCAAAATGAAAAAAAAACTTATGTATTAAACGCATTGTTCTCTACTATAAATTAGATTATTTGCACTTGTGCTTTTCTCACCTTGTAAAGAAGGAAACAAAGAATTAATTAGTAATAGAAGCAAAAAAATGACAATTTATTTCCAGAACCTCGGATTTTCAGTTGACTGTCCACTTCAAATTAAACTGATAGACCCTATGAGTAGGTTAAAGTGAAAGCTTCCCTTTTTTGGATTTGGTCATTTATTATTGAGTAACACTAAACATTATTGGTGACGTCACCTCTCTGATGTACTCCTTTGTTTATAGCTATATAAACAGCATATTTTCCCATCCTTGTTAAACTTGATTATTGTGTTTCTACTTGCTTATGTTGCTTCTAATAGATGAAATTACAACTAACTGCAAAGGTAGCCTCGCTACACAATCGCTATCCGATTTGCCGGGAGTTGTACGCCGTGATGTGATGGACAACACAAAGTTCTAATACTTATAAATATCACATACTTAAAATACAATAATTTGCATAACTGGTGCAAATCAGCCGTTAGTTGGCAGTTGTCCAATGTGCTACATCTTATAATTCGAACCTTGTTTATCAGACCGCAGAATACTCAATAACACTATTCCACTTACTAAAAGCCATTCACTACGAAAATGTCAAAGGTTGTAATTCAATAAAACTAAGTTAAATTCATCCATTACACACGTATATTGGGACAATGTTTTAAATGCATGCTAGGAGCATAACATGTACCCACAGGCGCGGGGGGCGGGCAATTTCATTTATGTAAACAAAAATGTTTCCCTCTGGTATATTTTCATGACGTCCAGTGAAGTAACTTCTATAGCCATCGGTTTTGAAACAGGACTGTCGGACCATGAAAGAAGATTCTCTCTTTAAATGTTTTGAAAATCTGATGATAGATTTATTTGTTTTTATACCACTATCGCTTCTATAATGTTGCAAAACAATTTGATGTGTTGCACCAAATGTGTTCACGTGACTTTTTCTACACATTGTTGTTACAAAAAATTATTCTTCTATCTATAGCGTGCTAATCCAGATAAACATTATTACTTGCTTCTAAGTAGAAGGGAAATGACGGAATACGCTAGGCTAACGCACGAGTCAAATCTTTTGAAAGCTGGTCGTTATGTCAAACAATTGAAATTCGTTTCAAAGCAGAAGAGATATGCAACGCAGTTTGACTTCCCGCTTGAGAAAAGTAGTTAAAATTGAAACCAATACCTCGGAAACGGTTAACTTTACAAAAAAGATATATTACTTGTATGTTTTATTGAGATCTATAGATATCTCTTACGATTACGAGCTATACAAAGGACACCCAGAATGAAGAGGTCCAGAAAATTTCCATAAAGTTCAATAAACATTTCGTTTGTCATGAAAACATCTTAAACATATGGTATTTTAATCAAAATCGTTAGAGCCATTTACGTGAAAATCAAAAATTTAAAAAAAAATCTAATATCTAAAGAAAGGATATGGGTGAGGGGATTTTCTTGAAACTTTTACTGTCGCATCTTTGAAAATTACTAAACCTAAATACCAAGTCTGAATTTATCCGACTTTTCGGTTTTACTTTCTCTACATAGTACATGGTACATAGGTAGAGAAGGTATTGCACTCCATCCAAAGCTTCTTTACCGAGATTTCATCGGAAATACACGTTTTAGGGTCCCCTCTATAAAAAAAGCATTTTCAGAAAAGGCCTATGTGTCCGACTATCAGTGAACAACTAAAAACAAAAAGTCAGTAAAATACCAAACTTGGTATTTAAGTTTTGATTTTCTAAAAATGGCTCTAATGATTTTGTTTGAAATACCGCATATTAAATATACTACATGGCAAATAAAATGCATATCTTGTATTTTCTGGCAATAGCCTCTGAAGACCACTTTATTCTGGATGAATTTTGCATAACAGGTAAGCCATAAGAGATAGACGAAAACTTAATACACAAAGAAATGTAGACCTCACACATTTATATCATATATATTTTGTTCGTAGAGTTGACCATTCTGAAATATTCCTTGTTATTGGTTTCAGTTTTAAAATACTTATACTTTTCTCGTACGGGAATTTGTAAACCCATGCAAAGAAAGAGAGCTCAACCGCGTGGCAACCAGTTTAAAAGATACGACTGTCACTTTATCCTAGTATTTCTTTATTTCTCTTCTACTTAGAAGGAAGCGAGTAATAAAGACAATTTCTGCCAATGCTTATTTCGACTAGTGTGAAGTAGATTGAAGAATAAGCTTTTTAACAAGAATTTGATACAGAGATGTAGAGAAAGTCATGTGATGAAACGCATAAGGTTTTTTTAGCTATGCTATACACACCAACACACCGTG